>NNCF01126412.1:172786-253013 GCA_002313205.1 Laupala kohalensis | reverse complement strand
AAAGAGAAAGGAAGGAGCATGGCACAAGCAAGTGGAAGCAATGCCAGACTCAGCTCGGGGCCCCGTGTTTGCCAAACACGTACTTACTAGATGTTAGTCCCCTGGGGCGAGGCAGGAAAATGAAAGATACCCTAGCCCTAATGGCGTCGGGATCGAAAAGAACAAGAGGTGACCAAGGGAGATCAGGAAAGAGAAAGGAAGGAGCGTGGCACAAGTAAGTGGAAGTAATGCCAGACTCAGCTCGGGGTCCCGTGTTCGCCAAACACGTACTTACTAGATGTAAGTCCCCTGGGGGGCGGATTGGAATTCAGCGACCCCAAAAATGTATAGAAAACCGGGTCTGATCTGCAGGTCCGAATTATTTTTGAGTCTGACTGTGTTATTAATGGTCTTTTAGATGTATCCTGATAAGTGAAAGTGTCTCACAACCGGTCTCGAAGGTGCCCAAGGGGTGCATAGAGGGTAGAGCTCCGTAATCACATGGCCTCGGCACTAGATGATGGAGATGTGGCCAACATCTCGCTCTGGCCGGTTTGATCCAAGGATAGACTCGGTACTCATTTTACAGCAAGCTGAGTAGACTGGATGTATCCTGATGATAACAATCGCTATATCTTTTTCTAAAAGGTAACTTAACGTAAATTTCAGAGTAATTCTTCAAGAAGAATAACTTTCAGAGAAGTCTATCAGCTTCTTAAATTAATATGAAAATATAGTTTTTAACAATCTTAATGTTATAAATTATATAAATATCCCTTTTCTCCCATAATTCTCAACGAATTGTCCCAAATGATGCGTTGACGTTATTCACGTCTAGAATCATAATTAAGTTGATATTATTAAACGGCCTTTTTCTTGTTCACAAAATAAATAATTATCTACAAAAAAGGTCGTTTAATAATATCAATTTAGAAATGATGTATCATAACAAAGATCAATTTGTAGACAAGGACGGAATCGCAATCTTACAATTCAACTAGGTACAACTTCCTTATGTACAATTTGTTTAAAAATATAAATTGGATTGGAATTGTTATTAGCTTATGAAATGCTTCCCAGGTGATTCTACACACAGCTAGACTTACTTCGAAGAACTCCACTTTTGTAATTAGGTCTGTTTGTAAATACGACATATTGTAAACAACATTGGTTATGATTTGGGGTTCTTTCTGGTGAAGTAACGGACCATTTAGATTTCTTCCAACAAATTAGACATTATACCACGGTATATTATTTTTAAATGTTAACAGTTAATTCAGAATGCCTTAATCCCATCATATGTATCCAACTTTCGAAAACGAGTCATAATTGAGAAAATAATTGCCTGGTCTTCGGTTACTTTTTGTCGTTTTAACAATGTACCATTTGTTTAAAAATATTGTTTTAACTCTGTCAGGCGCATGAGCACTACTCGCTAAACATCTCATCTAGGAGACGACTCGATTTTCGATTAAGTCTACAGAATTATATTGAAATTGTTGTTGAGCCGAACAGTAATTAAACAGTCAGAGGTTCCTTTATATTATTTATGACAATAGAACAAGGTAATAAAATATACCGTACAGTATGATTATTATAAAAAATTATAGCAACGTGATGCAACGGTAGTGAGATTGAGTATTAAAAATCGTACCTATCTGATCCAGTATCTCATGGACCTTCCCTCAAGTAATGCACTTTTCGGATGACATACAATTTAAACAACTTTGAAGTAAAAAGTTCGAGATTAAACTAACAGCTCCCGACATAGTATTCAAAGAGATTTTGTAAGATTTTTTCAACTCTTATGAGAGCTTTTGTCAATAACATTTCAGATATTTTGTAAGTTCCAACTTTATTTGTACCTCGGTGCGTTATATTCACAACTCTTGTACAGTGTTCGAAGGAATTTTTATCGAAGAGGCTGTAAAATCCTGGCAAGAACCCTCAAATTTTCTTCGTCGATTCATGTCTTGCAAAACGATTGCTGTAAAACTTAGAATCGAGGAAGACAGAAAAACACCAGTACAAGGAAAATAAGCTTCGTCTAAAGTGTTTTCTACGCTTCTCAATAGAGAATTAAATCAATGCCCTGTAAAGTGTAGACAGAGTTTATTGATGTAATCCGAAAAAAAAAAAAAAAAATTTATATTTTTTCCACAACTGAAAATGACAGTAATAAATAATTATAAAATCTGTAATTTTAATATGGATATAATAAATACAATTTACGTAACTCCCGCACAATTATCATTATGAGAGCTGTCATTTGTTAGGACTCAAGAAGAAAAGTAACACCCATTTTCAAATGAATGAATAAAGTAGCTTCTTTTCTTGATGTAATTTTTTAAACTCTGAATTTGATATTTATAATAGGAGGTAATAAAAAAATGTGTGTTATTAACCATTTATTGTTTCCGTAGTCATTAAATACAATTAATATTAATTCGATATTAATAATAACAAACGTGTTTATGTCATTCCCGCTTATGTATAAATCCACGTCTATCCGAAGGAAAACCGGAGACAAATCCGGACCAGGATGGGGTTCCAGAGGTTACAGGATATGGGACTACTTCATTAATTTCCTTTGCATCAACGGATTGTATACACTACGACTCAAAACCCTGTATTCTGGAGTACGGGAACCTTACACTTGCCCCCATAGCCATCCGACCTCTCCCCGTCTCGCCATGGGGGTCTCACCGGAAGCGCGCGCGCCGCTCGCGTGTCAACTATTTTCGCCTCGGAGAAGTGGGTCATTAGTCGGCTGCGCTCAGCGCTTCGCTATCCGGATGCGGCTCGGCCGTGGACTACATCTGCATGATCGCTCTCTGCCCGCGAGGCTCGTCGTCGTGAAAATCGCGAGATACAACACTGTGCGAAATGGAAGTACACTGCTCTTACGAGGATGACGCATTCGTTCTGTGTTCATCTATGTATATACGTTGGATTGCGGACTCCCAGAGACCGAGCCGAAGCCCGGGGTTGTGTCTAAAGGGGCTATGCGGGCAAAAGCATTTTTGTGGCACGAAGCAGCGCATTATAAACGTGGTTACAGTTATTTCCCTATTCTTCTATTTATGTCCATCGTAAAATCTAGATTAATCTAGAAAATAAATTATAACGTACGACCTCTTTGTGAACGATCACGGTATATTTTAATAACGTACCGTAATTTTGTCGAGAAATTTGATAAATAGAACGAAATTACTAGTATAATTAACGTTCATTATATAAACTAATTACATAAATAATGAAAGACTTACGACCTTTTATGGACGAATATATATATAAAGTCTTTCATTATTTATGTAATTAGTTTATATAATGAACGTTAATTATACTAGTAATTTCGTTCTATTTATCAAATTTCTCTATAATTTCAAATTATGCATTTAGTATAAAGTAAATTTAATGTAGTGCATTACATTAAATATATGTTGAGTCCAGAGACCTGCCTCACTGCAGTCTGGCCTTTATCCTCACCACTTTGACTCGGACCTTTTTCTAGTGGAACTGTCTGTCGATTCCGCGAAAATATTGTCTCATAGAAACAACTTTTATTTCCTTATCTGCTATTGCGACTTTGTCCTTGAACTGTTCGGAAACTGTCTAAACAGAAAACAGGTGTTACATGAGGTGCGACGCTAAAGCATTAAATGCGGTACGACATTGTGCAGTTCTTGCCCGCGTAGAGCACCTACTCGACCCTGATGCAACCTGTAATACGTGTCCGAATGAGCTCGGAAATCGCTATACACTGTCTTACGGGCAGTGAGCGTTCTTCTGAAATAGTTCGAAGTCTGTGATTCGCTCTCAATCAGGGCGCACTAAAAAGATGGGGTTTCACAAGTGTCATATTTTGTGTTCAGAAGTTGGAAGAGAAAATTGAATCTTCAATTTCATATATTGTCCTCTATAATTCAAGATGGATTGATCTTATAATATGAAGTGAACAATCGTTGTACGAATGTATTTGTTGTACGAATTCTGGTATTTATGAATTCTTGAAAAATACAAGACAGCCCTACTTCTGTTTCATCCCAAAACTTCCTAATGGGATTTTCGCAAATTTCATCAAAATTGGTAAGCAGTTTTCGAGAAGAAAGGTAATGTACATACGAAGAATTATTGATTGCTTAATAGTTAAGGCTACACGTGATGCTTCATTCAGTGCTTTCAAACAGTGACTGTTTCAATCCAAGTTATCTTTAATACGCCATTCTCGATATAAAAATAGTATATACAATTTCGCGNTCAAACAGTGACTGTTTCAATCCAAGTTATCTTTAATACGCCATTCTCGATATAAAAATAGTATATACAATTTCGCGCGCCGAGCACTTCCTTTCCTTTTCGTAAAACCTTCCGTTAATTTATTTAAGGTGGTACTAGCGCAGATAGAATTAAATCACTAAAATACGAGAAATAAGCATAAATAAACAGAGTTGCGTGTACTTATTGTGATTTCAACTTGAGAAACATACTTCACCGGCCATTTAAATGAAATAATTGCTATTATAATTGATGGTGTAATAAATTGCGTGTTATGGAGGAAACAATTATTTTCCTAAAAAGACCAACTTTTAAATCACGAAAGTGATGGAAGTTTACTTTGGTTTGTAGTAAATTTTCCGTAATATTTTTACATCACTTTTATCTGTGGGTCACCGGACATTTGAGAAAGCTATTTAACTTTATCTGAGATGAGATGCATAATTCACGAAATCGTTGTGCTCGACCGCCATGTGTGTTCATGCTCATATGCATGTCAAACTAGTCAAGCGAGTTCCTGAATAGTGTTTGTACTATATTATTAACTATTAGATCAGTTATTAAATCACTTAATTCTTCGTTATTATTCATATTAATGTGTTTTAAAACAATTAGAATTATAATAAACAAAATAATTATACGTCTCCGGTGATTTGACTGTCTTGAAGTGCAGGTTCCGCCTTAAGTAATAACAAATGAACACTCAAAAGAAGATGAAAAGAAGAACAAGAGATTATATGGCTTTTTAAACGAATTGCGAGAGGGGAAGATAAGTCCTACTTCGCAAACGAAAGAAACTGTGGAACGACTTTTATTGCTTTACTGACGGGAGCTTTTATTACCCGAACATTCATTCTTTTACAGCAGCGTTGCAAAGGAAGGATACGAGAGAAGACTAGACCTACGATTCGAGGAAGGTCATGGCATCTTCTTGCAAAATCTCAAGCGAAGAATTCAAAAATAACTTCCATCCCGTTATTTTTACTACTAGTCCGCGTCAATCTGAAAGTCTACTCCTCCAAGTTTATTATTTATGCAGTTAATATCTCATTTTNTTTACTGACGGGAGCTTTTATTACCCGAACATTCATTCTTTTACAGCAGCGTTGCAAAGGAAGGATACGAGAGAAGACTAGACCTACGATTCGAGGAAGGTCATGGCATCTTCTTGCAAAATCTCAAGCGAAGAATTCAAAAATAACTTCCATCCCGTTATTTTTACTACTAGTCCGCGTCAATCTGAAAGTCTACTCCTCCAAGTTTATTATTTATGCAGTTAATATCTCATTTTAAAATAATACAAAATCATATCTTCTGCAAAAATTTATTTTCTCATCAACTTTGTCTACATTACAGAGACTATATTTTAATATTTATACATTATCTTGGATATGGAATGCACGTGTTCATATCATCCTACAGAAAAGTTGAAAAACACTCAAAAATTTGTTGAGATCGGACTATATAACACTAAAGTGGTACAACTAAAGAAATAATATGAAAAATAACAACTTGTGTTAAAAGCCTCTTTATTAGAAACAATATATATTTTATTTTAATCATATTTTAAATTTTATTTGATTTTTTTAAATCATATAAAAATTATATTTATTTAAATTATATTTTATTTAAATGTTTCGTAGCGTCCGTGAACACCAGTGCATTCACTTTGAAAATCTCTGCCATATTCTGCTAAGCTCATGTAATACGAGCGAGTTTTTAAGGGGAAAATGCACCCACTCCCCACAAATGTATCTTGGTTAATAATGCTGTAGAACTCTAATTACCCGGACCAATTAGTACCAGACCTGATCTGGATATTCAAATATCCGATGATTGAATTTATTCCAAAAAGGTTATTTTTAAGCCAGAATTATTCAAAAATATATTCTTGAGTAGAAAAGATAAAATTAACTCATTATATACAGTTAAATAAAGCAATTTAATGATGGTCTACAGTAGTTACAGGTGGCTCAATACTTAAAAAATAGTTTAGTTTATAGTAATTAAAAATACATATTACATCAATTTTTTCTCGGATCGATCTGGATAATTGGAACAATCCTGTATAATATGAATACGTAAATGAATGAATGTGAGATAACCATCGACGTGTTTTACTCACGTTGCGATGAAATGCGTCACGATAAAACATCAATGAGAACTTATTTAATTCTCCTAGTTTTGCAAAATCCCTTTGAGATTGGAAACTTCTTCACAGGTCCGACGAGAGGGAGGGACAGTCTGTGCTGTAGCCTCAGGACCAGGGTCGCGAAGGGGTAGGTCTTAATTTTTGCTCAATATTATAAAATTTATTTTCTACATAAATTTCTTTCTCGAGAATGACTCAATTGATTTATATTAAATTCACAGATGTCACTAAAAGCAACATGTCACTAAATCGTTGAAAAATTACAAATTAGATTATTTCTTTACCGACAATTTTTCCGAATTTTTACATCCCATCCTCCGCCAACCCGGAACAAAATCCAAGCTCCGTCACAGTTTTCAATTACAACTATTAAGAATTTTATCAACAGTATATGCGTGCAACGTTAAAGAGAGTAGTTTTGTTGTAGTGGAGGCAGTGAGGTTGCCCAGGGGCCCGTGGTTGTAGTGAGGTTGCCCAGGGGCCCGCGCTTTCTGTCCACGGCTCTGCATCTCGAACGAATAAACAAACTTATTCTCGATTACGCTTCCGGAAAGTTGCTGCGGCAGATGCAGCTCGGATATCTCGATGTGGCGTCATGAAACGACGCAGCTTACACTGAGTGTGTGCTCCTGAAGAGAAACATTTGACGTCACGATTGAAATGTACGGCAGTTCTGAATGGGAAGACGGAAGTGATATTAATGGACCGGATATTAACTTTCGCAACGATGGGTGTACAAAACATAGAGATTTACACAATCTAGGTTCATAATTATAATATGTTCTGGTTCATCCTACTCTTGAGCTTAGCCCTCGCTTTAATGAGTATTTCTCAGATGAAATCTTTCCCACGTTAAAAAAATTATGAAAACATGTTTTCCTAAACAGTGATCTTGTGAACTCCCGCTGTGTTTTTGCAATATCTTGTTGTGTCTTGGTCGTATTTTTTAAAATTTTTGTTTAGTTACAGAATTCGTTTCTTTAACGTATTAAGACGTAATTCTTCAGTACTAGCTGACTGTACTACGCTTTGAAGTTATGATACGGTTTTTTCTTCGTTAATTTTTAGTATCGACCAAAATAGCACGTTTACACACAAAAAACCGTGGTGACATTTTAATTAATTACTGAGATATTGCGTAAATAAAAAAAATACATTTCTACCTAGAACACTTCTTTTAAATCGTAATTTCACAACGTACATTATTAGAGAACCTCTACCATACAAAACCAGCATGCTATTTTTAAAAAAAGAAAATAATGTAATCATGAAAAAAATTCGAAAGTGAGACTTCGACGGAAATATCCGCTTTGGTTATCCTTGATTCTGAAAAAGTGGTTTTTGGCATAACGTCCGTTCGTCTGTATCTGTCTGTATCTGTCTGTGCGCAGCGATTCTGGGTAATTGGATGAATCCATTCGCATTTCCTATTTACGGTAGAATATATTTCTTGTCGATGCACGTGCTCCATTTCTTTTTACTTTAAAACAAAGGTACTTCACATGAAGGTCAAAGTACTCATACGAAAACAGTGATCATATCTTAATTACTTCACGCGTTATAATATAACGAAATAATATAACACGCCGTTAGTATGAACGGCAGAATACCTGAAAACATTTGCACCTTGTAAAAATAAAATATCGAAAAACTCGTTTTTTCGTTATTTGAACTAACTACGTTTACAAATATTAGGTCTTGTTTTATAGTGAAAAAAAAAAAAACAAATAAAAAAAGTGAAAATTCGAAAAATGATATTTCTTCGTAGTCTCTTTGTGAGGATTCTGACGATTTTCCCTAGAATTTTTAATTTACTTTTATATGACCATTAAAATGATGTTATATACAAATTAATATTTTAGATCTTTTTTATACTACTTTTTTGATCAAGAATAGTCGTTTATTTCTTTCAAAAAAAATTACAGATTTCATATTAGATGTACCATTTTCGTAAACTTTTCTTAATTTTCGTGAATATTTTTATGCTTATTATACAGTGCCTTTTCTAATTTATTATATCTTTCAAGATTTAAATTTTGAAATTCTGTTCATTCTTAAAATTTTGCACCCCTCAGTTTTTGGCAGATTGCTGGTAACTAGGTCCTGGTGGAAGAGAGGGTTGTCTAGAGCGTCTGTCCCCAGCTACCCCTTTACAAATAAAATAATGTTTTTATATTTATCGAAAGTTATAAAGAGTATTACAACAAAAAATATAAAATAAAATTGAATAAAATAAAAATTATAATGATAATAAAGAATTTATTTTCAAAAAGCAGTAACAACCTGTGTGTGACCTCGTGGAAAACAAAACTAATTTTCTCTCCGGAAGCAAACAAGGGACCTTGTCATTAATTCTCATCAAGGGTCCGAAGGCAGAGGTGGATTAAACAATTCAACATACTCCTAAGATAAGAATACAAGCATAGTTAGCTACGTGTTATAATATCAACATAATACCTATAACTTTGTATTTTTAATAAACACACAAAAGCTATTTCACAAGTACGAATAATTATCAAATTATAGATTATTCGGAAAATATTGAAAGAACACTAAATTTGAGATTAATTATAGCAACAGAGCGCCGTCCCTATGCAAGAGTGTAGAGAGTTGTACATAAAATCCTCCCCCTGCCAAAAGAAAACCGGAGAAAAATGGGGGGGGGAGGGATTATTATGAATTTATTTCCGATTTAATATAATATATAAGGTTTTGTACGAGTTCTTGGGTACATCCCTTGTAGTGTACATGGACGGTAAATGCTGTACAAAGATGGAGCATCCACTGAGTGATGGTAGGGAGTGGTTCCCATTTCACGTACGTCGTGTCACGAAGGAAGGTGACATTGAAGGAAATGCGTGCTCGTGGTCTTTGTAGCGATGGTAATGACCAACACGACGGACACATCTTGTGATGTCACCATTCTAATTTGCCTTCCAGTCTATCTTTATCCGTCACAAGTTATATTTCCTTAAGGTGGCTCCAGACATTCGTTATTCGGCGAATCCGGAATGGCGATCGTCGTTCGCCACTGCTCGGATTCTTTGAATGTGCTTTTGAGCGATGCGCTGCGGGTAGGGCGAGCACACGTTTTTGTGACACGGCAAAGAGCAAGCAACCTATCCAGACCATTCGCTATACTGTGAGCAGTCGCTGGGGATTCGCCGAATGACGAATGTCTGGAACCGCCTATAGGTAGGCTAGGCACTTACGATTTTCAGTCACGTGGTTATTTAGTCGTGTGAATAGAACACAGCATTCAGTGAGATTCAACGCTAATGGGTCTAGAAAATTGCGGTGACTACAGTGATGCAACAGGTTCTATCAACGCGACTGTCGTGAGTAGAAATGGGAATGGTCACAGTTCGAGTTGAGTTCACCTGTGCTGAAGTTCAAAGCTGCCCTTGTTCAGTGGATATTGCGTCTAATTGTTTCTTGTTATGTGGGACGACGAAAATGATCTGGGTAGTTCCCAGATCATATTCGACAATAACAAATTAATCAATGCCCATAATTGCCCCGTGGTTGTTCTCGACCTAATGAGGGATCAACCCGATATTTCCTTTCCTGTTTTAATTTTTTCTTCTGAAAACTCGAGCAACAAAATACTACACAACTTATCTCGATGGGATCCATATTCGTACTACTCTAGTCATTTTGCGCGCATCTGTTTATCGCAGCGATCCTGATTTTTAGTCACTGCGTCTGAAAATCGCTGGTGCTTAGCCACCCTTGAAATGTCAGATTTGTACTACAAATACCTATGAAGGGTCATACGCAAATCCATACATCACACATTCTCGCGGAGGGGGGAAGGATGCGCCAGGGACGTGTTGGTAATCTGTGAACATCCCTTTCTTTACTTTACGCGCTTTCGAGTGAAAAGGTTCCACCTCGCTGATTGTCTGAATGTGAAGCATAAAAAACAAAATAATACGTCATTAGTCGAAGAATCTCACTTATTGTGAGTTGTGAGATTTAAGTATGATTTAACTTTAATATTAAATTGTATATTATAATTATTTACTACTGTTCCGATGTCCTGCTTACATCGTTGCTGCTGAACAAGACGTAAAGCGAAACTTGCCAATAAGTGGAAGACATGTGAGAAAGAAGAGTGTCGTATTATTGGGTTCAATAAAATAGTCTTCCTGAATATACGTGAACGTTCATGTAAAGCAGACAGAATATTATTTACACGGATTCAGATAGTATACTTCAATGTATATTATTGTATTATATTACGACCTAAAAAAATCAAAGATCTGTAGAACATCGTGATCCTGTCCATCGATTAACTGGTATTACCCGATCAATTTTATAACCGAAATCCAATTTTATTTACAATTTCACTCAACAGTTATAAATCGAGTAGCTGGGTTCAGTTGCGATGTCAAGGAAAGTAATGGTATATTAATTAAAATATAGAAAATTTGCAGCATGTTATTTTGTTTATTTTCAAATATCATTCGTATTTTCTATTATTCACATCACTGGTTGTCCCAGTTAGTCCGGATAAACATGGTTGCACAGTACTTTCCAGTATTTACTCTGGGAAACCTATATCGCTCATCCAATGTTCATATTACTGGTGGGTAAAAACTGGCCCGGAGCTGAAGTGTAATCCTGACACGGAATTGACCCTTGTTAATGAACAGGAGAACTGCCCTTTACATGAAATGCTCGAAATGCCCGCAGTTGACGTCAATGCAGCGCTGTGCTCGATTTATTGAACTGTGACACACGCGCAGTTCTGCTTGAGAGATAGAAGCAATAGCGTTTTCAATGTTCTGGTGTATCTCATCCAGTGCGTGAGGATTATTTTAGTACACCCGAACCTTCAATTTATCTCACAGGTAAAAATCTCTGGGAGAGAGATCAGGTGATCGACGTGGCCAGGAGATTTTACTGCCTATGTTCACTGATTTTACCTTCCTCTCCTCACGTACCTCGTGACAAGGTTCTCGAGGCGGAGTGCTCTTTCTACGTCGTCCATCATCTGCGAGTTAATCCACAAAGGGGTTAAACAGATTCTGGACATAACAGTTTAGTGAAAGAATCGTGTTCTGATGCGGAAACCAGACATTGGGCACCATGGTATCGTGAAATGAATACTTTCACCAGTGGTCATACTCGTGTCTAGCATTTCATGTAAAGGGCAGTTCTCCTGTTCATCAACAAGGATCAATTCCGCGTCAGGAAAAAAAAGAAAACTCTTTTCCGGGCCAGTTTCCGCATCTTGTACATACATCATTTAATCTGAACATACTATCCGAGCCATTCATTGGATAAAAAGTCTGAGGACGTTATAAGTTATATGATATTATCACAATCACCATCATTATCATCCATCACCATTAATCACCAATCGATGCATCACAACTGAAAGAACAATTAGCAGCAGGTGGTTCGAGGTTTTTTTCATGAAGTGGGAGAAAAGAAACTGTATGAAGCGCGATCAAAAAATGTGAAATTCTTCCAGGAAACAAAACTTCATTAAAAAATTTTGGCTTCTTATATTCTATTTCAACGGATAGAAAAGTTGGACATAAAATATCGAAGTATATAAAGGGTTCGAGGATTCAACGCAAATACTGTGAGGCGATAGGTATTTGAATTAATATATTAATTTTTTAAAGTGAAATTTCTTCTGGTGCGTAAGGTACGAAAATTCCGGGATGTAAAATTCCAGTTCGAGTCAGCATCGGTGGGCATCACGTTTCGGAAACATTGGGATCTCGAACCGAGAATACCCGAACCAGAGACTGGTGACCATTGTATCTACTAGCAATGACGTAGATAAAGAACCAATCATTTACGTATTATTTATGAATGTAGGAAAAGTGTTATGATCATGTTCGTTCTTTGCTATAGAGCACGGATAGGGAAGACAAGACATGGGTGAGCGGTAACGGAGGCGAGACGGTGGATCGTGTACTATGGGAATAACGTCCTTTATATGATGAAGAAAGAAGGGAATATTACACGAACCAAAAGAGGGAAGGAATGTACCCTCTGATGCAAGACAATAGTAAATTAATAGCAACGAAAGACAGATATAATGCTTTCTCTGACTATGTACAACGAATACGTGTTACAAGAGAGATCTACAAAAGCGCGACATAACTGAAAGGTAAACGTTTACGCGTACCAATTGATTTGGTGAAATAAAATTAATTAATTGACGTTGTTCCTTCTTTACTCATCTAACTTATAGTTGGTATCAGAAGAGTAAAATAGATCCCAATACACCGTAAGATTAAATTGCACTCAGTGATTCATAAACAAACAGGTGATATCTGGCCGAAGGACGAGCAAATAGAAGCTTAATGTGACAGTCTCGCCAACACATAAAACGCTAAGCATTCACGAGAGGAGAATGATAATTTATGCCAAAAAGTATACGTAAATATAGATGAAATAATATTCATTTCATCTTACGAATTTGGTTGTAAATTTATTTAAAGTTAATTATTCGTTAACATAGAAAACGATAAATTTAATTTTTAATTTTTCCCCGTACTATTAAAAATTATCACAATTAAAGTATACTTTAATTTATTAAGTAAGGATGCTTGATTTCAAAATTGTATTGTCCAAGCACTTCTACTAGTTTGAAGCGCACACGGTATTTTCGTCCCTTACATCGAATTGGAACAGCAAAAGAAACTTATCATTCACAGTGACTAATTTTATGCCAGATATTAAAAGTAAGATCAGAAGAAAAATTGTGAAAACATGTTACAAACTTTCAAACTCCACAGGATAAATGTTTTATTGTAGAATGAATGAAAAACGGAGACGAGAAAAAAATTAATTCGAAAAGAGATACAGAAAAAAACGGGGGCGGATCCAGCGAGTGATCTTGAGGGGGAGGGGAAACTTTGTTAACTTCTGCCACCCCCCTTTCACTGATAGTTTCATTTATAGTGGAAATAAAATAAATTTATGGCAGCGGAAGTATTTATTTTGTTTTCAGTCTTCTACTTGTATTTGCATGGTTCTTTTTAAAAGCACTTCTTCATACAGTAACATTGCGCTGCGTATAAAAATCCTTTATCGTACGGGATGAAATGCAATCGAAAGGATAAGAAGTAACAACGTTTCTCGACCATTTGGCCATTACCTGTTTTCTCTCTCTCTCCCTCTGAATACTTTCTGTCTCTCTTGTTTTCTGTCTTATTGTTCTCTTGTATCTGTCTCATTTCTTTTCTCTCTCTCTTCCTTTTTCCACCTTTTTCCTTTCTATTCTGTCGTAGAGTTTCTTCTTTTCTCTTATTTTTATCTCTGTCTTTCTCGTTTGTTATATCCCGGTGAATTCCATACATGACTGTTCCCTCTTTGCCATATATACTACTTCAGCTCCTTTATGTATTTTACACAGTCAAGTCCAATTCCTGGATGGGGTGGAGGTGGGTGATCGTCCCATCGCCACTGGATATACGAAGATGGAAGCCCGTAGAGGAAGTTCTTTGCAAAAGAGACCGGGACATTAGAAGCAAGGGTCGGACGTAAATCGTGAAAATCCGCGGTCGACGTAACAGGAGTGGGGAATCCGTGGGCCACACTTGGCTCAGGTCCAGACGGGCGCCAGGTTCCTAATTAATTCAATTTACGGAGCGGTCACAGGTGGTAGCGGTGCTGTCGCCGCGGCCGCATTTAGAATCTCGCAGTGTAGGAGAGATCATTGCGGGTCACCGCTCTCCTACAGCACGTATTATGCAAACTACACTCCACAAAATAATTTTGCTTTTCGTCAGAGGATTTGCAAGGGTTTTTCAGCCTATTTTCGAGAAAGCTTTATGGGGCGTTACTTTTCATACAGTCAAGAACACCCGCAATCCAGGAATATAAATTTTCTTTCTTTTTAAATGATACTTCAATAATTTCTCGAAATGAAAAAAATATATTTTGAAATCCTTTTTTTGTGTGGCTTTAGGGCTCGTCTTTGAAATTCTGACATCTAATTGAATCCATAATTTTTGAATATTTCAGTCATTCTAAAAAAATGAGACGTTTTCTAAATTGGTGATTATCATTAATTTATATTATCTTGAAGGAACGCTCTTTCAAGGAGCTTTCACTCAAGGTTAAATGAAGTATATACAAAGACCAAAAGGTTCAATGAGACATCCTCCATTGATGTCCTCTGAAAAGTACAAACTATTTTTACTCTTCGCGTTGTCAACGCCAATTAGCAATTAAAATTGGCCGCTAATTTGCAGTGTGAATCTTCACTCGTATCACTGTTGATTGTGAAGCTTATTAATGTGTCCACCAGAGTTCGATTTCATTACGTGAGGCGGACAATCCACTGAACGTATAATCTACGAAACCGAATTGTAGAAGTAAAATACATTAAGACTTTGAAGAACATTGTTTTCAAGTACAGGATGTAAAAGTAAAATGAGGACAAGGAAATCAGAGGTCTTAACTATTCGCTATGTTTATTAAGCTCTCTGTGTAAAGTGAATTTTTCTGCTGCCTGGATTTTAAAATAATTCGTAATTACGCTCATATAAGCATGCAATACTAAAAACGTATGAGTTTTTGTAGGGTATTTAATTTTTTATATTAACAAATGTGAAAATATAAAATTTATCACGAAAGTAGAGAAATTTGGAGAAATAACATATGAATCGATAATATTTTATAAGGACCCCGTGCAAGGTCGGACAAAATGAACTAAAAAAATTCAGATGTATCGATAGGTGTTCTAATACCTGAGTGTTCAACAATGATTGTTTCTAGTTTCTTATCAAATCCCGGGTAAATCTGATTGTGATTTATAAGTTAACTTCTAGAAGTAAAACTAGAATAAATGCACCGTAATATTATGGATGCCACGAACAGGATGGGATCACTTCGTAAGTCGTGATTGCCCACGAGTGTTTTCCTCCTTGTAAAAAAAGAAATTTTTTTTTTATTTAAACGTAACTTATACTCATCTATGAATGGGGATTATTTCAAAGTTAAGATAAGTTTTGATACATCAGATTTTGCAGCGAGGAACCAAAATATCTACGAAAGGTTTTATTATACGTATAAATGGATGGATTCTTTTAATTTTTTTTTAGGTTAATCTAAAAAGTAATTGTTAGAATGATTGTAATAAGTATAAATTGTAATCCTTCAACGACATTTGTACAAGTCTATTCGCGACAAAATAGGGTGAACTGAAAAGGAATTAACTATATATAATAATCACTACATTAAAAAATACGGTCTCTCTTGATCGACTTGTAATGCCTTTGGTCTTCATAGTATAACGTGAATACCTATTATATGGTTATGGTAGAAGAAATTATTTTATAAAATTTAATAATGATTTGATTTCTTATCCTTGTATGATTCAAATACTTTCATTTAATGTTTATTTGATTGCATTACTTTTACTGAAATGTAACAACACGCAATGTTATCACTCAAACTGTGCAAGCCGTCACTAATGCCATTGGTTATTCTGTGAAAACACGCAATGGAATTATCGAGCAGTTTTACATTTCAAGCGAAATAAGAGTAATGAAGACACAGTAAATAAGTTTTGGAAGCGATTGCAGCTCAACCAACATTCAGACGGCTTTATTTCTTGTTTGCAAATAGTAAAATGTCTGTGAAACATTTCAAATAAACGAAACATGAAGGATGGATAAACGTCGACTTTACCCAAGGAACTCCGGAAGGGGACCAAGGAACCATACATGAAACATACTGTGGTTATGTAATTATTGAACACTATACAAAGGAAGTCAGCGTGGTTTTAGGACGCTGAGGTGTTGGCTGGAGGGGCGAGGTTCGATACCCGATGAAGAGTGGGAATTATCCTCATAACTCAGACTCCCAAACGCACTCATGTAAAACGAGTGTCGGGTCTATACCGAAGTCAAAGGGGTCGGAGAGCGTTTCTGGTCATATATCCTCCTCCTCCTCCTCCTCCTCAAGCCGAAGTGAAGAAATTGCTTGGGCATGTAGTAGGTCAGAGTGACTTATTAAAAAATCCCCAACCAAAGGAAAGACCTGAACATGAGCTATGATACAATGGCATAGTCGTACGTTGACTGATGTGCTCGGAGTGGTGTAACTTATCCACTCGTCTTATGCGTATTATAAATATGTGAAGTAAAAACGAAGAATCTCGCATAAAGTGCAGTGCAGTTGCCCTCCTTCGTAGGTATTTACGGCACCGCGGCAGCGGCATGGTATTCTGAGCGCACAATACGTTGCAAATGAGTTTTACGTGCTTGCCGCTGCATTCGTGCTTACAAGGGTGACGTCAAGCGATCAGCGTGGAGGAGGGGGAGATGGTTTTTAAGGAAAAGAGGTCAAGCTGGAGATAGAAAGGAGAGGGGGGAGGGGTGAAGACAGAAGAAGTAAAACGAGGTATACAGCTGGAATATTAAAAGTGTTGAGTGTACAGAGATGAATGAATTCTGGTATCCTTCCTTGCTACTTTCTTTCCTTTCCTTTTCAATTTTGTTCTTAATAATAATAAATTTATTGTCAAAAAGCAGTACAAACTGCGTATGACCACGTGGAGGAAAAAAAACTAATTTACTCTCCGGAAGCAAGCAAGGGACCATCCCATCAATTCCGATCAAGGGCCCTAAGGCAGAGAGAGGCGGATTGAAAAATTTCAGCAAAAATTGCCAGATAAGATAAAAGTTAGCGACGAGTTATAATACTAATAGAATGTCAATATGTTTCTAACTTACCGCAAAAACTATACATGTACAAAATATTATGGAACTATCGATTATTCTGAGTATAGTGTTTAAAAAATCATAAGAGTTGAAATAACACTAAATTCATGATGTATTGTTATAATAAACACGCCCCTAGACAAAGCCTAGAGAACCTGTATATGAAATCCGCCTCTACCCGAAGGAGAAACGGAGAAAAACCCGGGCCAGGATGGGGCTACAAAATTAATGTACACAACCGTGCCAAAGTTGAGTACACATAAAACTAAATTAATATGAGTCATAAGACAACACAATCATGCAAGAAAATAGTTTTTGAAATTGTTATAAGTTATTTAAAAAGTGCTACAGCAATGGCGTGATAAAGTACAAGACAAATTTAACTTTTATTAAAATCAATAAATTCTTTTACAGTGTAGAAGAAAAAACGAAACACTGGTGCAGGAGGTAGTTTTTAACCGCAGATTTGATGATATTCAATTAAGGTTTAAGAAGGAAAATATGGCGCTTGTAGTGGAAAAGTATTTCCTAAAACCGTGTTGATCGTCAGGGAGAAAGTTATATTTTGATAAAAAATCTAGAAGACGCTTATAGAATAATTTTTCTAGGATTTTTGAGAAAGTGGATAGTAGAGATATTGGTCGGTAATTTCCAATATTAAGTTTGTTTCCTTTCCTCTGTAAAGGTTTCACTTTAGCTCTCTTAAATATGTTAGGAAACACCCCTTTCGATAAAGAACTATTAAAAATATTTATGAATGGATTTAATATAGCGTGGGACGAAATTTATTGTATTCATAAAAATTCTATTGCAATATGTTAAATGTTATCGAATGGTTGTACTGTTCCATAAAAATGCACGTGCATCTCTGCACTGTAAAGTCTCAGGTAGATGAATGCTATTTCGAGATCTAGAGTTACTTGCTGAGCGTAACCTAGTTTACATTGCATAAATAAACAAATAAATGTATTCTACTAAGAGGTTGGAGAGAAGTGGTTGTGAGTAGATAAAGCTGACTAGACCATATTTTGATGAAAATGTGACAAGTAATGAAGAAAGTTCAGTGCACGTCCGTTCTCACCCGCAGAACTTTTAATAGTTCAGATCTTCTCAAATTGGGTCCTAGAGATCCCGTTCAAAAATATCTGCGTTGATGTCCGGGATTTATGTGTTTTTGAGTGTGAGTGAACAATTTTGTTCGCTCTTTAATTCGTCAAAATAATAACAATAACTCCTCGAATTCGATGTTTCTGATTCATGTAGGGTCCGGTCGATCCATCGAACACGTAATTGCTGGCTGCTCATCTCTTACAGAAAATGTTTACTTAAGCAGACGTAACCAAGTGGTGAAGGTAATCCACAAACAGCTCGCAATGAATTACGAATTAATAAGGAGGGATGTAACGCCACCATACTATAAATACCAGCCGCCAGCAGGACTTGAACTTCAGAAACACGTCCTCTATTGGGATAAACTTGAGTTGACAGACAAAGACAGTGGATTATAATCGCCCAGATATCCTTCACATGAATAGGAAAAATAAGACAGCCACAATAATAGATATTGCTGTTCCACTGACATTAATTCACCTGATCAAAAAAAAGGAAGGAAATACGAGGACCAAACAGGTTGGTTGATAGTATTCCCTTTGTGATATCTGTCGAAGGTATTTTTTAAAGTCAACAAGGTTCAAACAAAATTTAAAAAACCTGGGTATCAAGGAGAACATCACGAAAGTTGCACAAAAAGCTGTCCTCCTGCAGAAAATTTTTGAATTAATTAATAACTCATCATATACAGACTTCATATTCAGGAAAACCTCAAATGGAATTGTCATATTGATAATTTGAATTCCAAACTAAGCAAAATATGTTATGCATTCCGAATTTTAGCCAACATTGTTAGTCAACACATTTCTCGCAGCGTGTATTTTGCAAATGTTTATTCTCATTTTCAATGCGGCATTATCTTCTGGGGACAATCCATCCAGAGCATTCAAACTTTTAGAATTCAAAAGAGAATAATTCGGATTATATGTAAATCTCACCCCCGAAATTTANTCTGCTTTAGAAGAAATAGTCTAATTCACGAACACAACACCCTTAATAAGGCCAATATTCATCGTCCTGGCGTGTCAACAACTCTATGCCAAAGAGGACCTTATCATTCATGAATAATTTTGTATAATTCTCTTCCCAAAAATCTAAAAGAAGTAAATAAATTGAATCTTTTTAAATCCGCGGTTAAAAGCTTTTTAATGTGCTATTGTTTCTATAATGTGAAAGAATTTACAGATTTTAATAAAAGAAGTTAATGAGAGTTTCAATTTCCTAATAAATATTATTTTTTACATGACTTCGGATGATGTAAGTGATGTTAATATCTCTTATACTTTATCACGCCATTGTTATAGTACTCTAGATATTGATTAAATTCCGTGTTCATGCACGTTGATTTTACTCCATTTGTTTATTAATAGTTTATTTATAACTGTACCAACCTTGGCACTGTTGTGTACATTATCTCTGTAGCCCCATCCGGGCCCGGGTTTTACTCCGGTTTTTCTCCCGGTAGCGGCGGATTTTCTTGGGCGGGAATGTCATTAATTCTTTTGTTTTATTAATCTCGAATTTTTACTGCACTAATATCTACTATTTATTTTGAATAATAAATGGATAACAGTAGGTATTTATTAAATATTTTCTTTTATAAATATTAAATCCGCCACTGCCCATGGGCCCTTGATCGGAATTGACGGGATGGTCCCTTGCTTGTTTCCGGAGAGTAACTTTGTTCATTGCCCACCCCCACGTGGTCATACGCAGTTTGCAACTGCTTTTTTGACAATAAAGTTTATTATTTATTATCATACAGGCCAGGATGAGTTTCCTTTATGTATTGATAAAGCCCAATCCCCATCGCGTCAATGGGGTGAGTGTATACTTTTCAGTTTCTACTGAGAAAGAATCCTTCATAGCATAATAATAATAATAATAATAATAATAATATATTTATTTATTAGTAATGCGAAATTTATGTTATTTCAAGCTGGAAAAGTAAATAGTATATTTCTTTTATTTACAAAAAGTACTTTTAATATTTATAAATGTTATATAATAAAATGTTTTCGTATGGTAATGTATGACTGGGTAATTCCGAACACAATTTTATATTTTCTCTCACTGGACAAATGTCTCGTCACACCTTATGACAGAATAGATTTATATTATATAGTTGTACACTCCAACGTTTGATGAATTTTATGTAAAATGTACTTTTACTCGCTCCTTAAAAAAAGTTTCGCGAGCCGCTTGTTAGACAGCTCTGGTACACACTATTCTCCCCCTGGAAAGTAAGATGTTATGCCCACAATTATCGGGATGTTGCCGATAGCGATATCATTTCCCAAAAATATTACTTTAAAACTTGTCAGTGTCACGAAATCCTGTTTCACACAGAAATAACTCGGTGATGTATGATACATAGTTTGTTGAATGCTATCGCGCTTGTATAAAGTAAAAATGGGGAATATAATTATTCGTTTTCCTTCATTGTAAATTTAAATTCATTTTCATTGCAACTTTTCTCACAAATATTTCTGTTAATATTAATTATTGTATGTTTCTGTTATGCTATTTATTGTATCCTTTTTACCTGGTAGTTGGATATTCCGGCCAAATAGTGTTTACTCGTTAAAAAAATTTAACCTGTCCGCATTATGTGCAATTCTTAATCAGATAGCCATAAAGGAAAGAACGTACAGTAAATCAATGAATATTACATCCTGTATCTCTCGAAATATACACTTTAATTAATTTCAAAACATGACAGAAATACGTGACAATTCAGTTATTGGAGCAGTCAGTAGAGCAAGTCGGACATTGAAAATGTGCCAAGGTTAAAGGACGAATGATACTGCAAAATGAAGATTGCTCACAGCTTGCATCACCAAGAAGTTGTAAGCCATTTATCACCAATCTCCACCCCCACCCTGTCCAAACAGCATCACTTGCACAATTCTGTGTATGAGAGAAGGCGCGCTGTTGGTTTACCTTCAGGGGATGGCGGCGGCGGCGGCCGATGGTAAATGCCCCGTCCCGTCGCTGGGACGCGTCGCTGGCCCCAGCCTCGCGGCTGCTCCCGGCAGACTGCGCTAGGCGACACTTACGACTTCCTTCGCCACCGTAGCCAACAAACTCTTCACAAGTAGCCTTCGCCAACTTAACAACTACCATCATGATTTCAACCTAGGATGGGCAGGAATTTCATCACAACTCGCACAACTGTGACCATTTTATTTGATTAATCAAAAAATATGAACGATTATAATGCTTAACACTTAAAATTTACCACCATTTTCACAGATTATTAAATAAAATAATTTTACATAAAATGTTTGTATAATTACGTCATGTGAAAGTTAAAGAGTGGGTAAGCTTGCTTACATAGTACATAATGCATAGTCTACTATGACAGGACTATTGAAATTTTTTACCTCCATCTAAATAGAAAATCGAAAGCATAACATAAAAAAAAGAAATAATTATTCCCGTAAATAGCCATCTGATTTCATGAATGTCATATAGATAAAGGAATTATAAATAAGGGCTCTAATGACCTCGACGTTGGCGATCCCTAAAGCCCCAAAGAAAAAATAAATTATATTCCTCATTGAGTACAAGGGCTCTAGTTTGATTCCCATTTTTATTTCTGACATTTTCTTCTAATATGTTTTTTTTAACTATTACGTTGCATAGTTCAGCTCAAGATGCCGAATATTAAAGGTGATATTTGGAAATATTTCATCAAAATAGATTCAAAATAAGTCAAATGTAAAATTCGTAAAAAGATCGATTGATAACTTTAGGAGAAATATCGATGATATTAATCGTGTTTACTATGTAATTAATCGATTATCGATCAATCAATTTTTTAAAATTATTCGTAGATTATATTGACTACACCATGGCAACACCACGATTATTCTTGCGATATTCAGACTCGATGATCATTTCTCACTGTCAGAGCAGCGTACTAACGATTATCTATGGAATTGGGAGGTGTGACAGTGATTCCACGGTTAAGCAGCAAAATGACTAAAGAGGAATAAATATGAGTCAAATATTTTGTATTCTATTTATTGAAAGGTGTGTGTAAATACATAATGAAAACACTAACTTAAATTACCAACTATTATGTTTAAGTTTTAGTAAGTATTAACAATAGTATTTAATACATTTTTATCAAGCCTAGAAAGAAAATACGTTGTGAAAATATACAAGATGTTTTCCGGTATTCTCGCCTAAAGCTTCAAAAATGTTTGTTTTTCATTAAAATTAAAAAAGTTTATTATCAAAATTCATCTATAAATTGCATAATCTGCCTGTAAATAATGAGGATTTTACTGTACTTGTGACGTCACCATCATACCTCCAACCGGAGCAACCCACATCCAGTGTCGCCAACACCAACGAGGCGAAAGGAACTGTTCACTTTGTGATTGTCGACATTTGCAAGGTCCGTCTCAAGGCCATTGCGACGTCATAGAGATGACTCAAAAGTTAAAAAAAAGAAGAAGAAAAGATACAGATGAATGAACAATATCAGAAACTCAACTGATCTCATGATATATAAAATTGAGATCTTGTTTTTGTTTAAAACCTATGATCTTGAAAACTAAAAGGGTTGTAAGCTTCCGTATGAAGTGAAAGCATTCAACTTCAAACACTGATAATGTTTAAATCTGATACATTAATAGATACTACAGAGTTAATTATCTGATGTAAAAGAAATATTAAAAAACTCTAATTTGGCTACCACATCTGGCAGACACACAGAAGAGGCTGTGTCTTTTAAACTAACTACTGTATAAAATCATATCACTATTACCCAGTGCGAAATCACTCATTTCACAGTATTACCCAACATCATTTAAATCGCGAAAAATAAAAGTAACGACGTATTCTGTGTTGTAAAAAAACGGTCTCAATATTACGTTCACGTTGGCTCCAGCTATTTCAGACCGTATAAGAAAGACATTTGCATAGACGTTGTTGGCAGCATTGTCCTCCTTTCATCATTAATTCTACACCGTTGGCCAAGTGTCCACTTTAAATTTAACCCACCACTACTGTACAGCACGTTTCACATCCTGGTCACAAAGCTGTAAAAGAGAGGTTACGTTTTCGTTCTTCATGATTCAGTAAGCGACTGTCGTGGTTCAAATATCCCTTTTGCTTTCGCAATTCATTATTTTTGCAGTATTCTTCCGGACAGCTCGTAACCGTAATGAATTAAATATTTCAATTTTGGCGCGCTTTTAAATACTCTTCTTAGAACAAAGTAAGTCAAGTTGAAGTATGAACAATGTTTATTAAATGTGAAAAAGAAGGCCTTAAATAATTACACTTTAAAGTTGATTGGTGAGTGGAGGTGGGAGAGCTCGCTATGCATATAGAGTACTACACAACAATGAGTCGAGCCTTCACCTCGTGAGGCCCGCGCCGGGAGTAATTTTGAAGGCCCCCATAAACAACAGTGTTTGAATACCTACTAGTACATGTCCAACGCTCTAATGTATTAAAAATAATCGATATTTGTGTTTCATTTTTTAAAAACTTCAATTTTTTAGTTTACGGCTTTAATATTGTTTTGGATAACATTAATGTTCATATTTACGAGTTTAATTACCATTGTGATCAATTTGGAGACTCCTTACATGATAAGACCCGGAGCGGACCACCCCTCCGACCCGCCTAGGTACGCAACTGCTACACAATGCCTTGAATATATATCCCCACAAAATCCATTCATAAATAAATGAAAAATAATTCTTTACCATTTGGACCGTCAGCTATCTAACGAGATCAATTGTGACATTTTACGAACATCCACCATCGAGGAAACTACGGTCCATAACCACCTCTTTGGATCGACAAAATATTTTAAATTCAAATAATTTACAATGTTAAAATTTGGTTTTAATAAACGTGATCATAAGCAACTAATTGTCCCTTCAACATAGGAGTTTTAAAAATCAATTTCTAGTATGAGGCAATATTTTTTTCGAAATCAGATGTTAACATAGACTTTTAATTGAAAGTCGCATGCAATATTTCCACAAGATGAACTTAAAGTATGCGCTAAGGGGTAGGAAATAGGGGATGGTGGAGGTTTACCTGGTCAGTGATATTCTTGTAGTTCAAAAGTAAACTAAGCAAAATTTCATGATGCTCGAAAAAACGTCTGGAGATTTGTATTACAGATAATTATATTTATTGTAGAGACAAAATTTTTGGGGTAAGTATTTACTTATTAAAATGAGGAGACATTAGAA
This sequence comes from Laupala kohalensis, assembly GCA_002313205.1. Taxonomy (NCBI): domain Eukaryota; kingdom Metazoa; phylum Arthropoda; class Insecta; order Orthoptera; family Trigonidiidae; genus Laupala; species Laupala kohalensis. The sequence continues at coordinate 228,567 of NNCF01126412.1, read as the reverse complement.
TCCCGAAATGAAATGGTTACATACGGGGTAATCTGCAATAGATGAAGTCGAGTTAAATAAATAAATTATATTGAAAACAACTACAGCAATTTACACGACTTAGTTACAAATTTTCGGACCTTCTCAATGTTTCGTATCTTTACTTTATTTCTCAAGGATATCGGAAGAACACAACTGTTGACATTTATATGAAAATCAAGAGATATATTTATTGGGAAAAGAAGAGAAGCATCGTCACTTCTTGTGCGATCTGTCTCTCTCTCCATACGAGCGATGTTCTGAGCTTCGCTACTAACGCAAGTGAGCAGATATTTTTTGTCGGCAGGCGTCCACTGCACTGGCGTAAGCAGTTGTCGTGAAGACGAAGTGGCTCGTTGCGCGGGATCTGGGTCATGAGGCCGGGTGACAATGTTGAGACAGCACATCAAAACACGTTTAAAGAGACGACTCGTAGTCGCAAGGAGATAAAGAGTGGAATAGACCTAGTGTCGAGAGAGTGCACGCTACCCGTGCATCCGGATTTGACCCCCACAGGGGACAGACGCCGGTGTTCTGCCTCGTCACTCCCATCTTTTCCACCCCATAGGGGACACTGCGATGACTCCCTAATAGTTCCTTCACTATTACGACCACTACTGCCGTGGGTTCAACCCTCGTCTCCGTCACTCTCTCTGCCGCCGGGAGTCGACGAAGGATGATAACTGCTGGAGACACTCTGACCTGACCCATGCTTCGCCGTCCAAGCCGTCATGTGCGAGTAAACATTAAAAGGGTTTTCATCTCAGACTGAGTCTCACTGGGTTCACCCCTATCTACCCCTCCTCTCCACTCAGGAAACCCCCTCCCTTAATCAGCTCCCTATCCTCAGCCAGACGTTCTCCGCGTCTCAAGGTCACGCTCAGGTCCCCTCGCTCGGCTAATTAGTTAGACAGGGACCCGAAAACGCGACACAATATTTCAGACCAGCCAACCCTACAGCGAAGACGCAGACAATGAGAAATGTTTCTAACATTTGTTACTGGTATTGCGTCATATTGTCGTCTATACAAATATATTTTATCGGTTGGTTTTAAATTCACAATTCACTATCTGACTTGATGGCGGACATAGCCTTCTGAAGTAACGATCGTCAAAGCGACTCGTTTTTCTGACAAACCTTCAGATTCCATTTACCGTTGTAACTTTAGAGCCACTACACTAAGTTTACTNGACGCCAATATTTCAATATATATTTGAAAAAAGGTGATCGAAAATAATGGCGCTTTGACATTGTTTTTCAGTTTGGTATTAGCTGTCATAAACGTTTGGCTTACGATGATATTTAAAATGACAGTGTGGTAATTTTTTTTCTTTTGCTCTGCGTATTCACCAGTATGGTTACGAGAATTTTCGACGCCACCGAAATATTTTATTTTGAAAATACTATCCCGAGTCAAAAATATTTTGACACCATTCATGTGAGCCATTCGATTTCCCATTTTTCTCCTCTCATTTAACTTGGCACTGACAGAACACGTTGTGAACCCATCTTCGACTACGGTGTGAACAAATGATGTTACGTGTACATTGGAGGTACAGTTCGGGAAGTACAGGTTGGCGAATTTGACTTTATCAACAGTCCGGGGAAGGTCACTCTTTGCCCTCACTGCCATTCGAATAGCTAGCCTTATACTCGTAGTTCCAAGGCGGAAGCGTTGGTGTTTAGGAACGCGTAACAGGGATTCCTCACATGGCAGTCAGGATGGAAAGGTAGCGTTGACGAATGGACTGTTTCAACCAAAGGAATCTCCCATTTATGTCGCTTTCCTAACCCTCATTTGGTTTTCTTTTTTACTTTCTCATATACGTTGTATATAGAAAGTTTTGTAATCGTGAAGAAATTTGAAAGCGAAATTTTGACGGAAATATCCATTTTGGCGATCCCTGATTCTGAAAAAGTTGTTTTTGGCATAACGTCCGTCCGTCTGTGCGCAGCGATTCTTAGTAAATGGGTGAATCAATTTAATTCGCATTTTGTATTTACGGTAGAATTTACTTGTTGTCGATGCACGTGATCCGATTTATTTTACTTTAGAACAAAGGGTACATCGCATGAAAGTCAAAGTACTCTTTCGAATATTTCTCAAAAACTGCTCCAACGATTTTGCTTAAAATTTCTGTACGTAAAGTATAATTAGTATGCATAACATCCGCATTAGGGCTATTTCACCTTAGAGTTTGGTATAGACGCAGTAAAATAATTTCTGTCTGCTACACTTACACATTAGCTTACAGTTTCAAGAGGCTTGAATAATATTTAGCCGTGTAAATGGACCAAGCAGACGTAGAATAAAAGTTTCATAAACTGAAATGAAAGATATGATATTGATAAAATGAGTAGGAGGACAGCAAATAAAGGGCTCTGCAGATACGAAAATACATAAATTCCTCGCTACAACGAAATTACATTTACATAACACTTTTACGATATTTTTTGTCACTCTATACTGCAGATGGAAAACCGCATATGAGAAAGTATGTGCAATGGTTTTGCACCAAAAGTTGCTTATCGCCTCATTTTAGTGCCTTCTTATCACCGTGTCTTTTCTGTCTCTCATGTTCAAGTCCTCTGAATCACAAGTCTTTTCTGTAGGCTTACAAAATTTCTCACATCTTTCTTTTGATATTTTTTCTATTTTGGTAACAAGAGTACAGATATAACGAACATTTAATTACACCTTATTTCATCACAATACGGATTTCATCCTTCTTGTCCGAACGTGTGTTCGTTCTGAATATGTTGATTCACCCTCTACATCTCTAATTACGTGATCGGACTTGTAACACAACCACCAATAAGGACGACGTAACCAGACTCAAATAGTTGGAAGACTCGCAACAGAGAAACTTCGACGTGCATTCACGGACGATGAAAACCCACTGATCTTCAGGAGATCCACACCGTATCTGCACTCTCATATCAAGAGACGAGTACTACTACCATCTGAAACACTGACGCCACAAGATGACGAATGCTCTGCTTAACGCCAATTAAAATGATATGAAAATACTCATAAAACGTCAATTTAATTTGTTTACACTTATCAATTATGTATATTTTGTTTTCTATTCTTATTGTTCAATTTTTGTATCTATTTTTTGTATCTCATATGCTCACAAATTTCACTTAAAAAAGACAAGAAACCAAGTAGAGAAATAAAATCCATTACCTCAAAAGGAGGTACGGGTTTACGCACGGCTGTTTATATCGTGGCATATCAAAACGTATGACTGGTTTTTTTGAAAGACAGAGGAGAATATTGCCATGACTCAACTACGAAAATGATTCGTGTGCGGGAGAGCAAAATATTTCTTTTCATAATTCTTTTATCAATTAGTACTCACTTCAACGTTCTAACAAATAATTCAGTCACGTCATGGTTATTCCAGGGTGGCAATATGACACCACATATTGCGTTCTAACTTACACGAATTACATCGTTTGACTTCCATCCCTTAAACACCAGTATAGATGAATCATGTTGTCATTCACGTATTCGTGTTAACACTGTTCGACACACCCAAAGAGATTTTATCGCTCTTCCGAAACAGAAGAATTGGATTAAATTCAGTTCTTTAATACCATAATTAATTACGAAAATTTCTACCACGTCTTAATAATGATTAATGGTTTATTTAAGCTAGCGTTGAGGAACTACAAAAGATGTACAATGGTAACTTAGACAAGTACACCCGTCATTTGTCAACATCCTTCCGACCTTGACGTCACTGCTACTGTTCAGTTATTTACTGAATGCAACCAACAGTATTTGATAATGTTCTTCTTCGGAAAAATAAATTACCATGGAATGAGATATCTGTTTTCATCAACTGTGATTCAAATTACAAGTGTATGAGGTATAATTCCACAATATTAGTGGCTCAACTATTAAAAAAATGGTATTTCGAAAACAGCACAGTACTTCAAGCAAATGGTTGTACCCCAAATGTCTATGAAGTTAGTTCCGCAGTATTCTTCAAAATACTTCCAAATGCACAGAAAATAAAGGGATTCTTTCAGACATCCTTATCGAAAACAATGTTTGAAAAGAGGTGATGTAAAAATTCTTCAAGTCGTGAATTCTATTTCCGCATACATGCATAATATCATTACTTCATTCAATTAACCTCGCAATCAAAAATTAATAACAATAATAATGGTAATGATTAACCACAATTTTAGTTATTCAATAGTTTTGAAGGTATAAGTGAGCTATTCAATATAACTAGGAGTAATTAGCACGATATTACCTCAACAACATTCGAAATTGTAAGTAAAATATTTACCTTACAAAGGATGAAAGTGTCACCGTGTTGTGATTAACTGCGTTTATCACACTAACACTTTTACACATTAGAAGGTTCACTTCATCTTGTATTAACTCCGAAAACAATTTTTTCACTGCGTTAATAATTTAAGATCTGACTGACTACCGTTTACACACGAAAGAATGGACAACGTGCAGCACGCACTCGAAAACTTCAGTACCGCTCTGGTACTAGAGATGCGACGTTCTTGAACCAACGAATCCAAAGGAACGAGTTCTTTTAGTGAGTCGTTCACTCCAATCGTTCCTTTTAGTGAACGGTCGTTCTTCGTTTACCTAAATTTTAAAGTTGTTCGTTTGCTTTAGTTGTCCCAGAAAATTTAGTGATAGCGCAAAAAATATATTGGTTCAACAAGGGCCAAATCTCTTAATTTGTGGATTCCATCAGAATTAACGTATTAAACACAGCAACATAACAAAATATGAAATGACATTATCAAAATAGAACATAAAAGACCTAAATATTTATACGCTGTCAGCTGGAAAACTTTCACAATAAATTTTATGTTCGGATTAAATTTTAGGTCGTATGATATATTTAACATTACTAGTTTAAAGAAATAAATCAAGTTTTACAAAAATCCTCTTTGAATTTCGTGAAATTTTCATTATTTTTTCGAAAATGATCTGTATATCCTCGAACAGTTAATCCAATAATATCTTTCTTTACTCAATCATTTTCAACAAAATCTTTTAATATTACCATTCATCGTTGCCGTCAAGAACCGACCTTTCAGAACTTAAAAATCCTCCCCGAACGGATAATTGGCGAGCTCTTTCGTCTTCCGAGTCCAATCATTTCAGATCTGACCATCGTTCCTGCTCCCTACGCCGTTCACGAGTCCGACACAGTCCAATCGTTCCTTCGTGTCACTGTGCTATAGCACACTTCTCTGCGAAGTGGAGTCACCTCTGTAGAGCAAAAGAAAAGTGGCATTATCAACAAATCATTTAATCGTCCTTCTAAAGAAATAAAATGATATCGACCATATTAAAGCTCTTCAAATTCACAGCATTTAATCTCTTTTTATGCGCCGTTGTATTTCTGTTGATTAAAGTAAAACACTTCATGTACATCAGTTTGGATTACAATGGATTGAAAGAATTTATGACTAACGTATATGCTATTTTTTTTAAATTTTCTAGTCCAACCGTGCCTTAGAAACCTACCAGCCCTTTGATTCCTGTCGTTTTAAAACATTCAGAAAAATCATCTGTAGTGACAATGTGCTTTCTCCTGGTAATTATATTTTCTCCCCTTATGTGGTATTTAGTACTTAAATATTTATCAATTTATTACCCTGAGAATGTATTACCGACACTATATACCGACACCGTCTATATTTTATTAGTTATATAAATATATATTTTTAAGTTATATAAATTATCAAAGCATTCAAATAAATCGCTATCAAATAAATAACAACTCCTCTCTCCCCCCCAACCCAAGTTTCAAGTGAGGGAAAACAATGCGAACGATGGAACGACATTAAAGGAACGATTCCGGAGAGGAGGTGAACGGTGAACGACTCGTTCCTCCTGGTGAACGAAGAGTATACTTACACAGAATCCAGAGGTGCCCACCTCCCTAAACCCTATGACGCAGACCCCTCAAATTTGCAACCCCGCAAAAAAATTAAGTCCCCCACCTTTCCTTTGACTCACTTCCAAATCATATTCCAAAAATTTAGAAATATTTTACAACTTTATATCTCTTATTTACTCTTACTCCATTTTAAAAAACGCATGCAAAACCAATACCCATGCTTTCTCACACACTTTTAAGACTCTTCTCTGTATACTACGCAAAATAACTTTACAAAGAAAAAAGCAACCATTTTCATGCTTTCTATATTGATGTTGATAACAGCAGTTTTGTCTTCTGCGTGTAAAATAAAGGGAAAGCGATTGCTTGAAAAAGGCTATTGTTTGGTTCAATTTTTCTTGAAATTTTGCCCAGAATCCAAAATATTTTTTTTTTTTGTCTTTTACACGCACGGTAAAAAAAATAGTTTGCGTAAGAAATATCCAGTGGGTGAATTATTCTAAACACGGTGAGTAAGGATGCTAGAGTGAGCGAAAGGTGACGTGTCAGAGGGCACCTCTGGGTCAAGACATTTGGGAATGAAGAAGGGGCGACTGTGAAGGAGCTAGCAAGCCGCCTTCCGACGTTTTACAGACTACAGATTTCTAAAGCTGATACCTTCCTCGGCTTGGTACATCTTCTCTACTAAATAATTTTGAACTCTCTTGATATAGTGCATAAATAAGATAAATAATTGAAGAAATAATTCGGCTGAGAAATATATTTTCCTACTTCTATTCTAACTTAAAAGAAAAAAAATTGAGCCGCTTCTGATAAAAGTTTCAAAATACACTTTAATACAAAGGATTTATAGCGTTAACAACTACTCAAAGTACGAAATATGAATGAAATTGACCCTCCTGTTTAGCTAGTATCGGTGCGCAAAAATGGAAAGACAGACGGGCGTCGAATTAAAAAAAACTTTCGGTATCAGGGACACTAAAAATTCCTTCAAAATCTCACCTTCTTTTTCTCGGTTACAATTCTGTCTCTAGATCGCGTATACGAGAAAGTAAGAATATTCATCACCTATATCCATTTTCCTTATCAAGGATTTTTTTGTTGGGCTTTAACGCTCGTCGACATCGAGGTCATTAGAGCCCCTAAAATTCTGTACAGGTAGGGAAAATGCAGTTACGCACTAAGGAGAGCCAACATGACTCTCCCCGCGTGTGGGACTCGCCGAATGACTCAACCATACCCACTAAAAACCCTCCTGAATTACAACACATCAAAACATATCTCAAAACCGAATATCGAAATCTTGACAAACAAATGAGGGGGGAGACTAAATATGAGGAAAATGAAAGATACCCTAGCTCTAATAGCGTCGGGATCGAAAAGAACAAGAGGTGACCAAGGGAGGTCAGGAAAGAGAAAGGAAGGAGCCTAGCACAATTAAGTGGAAGTGATGCCAGACTCAGCTCGGGACCCCGTGTTCGCCAAACACGTACTTACTAGATGTAAGTCCCCTGGGGGGGATAAATTTAAATGAGATTAAAATATAATACATAGTTAGGTTTCAAATTATATTTCAGCAGCTACAAATTAGGAACGTAGCAAAATAGAGTTCGAATTTTTAAAATTTCAAAAACCATGTTCAGATTTTCCATTTATATTCAGATTCATATGCGCTGAACTCGGATTTCGAGATTTCTTACGTTTCATCGGATTATTTCACTGGATAAGCACCTTAGATACATGTCCCCTACTTCATATGTAAAATATAAGAAGAACGAGGATGAGGGAATTATAATACAATTTGTCACTCGATTTTAAGAAACACGCAGATTCCCGAACTGCAAAACATGGGAAAAAGACGAGATACAAAATTCAGCTCCGACCTTGATTATGCATAGTAAACTTATACACTGAAGGCAACGCATTGGATCTTCAGTGCAACGCTGCTTTCTGGATCGATCGTCTGTTGACTAATATTACCATTGCAACATAGGGAGGTAGGTATCTCTTGTCACTTCTTCATTCACGCAAAGGCGATGAGTCTTCCGATCTTTTGATGGACATAAAATGACCCCTCGACCTGTATCCCACGCTCGTGTCTCCTTATTCAGCGGTCTAGATCTCTGCGCGGCATTACTATTTATTCATCAGTTTCGAAAATGAACTGACATTATTTATCATGTTAAAATGTCCGTAAAGTTTAAAAACTAAAACGATTTATAAAAGTATTTTTAGAACCCCCCGCAAAAAAAATTGTCAATGACGCAGTTTGCGTCAGGACTCCCCCCCCCTTGTGGGCATCCTTGCAGAATCCATTGGAGAAAGAAAGAGTATGAAAAGTTCGGCGCAAGAAGAAGTGATGCTCTTTACCAATGGTTTAAAGAACAACGGGAGAAAGGAACACCGATACTGCAAGAGAAGGCTTTAAAGTTTTATGAAGGAAGATGGAGAATGTGGATTTACTGCGAGCTCTGGTTGGTTGGATAGGTGGAAGCAACGTTATGGAGAAAAGCAGCTCAGCATCTGTGGCGAAAAAACTGTCAGCAAACCCAACTAGCGTAATTGAATTTAAGTTAAAATTTCAAGCTTTAATTGATGAAGAAGCACTTAGTGGAGAACAGATCTATAATTGCGACGAAACGTGCCTGAATTCGGAAGAATGCTAACAACCAAAAGCTTGTCGCTGAAAAAAGAAAAAGCTGCAGCAGGTTATAAGGAAAGTTAGGAAAGAGTTACTGTTTTAGATCGCAGCAATGCAACGGGGAGGCAAATCAAAATTATTTCTCATAGTAAATAAAACAAAACAAAAGAACAAACGAGAATTGAAGATATACGGTGAAAGTTTTGATCTACCTGTTTGGTACAGAAATCAATCTAATGCTTGGATGTCAGAGGGTATTTTCAATGAATGGTTCCACAAACAATTCGTTCCAGAAATTGAGAAAAAACTTAAAATCAAATAATATTCAAAGGAAAGCACTTTTGATTCTTGATAATGCAACAACTCACCCAAGTGTGGACATTGTTGGAGACAACGGAATCAAAGCCATGTTGTTACCGCGTGATGTGACGTCCTTATGGCCGCCTATGGACCAAGGAGTTTTTGTGACGTCAAGGAAACTATACAGGAAGAAACTTCTTTCATATCTTATTCAAGGCCTAGATGAGCGAATCGACTTGTTAGACAGATTGAAACAAATTGATATCTTAGATGTTGTCGGATGGCTTTAATTTAATCCCGTGACTTTAAAACTGTCTTGGAGGAAGCTCTTGGATCATGAAGGGAACAACGAGTTCATTGAAAAACCATTGAACAAGAAGAGTCCTGAATGAACTTGCCGTTTTGATGGAGAAAATTCCAGGCTGTGAAGGAACTTCAGATGGTGATGTTGAAGAATGGATGACTCAAGATGAAGAAAGTGGACCGACTTCAGGCCAAGAAATCGTCTCAGCTTTAAAATCAAAGGAAGAGAGCGATGAAGACTCTGAAGATGATGAAGAAAACTCTCCACAACCAAAGCTCAGACATAGTGAAGGTGTGAAGTTCATCGAGGGAACCCTTCAGTACTTAGGGGAGCAGGGGGCGTCTGCCATGAACATTCTTTTCCTTCGACAGCTCCGAGATGAAGCTGCACGAAAAAGAAATGAAAGTGAAAAACAACTTAAAATCACCAAATATTTTGCAAAGTAAGATTTTGTTTTATTTATGTTTTGTTTCATTTTTGAGTTTTTTCTTGGTATTTATTAAAATTGTGCAATTTTCATACTAATGTCGTGTTTTCAATGTTTTCTATACATAGTATGCCATAGTTCGACATTTCGATACTTCGACACTCTTAAGTCCACAAAATGTCGAACTATCGAAGTTCTACTGTATCTGCCTCACGAGGCGCCTGCACACAGGGGAACGCCGGTAAGTTGCTAAGTAGAATAAACAATATCGCCATGACTGTGATTGCCTTTCATGTCTAAACCCCCCGATACTCCCACTTAGGTCCCAAAGAACCGCACAGGACCACCCCTCCTCGGATCATCGGTTATGTCAGTCTAGTGTTGCTACCAACCGCTCGAAGTGCCAACCCGACGACAATGTTAATTCAACGTTATTTTATAATAGAAAAATGTATCCATAATTGCAGAGCCTAAGTATATAATTTTTCGTTTTTTCTTCCAATCAATCATATGTATGGTTCGTTTGTTGACGAATTCCGAAGGTTTCACTTTTACTCGTCACATAATGAGGCATACGATTTGGACCAACTTACCTATATGGTTCAACGCCGTAGAAAAATANTCCAACGCCGTTGAAAAATATCCAGATGAGATATCGAAAAACGGCTTTTTTTGCCATGATTCTGGATGGGACTTTGTTCTCGGAAATTACAAATTGAATAATTTTATGTGAAAAAAATTCCCTTTTTCGATGGCAAATTTAACATTATCGTCCTATCCTAACCTTATTCTTCGTGTATCCTTCCGCGAGTTTTGCTACCTCCATCATCGCCTCCATCTTCACACTTACAACATATTTTCTTAAAACGGAATCGCCGGGTCTAACAAACTTAACATCGCCGACTGTGACCGAACAATTGTTTATAATTGTTCATGGCTCGCTGTCGCGAGCCGTATTATAATTATCATACCCTAACATACTAACATAAACGGTGGCGGAGAGAAGAAAATAGTGCGGAACAATATTTCTTTATAACTATCGTAAATATGAAAAGCGAAGAATACGGCATATATTTTCGGAACCGCAATAATATTTATAGTATTATGACATAAATTATTTTTTCGAACCCTTGTGGGACCATATTCTTAAGTTTGACCTACGATTTCAGAGCACAATGTGACGTATCTCGAGCAGACAATGCTCGTAACTGGAACGAAAATTTACAATATTCCTTGGATCATTCGTCTCATTAAGTATATTCTCTTTCCCCGAATCAACGGCGTTTTAGTTGTGTATCCTCTAATACTGGAAGACTTTCAAATTATTGAATACTAGGGATTATGTCGACTTCTAATTCGCACATTGTAGATGATAATGATAGTCATCTTAACTTGAAACTTCTCGCACAAAACAAAGTAATAATCAGTTCACTGGTGGTTCTAAGCCCAAACGTTGCTGTGGTGCTTATGAGAATGAATTCAGTATTCATTTGATGTTGGTAGAAAAAAGGAAGGAACGATCTAACATGGTAACTTAAATCATATCTAACAAATATCTTAAAACTCGTCTACCTTGGCCAAGAAGGGCCTACACAACGTCCATTCTCAACATCATAGGTATAGAGTTCGACGGATTTAACGAACGTTTTTCGAAGTACTGATACATATCAATAAATAACCTTTATTGTCAAAAAAGCAGTTACAAACTGCGTATGACCACGTGGAGGACAAACTAATTTACTCTCCGGAAGCAAGCAAGGAACCATCCCATCAATTCCGATCAAGGGCCCTGAGGTAGAGGCGGATTTAACATTTCAACATACTCCTAACGATAAAATAGTTCGACACGTGTTATAATATTAACAAATACCAACAAATATTATGTTTTCTGGTATAACAGAAAAGTCATTTCACAAATACGTATTATTATCTTACCAATCTTTAAGTTTTCTTGAATTAATAGGTTCGGTTATTTTAATTATTACTGAGAGTTTATATTTCAATGCTCTATACTGTTGCCACTGCGCATTTGTCAAAACAAAACAATGAAAAATAATCCATATGTGCTCGGGAGATATCTGATCGCGCCCTGGGTTACTAGTCACGAGGTTGGTAGTGCACCCCAGAGCATTCTCGCGCCGTCTTCGTGAACTGACGCTCTTGGCACGATCCTCGCTAGCAGCACTTGCTGCGTTGCAAGTGGAACTAAAATAGTTCCCGAATCGCGAAAGCAAGTCATGTGTTTTGAACAAGAACGCAATGTCGCAACTCCACTTTCCACAAAATACTTGGCTTCCGTGGAGAGTGATATTACAAGTGGACCAAACGTTTGCATTGAAGAAACAATTTCCGGGACAAGCAAATTATTTGAAGAGTTTATTTATTTATTTAATGTCTTATGGCAAGGTTCGGACAATTTCGGCTCGCTCTTCCACCAAACCGTGACTTGGGAAGGAGAGAGTTTGGGTTGCCAGGGAACTTATGGTACCGAACCGACATTTGTCTGTAGTTGAGGGAAACCCCAGCTGAAAACCTCACTTAGTTTGGTCGAGCAGGAGTTTGAACCCACGCTCTACCTCTCAACGGTATCGAAGTAGTGAAGACGCTACCACTAGACCACCGCTGTTTTGGTAACTAAATTCATTAATCTATAAAAGATCGTTATATTTTTTTTACCAATTAGTAGGACAAAGTAAAATCTCTAGGTTTCAAAATACTTCAAAGGGTAATTGAGTTCGTATCGTACTAGACTTACGGATAATTTGATTGACACAGTATATATTTAATATCTAAAATATATATATGCAATAATATGTTTAAATTTTAGTTACAACTAGCAACTTGTTAGTTCATAGCGCCAAATATATATTTTGCTCTAGCTTGTTACGAAGTAATATTTGAATGGGGATAACACTTTATAAGGTATTTATAATACTTTAATCATAAAAAATTTTCACTATCAATTTTAAATTTGGATCTAACAATATGATCATATTCTATGTAAAAAACAACATTTTTTACCTAAAACAATTGGAAGAAATAGGAAAATTTCAGAAAAAAAAAGTTATCATAATCTTATGTCAGTATGTATTACATTCTTCAATCACAATATTATATTTACCTTCTGTATTTAGAGACAAAACAATTTAAAATGCCTCATACACAAGTCCTACTGGAGTTTCGATGAGTTTAAAAATTAATGACACGTTTGAACAACAAATATCAGATAAATAAAAAATCCAACAAAATATAAATCAACAGAATAACCAATAATTTTATTACGTCAGAAATGCAAACATGGAACGTTATGATTGCTGTTTAAACTTTATTTTTTAAATAATAATGATAATAATCATAACTTGGATGCAATAGTAAAATGGGTCGGCTGCAAGACCCGCGAAATTATTGTCTGTTGAGGGGACCCAAAGCCCCTGCACTCACTCACTATGCAGCCACGTTCACACAGTAAGGGGACCCTTTGACTACATGCAAGGAGACCCTTATCCGAAAGCATTCACTCATATTTTTATGGCGACGACTGATTCTCCCACACTTCATTTCTTTCTTCTTCTTCTTCCTATAGTTCTGTTTCATTTCTCACTCCTCGATTATAAATAAAGTCATGGCAGTCATTCAAACTCACAGGACAATTAAAACATAGTGGAAGCTTCGTTACACATTTAAATATTGAATATTGTCTGTAAAACAAAAATACATAGTAATAATACAAGTTTCGAATGTACTTTTTTTGGCTAGAAACACCCAACGCACGTTGTACTCACGAGCCTCCGTGTATCCGCTGCTGCGTGTTGACAGTTACAAAACAATAAAAAATTTATTAGGAAACTTGGCTAAAGATAGAATTTGCAGAAAGAGAGAGAGAGAGCACGGTGTGTATTGTCTTAATGTGAAATGATGGTCTACACTACAGTCGTCGCGGCGAAAGAAAAGTAAGGAGATGTAGCCAATGGAGCGAAAGCGCGACGTTGTCATGTCTACTGCGGGGGAAGGCCTAGCATTCGTCCGATTGGTATACCGCGGCAGCTACATAAGAAGTTGCTATTACTCGTGCAAAAGCTAACTTTAGGCCGTGTCCTTTCGGCCAAAGATTAGAGTTCGTGCCTCCTGTCCGTCACTGTTAGCATATCAATTACTGCTCGTTCTACAAATCGGCTGTTGTAGGTGGCAGCATCCGAGCATTAACTCACAAAGATTCTGCTGACACGAGTAAAATGCCCACAACAAGAAGAGGGGTCGGTAATCTCGCATTACTGGCATTGGCTCCTCGACGTTCACAGTCTTCAGACTTTTCCCCTTCTTACTATTCTTCCGCCGCGAGTACTGTAGAAATATTCGAGTATGAGGTATTCTCTCGCGCCATCTTGGTTCCAAACTCGGTTCAAGAATATGGCGATTTCCATAAAACGCGTTGATTCCACTAGGATTTCGGAATTCATTTTCAGAACAAAGTAGCAGTTTTTATAGATCAAATTAAGTAATCACTTGAATCTTGAGAATAATGAATGCTTTCTGCTATTGGTCAACAATGATACAGGTTTTTACGTGATTAAATTCGTGTATACACAAACGTAAGTAATTTTTGAGTTATATTCTCATAATATATGATGACAGGTACATGCTCTATTTTATTATTAAATATTTAATCCAAACGTTAAATTGTTCAAAATCTTCTTTTTAATAAGTTTACTGAATAGTGAAGGGCAAACGAAGTATATACTTTATAAGAATACAAATATTATTTCCTTTTTCTGATGATCTTCCAATTATTCCTTGTGTGTACCTAACACTATCTGTTTCACAAATGCTACTAAACGAATCACTGAATCAAAAAATATTCATTAATATGAATTATTTATTCCAATTAAAAATAAAAATTCGAAGATAAATACTACATAGGATAAAAACTATAACCACAACTATTTAGGATTCACCATGTACTGTTATTTAGTTTTGCACTTATGAAAGATTTTTCCAAGATTCATGAATAATTTGAAGCTGTAAACACACTTCATTTAAGTTTAAAATTTCGTTTAATGAATCAAAACATATGACGTTCGATTACACGTTTGTATGAAAATCGTCCATTTTGTCAACTCATAGAAATACAACAAGATGGCGCCTGAGAATGCGTATTCTTATAGTACCTTAAAGTGCACATGTATCCAGAGTGTGGATTGTCTTCGATTGAGAGAGAGAGCTAATCTACTTCAAATGCACCGCTCCCGTCGCCGCTCGAGCTCTTCACCGAGAGAAATTTAGAGGGAATTTTCACCAAGAAATGTGAGTGAAGTTAAGACGAAAGTACGTCTTCGATAAAAAATATCCTAAATAAGTGGGAAAATTGTCAGTCATGTTGATAACAATTAACTTAAAATTCCACTCGAACCATTAACTATTACCACGAGACAATCGCGCCAGATTAGCATACTACCTTCGGATCACGACTTACAAGTGGAGAAAATAAGTAACCGAGTTGCTGTCTGTTATTCATGATAAACTTATTGTACTTTCGAGCAGAGGTGATCAACTGACAGCCCGCGGGCTGTATGTGGCCCATGAACTCGTTTTTTACGGCCTGCTAGTTATAATACATTTTTCATGAAACGCTAGGGGGCAGAATTTTATGTTATAAATCTATGCTGTCGGAATTGATATTTGATGGGGAATGTCAGCTAAAAGAAAATAGAAAATTGTTTTCGGAATTACCACGATAAACATTACAACAGGAAAACATTTTATTATAACGTTAAAAATAAAGAAATGTACTAAATTGTTCCAGATGAAATAATATAGATTTGTCGATGAGAATCAAAATATCGCTTCACAAACAAGTAAATGTGACCCATGAGTTTAATTCGTCAGGCAAATTTGCCAAACCCAAACCCGTGTCGGTCAGATCATTTGAAAGTGTACAGAAAATGGCTCGCGGTCTAATATAAGTTGGACTCCACTATTTTAGAGTAAAATTGTCCACCGAGGTTTAACTCTTTCGATCCCAGCTTGCAAAAACTTGCCACGGAGTGTGAGGAACAAGAACGAATTATGAAATCACTGTTCCCAGAGTGTACTTTGGAACATCGAAATCTGAGCGAAGTGGATGAGTTTACGCTCACACTTCACGTATATTCTCCCACTTCGGTGTACGTTTCATTTACACCCCAGTGAAAGTCATTTACATAACCCTTCGTTCAAATTTCTCTTACAATCCGTGAAAATTTTTTGCAACAGTAGGATCGAAATCTGCAATTTTTATAATGATTGCAATGCACTGAAAGTAGTAACAGATATGGATTAGCACAAAATGTGACCTGGAAGTTTAGCTTAGAAGTTCCCGTATTCTTCTCGGTAAACATTGTTCAACATATCAATAACTTTTGCTGGGTATATTTTTCCCCGAATATGTCACCAAAAATAGTGAATCAGTTTCTTATAATAAATTAGTATCTCGAAGAAGTGATAAATGTGCATGAGATTGAAACTTCGTTCTAACTTCACTCCACATCTAAGGGAAAGATCGCCAATAAATTTCTCTCACCATGTAATGCCCCGTTTGACATTATATCACATGTACAGTTCATGATGCAAAAATACAGTACCATTTCTTTCACACTATTAACACTAGTTTTTTAGTAGAAAAACATCGTTTTCTTATTCCCAGTTATCATTAATCAACTATTTTGTAGATTATATCACTTGCAAGGCAGTGTTAATTGTGCCTCTGAAAATTTAACATTCTAAACTTTACATTAAACCATCCACAAACACGTCTTAATTCAAACAGAACTTTGGAATAAGTATTAATACTACACCGTTTCAGACTCCATTCAGAGAATATTAATGAACCATATCAGTCCTTGAATTATTTTCATTCGAACGATTGTTCCTAAATATATAAAGTGTTAATATCAATATGGCCATATGAAAATATATACAATGTTCTACCAAATATTAATTTACAATTTACAGTCATTTTGAGGATTGAAAGAAGGATCTTTAAATGAGTTAAATGTAAAAGTATGTATCAATTGATTTTTTAAAACATGATAGGGATTGCCCGATAGGGATGAGTGAAATTACACCAAATACTACGATTTTTCTAAGAACGACACTATTTCTACAATCAGTACAAAACGTGCCCAAACTTATCTTTAAACCCGCTTTACACGATGCATTTTACTTACTGTTTCCCGCGGTACACTCCAGACAGGATGCAAATTGTACGGAAATTTTCAAGCATGCTCTTTTTTTGTCAGTACGACCGGTACAAATTGACTAGCGCACTACTAGCGGCATCGCTGCTTTACTAGTTGCGGCATCTGTGGTCTCTCGAGTTGGTTGCGAGGTTAAAATAGTTGTGCTTTCTTATGTCGCCGTGTTTTCTTGCTACTAGAAGTTCGTAAATCAATCATAGAGAAAATACTGTATTAAATACACTATTCGTTTGTCAATGAACTCTGTTTAAATGTTCAGACAATTGGTAGCCCAGTTGAGGTTAGTTGCTTGTTGCGCTCTCCGGAGTATTGAGAAATAACTCGTACTAATAGCATCCATTTTGCGTCAATATCGTGTAAAACGCTTTGCTTTCGGAACGTCTGTTTTCGGTACTCCCAGACGATGTCAAGCGTGACATCATCCACGTCACACTCATTTCTTGTACAGCAATTGGACGCACATTGTCTATAAAATGTACCGTGTAAAGAGAGCCGAGTCAGAGCATAGGCTCCAGCTAATTCACTATTTCATTTCCACAAATATACCGGACCGTCACTTCTATTGACCTAATTTTCATAAGGAATCACATCATCAAGACGTAATTCCTTAGCCACTTTATCCCAAGTTTAAAAGAAAAAAATCTTGGATTCCACTTCCAAAATGATCGAATCTACCGTCTTCTAACTGCTCACTCACTCTTTGAGAGTGAAAACTAGTTGGAATATAAATTTTATTTCATTGCGTTCTCGTTAATTCATTATAAATTGTTAATGTAAAACAAAAATCTTGCACGTAATACTAGTAATAGAGGGATTTCTAGTTACAACCTGCATGGCGCAATACATACGTAGGATGCGAAGGAAACTCTAGAAACGATATTAATTTGCTGCAAAAAAACCTCCGCAACCTTTCGCTCTCCTACCGTATTCATGAAACTTAATGTTATTTATGAGAACGTCTTGAACAAATGATGTACACGAGGGGGATTTTTTTTGTCGAAAAGAAATTACAAGCGTTTCGTATTTATGGGTGGACTATCAATGTGTGCACTCAAGGATTGGATTTGTGATTCCCATTCAGAGGAAGGAAAGGATTGGTCCAAACCTTTGGATACAACATTGCCGTTCAGATACTATAAGATTTGAATATCGTATCCAAAGGTTTGGAGAAATCCCTTCATCCCTCTCAATTTGGATGTCTCTGTGATGAATAAATTGAATCAGGAGGTGAAGGAGGTTACCTTTAGAGCGAGGAAAGTAGATTCTCTAAAACCATAGCACCTTCGCATCTCCTTCGTGTCGTAGCACACGTGAGCAATGTCTCCCCGTTCCACCCCCCTCCCCACCCCCGTGCAATGGATGGCTCGTGAGCGGCGGCGTGCGTGGCGGTACACGGAGACACGTGCGCACGCGAGGTACACACGCATACACACATACACACACTCCCTCGCGTGATTCACGACCCCGTGGACGGCGGAAGCTGCTGGGACTGCTGCTTGGACGACGCGGGGATGGGAGTCGTCGCCGTGGGACTGGTCGCGAAGCGGGGGGTTGCGCTGGAAAGAGGGGCAGAGGGCGAAAGCGTCGCCGGCTGCTGATGACTAGGGACGCGCTGCGCCGGGAGCAGAGGGGCGGAGGCGGAGACGGACTCCGGCGGCGGTCGATGGACGGTCCCCTCCCCCGCTGCGGGGACGGGGGCTGGGGCTACTGCGGCGGCCGCCGCCGCCGTGAGGGAGGAGCGACGCGGCACGATGGTGGTGTGCGGGGGCGTGGCGTGCAAGATGGCGTAGAAGGGCGCCGCCGCCGCAGCCTCCTCGACCTCCTCCTCCCCCACCGCCGCCGCCGCCACACACGACTCCTCCTCCTCCGCCGCGACACTCGTCTCCGCCGCCGAAGGGATGGTGGCGAGGAAGCGCACGGTGAGGCGCCCGGGACTGCTTTCGGCCGCCGCCGCCGCCCCCGCAGACATGGGCACCACCACCGCCGACGAAGTGGACGCAGAGGAGGAAGGCTCCAGCAGACAGCAGTCCTCTTGCACGACGGCGCTCTGGCGAGTGAGACGGGGCTTGACGCGGCCTCGCACCGCAGCGGCCGTGGCTGCCGCAGCGGCAGGACCCGCTCCAGGCTCCGCCGCCACCACCGCCGCCGCCGCAGCCGCGTGCTGGAGCGCCACCTGCGTGCACAGCATCCCCGTCAACGGCGCGCGCTCAGACGCCAGCACCTGAAACACACAATGCGCTTACTGACGCTTTGCACAGTGAACACTGAGGTTAGTGTTGTTTAGAGTTCATGTATCGTAGCAAACTAACACGATTAAACTGCAGCGCTTAACACTGGTTTTCTTAAAAAGTAAAGTAAGAACACCATAGAAGGTTATTAGGAAACAAATAATTGTAGAGTTATGTATTAACCAAAGTTGCTCGGAATCCTCCGGACTTTTTTTCAAGTTGTAATGAAAGTATTATATCTTTACAAAATATCGTTCATCTACAATTTGTTAATTAATATCCATTAGGTCCGTAACTGCGTACGAATCAGCCAGGTTCTTCTTTACAATCAATGGTATAGAGTATCATGATCTAATAGGTTGTAGTACAAGCTGAGCATTGATTTACTTAGTAGTAATATAATTACGGCATTAAATAGTTAGAGGCGGATTTCTTATACAGGTTTTCTAGGTTTTTGTCTAGGGGCATGTCTATTGTAACAAGAAATCGTGAATTTAGTCTTCATCGTGAATTCAATTCTTATGATTTGTAAACACTATACTCAGAATAATCTATAGTTCGATAATAATTTGTACATGTATAGTTTTTGCCTTAAATTACAAACATATTGACATTCTATTAGTACTATAACTAGTAGCTAACTTTTTATCTTATCTAGAATTTTTGCTTAAATTTTTGAATCCGGCTCTGCATTAGGGCCCTTGATCGCAATTGATGGGAATGTCCCTTGCTTGCTTCCGAAGAGTAAATTAGTTTATTGTTCTCCACGTGGTCATACGCAGTTTGTAATGCTTTTTTGACAATAAATTAAATTAAATTAAATTAAAAATTAAATTGTTTTTTACGACCATTATCTAAAGTACATTTATATTGCATTAATACTAGCAACTAGGATACGACACTAGTGTATGTTCACTGTCATGGCAACGGACAACACGGTCTCGTCACACTAAGACCTACTTGTTCTCACTATTGGCTATCGTTTGTATACACCCTTCCATTTAGGTTTCGAACTGGCGCCGACTATGGGAATGACTGTGGCGCTTTGAAGAGAAGTTGAACTGTTATGGAATGAAGTAACTCGCTGTTCGTGCAAGACGGCACTAGTGTATGGCACTAGAATCAAACTCTCTCGCGACGTGGTTCGATTTCAGACCGGTCTCCCTGTGAATGCGCCACAGTCATCTTCAGATAGTGGGTATGCTTCCTTTCAGATTTGTGTAATGGCGAGGTTTTATAAAGACGATGATCAGTAGTTTGATCAAGTAGGTCTTGATATGACTTCTTGTACATAAGATATTCAGTAGTTTGATCAAGTAGGTCGTGGAACAAAAACATCGCAGTGAAGTTTGATCAAGGAGATTATATACAGGGATGGAAACTTCCTTAGGGTAGAGTTCGATATGTACGAAAAACGTTGTCAGTTGGGAAGTACGAACCCGTCATCAGAGCCGTCAGACGGTGACATTGGAACTAATTCAACTGGTTTAAAAGATCCGATTATCTCAATCCTACTCATGTATTGCAACCAAGGAGACTATATAGTCACCGTTATTGTAATTATTTACATTTACATTTTCCTTACTGAAAAGTTTAACCACTTCGCGGTAAAATAGTTATACGTTTCGTTATTTTACATGTGTAGGATTGAGGGAATCGGATCTAAAAGAAGAACCAGATGAATAAGTTTCTAGCTGGTGACGGTTTTCGTACATACCCCCACTCCATAAGTTTCTTACTCCTGTGTACAGACAGTCTCGTCGTGGGTAGCGATGCGAAGGCAAAAGCGAAGGATACTCACGGCCGCCTGAGCGCATGCGCGCGCGTCGCTGGAGGCCGAGGATCGCGACATGCGCCACGTGCTGGTGGACGCGGTGGTGGCGGACCCCGAGGAGTCGTTGCGCGAGCTGCTCAGGTTGGAGTCCTGCGACGTCTTGCGCGTCACCAGCCACGAGGACGCGCGTCGCTTGGGGTCCAGCAGACGCAACGGGATGCCGCAGTGATGGTGATGCTGGCGCCAAGAGTCGGAGCGCGAGGAACTGAAGTTCTCGCTCGAAGACACGGAGCTGGCGCGCTTGTGTTGCTTCTGCTGGATCTCTGCGATCTACGAGCACAAGAACGCACAAATAAATCTAGTTAAAGAATGCTACCTTGGGTAGAAGTAATTTGCAACCCCTTTTTAAGACATTTAAAGAGATTGCGCACATGAAAAAATCTGGAGTGTACCCCACTCAACTTACCAATTATAATTCTTTAAAATATCGTAGTAATAAAAAGCATACGTTGTCTGAAACTAGCCAGAAAATAATTTATATATAAACAGTAAATCGTGAATAATTATAAAAATATAACACATGAAACAGATATTCTTAAAAATAGTTATCCTCACAATCATAAAAAGTTTGCTGCCTTATTTCATATTAGTTCATTCACAGATAGTAGGAATTATCATCTTACACTCCGAACTCTTTGCTTCTATTCCCAATGTATTCGAAGTCAATCCTCGTTTGGTTTCGATGCATCAACTTGTTCGTGAGTTATCGGAGGTACACAATCCTTAACATGCATTGGACATTATCGGTCAAAATTTGAAAATAGACTCTCCTGAAGCCAATTCGCAAAGAGCCCAAGAGATCTCAAAATTATTTTCCGACAAATTACTACACTTTCCTTATACATACTGTATAATTGGAAAGTGAAAAGGAGACATTAATACCGAATAAATCTAACAATTACTTAATAGTATAAAAAAAATTAAAATGCAAATCATGAAATATATTTACATTGCAAAGCAAAGAAACAATACTTTAAACACCGTTCCGTTAAACTAAATATTTTGTTTTGGTAGTCCTGAGAGGTAAACTTTCAAATTGCGTTAAACGTTTACACATAGAATTAATGGTGTTTGTTTATTTAGTCCCACGCTCTTTGGCGGTAGGACAGTATGACATGAGTAGCACTACCTGGGAGGCAATTAATGAACTCATTGGTCCACATACTTTAGCGCAATGAAATAGTTAGCATTGTCAATTAACTTCACTGAATCGTTCCTCCGTTTCAAACAGTTGCGGAACTCTTGTTTAATACTGGCAATCCAAAGAATCCATTGGCGTCAGAAGTATCATTAATATTATCCATGGGGGAGAGGGGAGTGTAATTGTCATGGAAGTTTTAAAGCAGGGTATAACAATAAAACTCCGATGCATTTTGTTATAGGTTCTCATTCAAATGCGTCATTCATTCTAGGAATGGTCATATGAATAAAGTCTTGTATCGCACCATCAACTGTCCTTCTTGCTATAGCTCCCACGTCTTAATTAAGAAACGAACACTAAAAGTCCAGTTAATTACTGTATAACTTGATGGTTGAGCTTTTCGTGAGCGGTTCAAATTGGATATTGCGGTAAATGGAAATTTTTTTTGTGGGGCTTTACGGCTCGTCGACANAGCCCTAAAATCTTGTACAGGTAGGGAAAATGCAGTTACGCACTAAGGAGAGCCAACATGACTCTCCCCGCGTGTGGGACTCGCCGAATGACTCAACCATACCCACTAAAAACCCTCCTGAATTACAACTCAAAACTCAAATATCAACATATATCAAGACATTGCTTAAATCATTAAAAAAAGGATCAAACAGAAGAAGAAAGAGGAAAATGAAAGATACCCTAGCCCTAATAGCGTCGGGATCGAAAAGAACAAGAGGTGACCAAGGAAGGTCAGGAAAGAGAAAGGAAGGAGCCTTCCACAAGTAAGTGGAAGTAATGCCTCGGGACCCCGTGTTTGCCAAACACGTACTTACTAGATGTAAGTCCCCTGAGGGCTACTACTAAATTACGTAATGTAATTTCAAATTAATCTCGTGCATGGGTACGTAATATGGATGATAGTTCTTTGCTCGACTGGCGATGACGCTTAGTTATATAGGTTACTCTTCTTTGAAATCTTTTTTACATAATCATTTATATTATAATAACAGCGAGGAATGAACAATTTAATGTATAAAGTTGAATTTAGATACAAAGGGGTTGTCCTAATAGACTGACTAACCGACTGACTGACTCATTCATTCAGCAACGTAGAGAGAAAATCTATTACAGGTAGGAAATTTGAATTGTGACAATGTTGTTTTTATATTTTATATGATCACTCAGAAAGGATTTTTGAAATTCCTATTTTTTTCACTGCCACTCATGAACTCAGTGAAACTACACCTCCATTTTAAAGGAGTTCTGAGTGTTTCTTATGAGTTCATCGAAGAACACACGGTGGCTTTTATTGTGACAAAAGAGAGGAAGATGACATTGTATTATATTTTATTAATTCCAAATTTGTTGGTATTATATCACTTGAGAATTATTGTTATCTTTATCTTAGGAATGTGTTGAAATTTTCAATCTGCCTCTGGGAATAGATTGGATGTTCCCGTACTTGCTTCCGGAGAGTATATTAGTTTATTGTCCTCCACGTGTTCATACGCAGTTCGTAACTGCTTTTTTGGCAATAAATTAACAATTGTGAACCAACGCACCTGATACGCATATTGGTCTGAACGCGCTCGGTGCCTGGAGTCCACATCTCTCTGCAGACACAAGAGCAACCATCCCGCCTTATCCAGCAGCCACGCCCTGGGCGCTCGTCTACTGCTGCCACCGGCCGCCGCTCCAGCGCCACTGGAACTGCTTCCGCGCCCTGCGGCGCCGGAGCCCGAGCCTCGACCGGAGCCCGAACCGGCGCCACTGTCGCCGAGGAGCTTGGCGCTGCAGGTGCATTGCTGCGGATGGTGACCTCCGTGCTCGCGGGAGGAGCGGTCCACCAGACTGTTGGTGTTGGCAGGCGTTTGCCTATGGAAAGAAGCACGAGGACTCAATACTTCATCGCCAGAAACACTCGATACAAAGTCTACTACAATTAACGTCCATTATATAATCAAATTAAATAAATAGTTCGAGACTTTTTACGAATGAAGAGTATATACCGAATTCCATGTTTTTGTTGACCTCGTTCATCACATAAGATAAAGGTTGGGTCAAAAAGATGAAACAATATTCATACTGCCAACGTTTCGGACATTTATTTGTGCTGTAATTGTAAACCTGTAGTGCTTAGCCCTGAAGGAGGACAAATAAATATCCGAGACGTTAGCAGTATGAATATTGTTTAATTTTTTTACCTGAACAGTATATATTTATCAGAAAGTATAAACTGTTCGTTCGTACAAGGTAGTAAGTCTTGAATTCTTTATTTATCTTGAAACAAAGCTTTTTTGATATCAATTTTAAACTACAATGAATATGTGGGCAATACAAGATGAACAGGATAGGTAAGAGAATAGTATTGCAGCGATGAAAGGGGAAGAGAGACCAAAGCACAGAGTATGGTATTGCCTGGTATATGAGGAAGAGAGAGCAAAATGTATCAATCCTTTAAAGGTCTGGTCGGGTGTCACGGCACCCCACGTATCTTACTGCTGCTATTCCTGAAACACAAGTTTACCTCGTAACTCCTCCGTACCTTCCTAACGATCTATTACGAATTGTGCCTGTTTTTTTCCCCTGGAAATTACCGATGTATACGCTGATAAGTCTCCATTGTTCTTGCTGGGGATTTTTTTTGTGTGACAAATGTGTCAAGTTTAGGGGTAAATGACACAGAATAGAACTTTATTGATTTTTGGTTCTGATACCTTTTACAAGCCAATTAAATAAAAAGTAGCTCATGAAAATTGAATGTTATATGTTTTGTGATTAATGCATTTGGCTGTATAAATGTCTGCCACGAAATACCTCTTCATTACATCATGGAGATTAGTATACCCTGTTTTTTTATTAGCGATAAATTTAACATAAAACGGAGTGAAATGATACAACATGTATCCCAGAAGAGAATAATATCCAAATAGTTTTAACTGTCCATCCATGTTCCGATAAAAATCGCAGTGTCTTTGAGGAGGGGGGAATAATAAAAAAAATAATAGAGAACCTCGTAAAGAGTGAGTGGTGTAGACACGATATTCCTTAGATAACTTAGTAAGCAATTTATAGGGATTAACAAATAAGGAATAAGTTAATTCAATGAGATATTGATCGCAATGAGAAAAAAACATATCTACCAGAAAAGCTATTGTGAAATGTCTGAATGTAACGTAAAAGAGAAAATGAATGTGTATTGATGAATAATTCTTCATTTGTAATATTAGTGCAAACTTCTTTATAGACAATCAATTATCAAGAAAAATAAATATTCTCTCCATTATTCCCCTAACATGTGTCGTAAATATTGTCAAAAGTGACGAATAAATATTAATATGGGAGGTTGTTAACATAGAGATAAGAATGGCACGGAAAATAAAGTTACCAAGATGGCCGAATTCAAACTCATATGAGACATTGAAAATTTAACTACTCGTACTATACTGAGCGCCTGTTGGATGCAACTAACTCGACATGCATGCCGTGCACGAGTGTGCGTTATAGAATCCCTCCACAAATGAACGGTAAAACATATTCAGTTATGCAGGTAGTTCAGTAAACATTGCACAATGTAATGAACATATCAAATTATGAGCCGTAGTAGAGGATATACTTGTATTTCAGATTTCACGGATATTAACGATTTTGAGGTTAGGAGACATCCGTATTCTGCCAATAACGACTACATGACGCTCTTCTAAACTAGTTAACAGACCCATTCATGTTGTAGAGATAGAAGAAACTTCATTCAGTGGCTTCGGCATCTACTGACTCTCATCAGTTGGCCAATGATGTTGACTCAGGTCCCTTTTAGTGATTCATTTAAGGTACAGTCTAAGAGGGAAATCCTACTTAAATTTGCTCTTTAATAGTACATTAACAAATTGAAAGCAATATACGCCGAGATAATCCACACGGAACGAATTATCATATTACAAAAATGTTAATACAAAAATTTAATAAGGGGTCACTCAGAGTATTGCGTCATAAACTCAGGGGAAGGGCACGGAAATTCTGACGACATGACTTAAACAAGTGGTAACTTCCCAAATTCTTGAAATTTATTACATAACGTAGAAGAGGGATAGTTTTAAGACTGGACAAAGGAATCAGTGGGGGTGGGGTCTAAAAGAACAAAAAAATTGCTTTACAAAGTACTGGATGAATGAAGTACCTGTTCGAGAAGTTTGAGCTGTGCCTGCATCGGCCGATACCCCGCGTCACCCGCGACTCCTCGATGGCCTTGCAGATGAGGACACAGTCTTTCTTGAACTGCTTGGTGAGGATGGCGTAGAGGAAGGGATTGCAGCAGCTGTTGAGAGGCAGCACGAACACCGTGAACACCTTGGCTTGCTCCAAGGACACCAGTTGCAGGCCGAAGGCGGCCGTCAGCGAGAAGAAGGCGATGGGCGACCAACACACGAAGTCGGTGAACACCAGCAGCGCCATGCGCTTGGCGATGCGAGAGTCGTTCGAATTCCACGCCTGCCAACACAACGACCGCGTAAGACCTCTCTTAAACTACGCGAGGCAACGAATGGTGGACAACTAGAGTAAAACAGATTTAGTCCGACAATCTGTACTGTTCTATATTCGAACATTTTCGGCAATCACAATTAATTAAAAGCATTCCGTGAATTTTCAATAATTTTTATGCAACCTCCTTGACATATGTTGTAATACGTGTTGGTTACCTTCATAATAATAAAGTTACGATAACAATCGAGTTGCTAAATGTAGTGATCATAAATAAGTGTTATGTTCCAATACTTAACATTATTTAGATTTACAACTGTCAAAATATAAATAAATAATCTTAATATTAGAACATTGTTTTATAGAAATCTTTTACAAAATGGTATACACCAAAGTGTCTTGATTCTAATGTAAATAATAAATATACGTAATATAAATATAATGGTAAGATATATCTCGTTCACTTACTGTTTAATTCTTTTTGTGAAAAGAAAAATTCTACATTGTCCGGAAAAATAACTAATTTTAATGTAAATGACAAACGTCGGGCAACTAGTCGACGGCCGCACTAATGCAGTAACGAGTGGCGGGGATAATCTGGACCATAAAGGGATTAGTCTAGAATATGAAGTCAAGGAAGGAAGAGTTCTTTTCTGATCTTTTTTTTTTTGTGAAAAGAAGATGCAAAACTCCAGGAGGATGGACTAATATTCACGTTTGACTTGTACAACAACATTTCATGTAATTAAACTGGTATAGAACATATTTTTATTAAGATCATAGAATTCTTAAACATTAACATAGAAGCAACGATGCATTAGTAAGCCTATAACCGAGGATTTGAAGGAGTTCAATCTCATGATATCCTGTTAATAAATTAATAAATATGAATTATTTCTTTATGAAATTGTTTACTCTGGTTCTCCATGGAATAGAAAGTTAACCAAGAAACTGAGATGAAAAACGTAGGTTGAAAATTTGAAATATTTTAAATGACAAATCGAATGTATAATTGGGATGAGAGAAAACGGACTGTAAGTCAAATAAAGATTTCACTCTGTCATAGTAACAAACCCTGTAGCAATGCATCGAACATTTTCGAGTACAAAAGATGAAGTAAAAAAACAAAAATTCAGACCTTTGATAATAATAATAATGAATTTATTTTCGGGTTCGATCCCCGGTCCCGTTTCCCTTTTAATATAACATAATTAATCTGTTACCTGGCGGTGTGGTTAACAGCAATTGAAAAGACTTATATAATAATTGGATGTTTAGCCATTTGCTACTACATCTACAGAATATCAGCAAATTTTTATTTTATAGAACACAAAGGACGAGTTATTTAACAAATACGTACCATTATCAAATATGTACGTTATTTAGAAAATATTGTTATTAAACATAAAAATCATAATCCAGTATAATAATAATAAAAACAGTAGCATTAATGAGGCTAGAACCCAGAAGGTGTGATATCCATATACCATACTAATATATCAATACGTTATACGAAAGTGTGTCTGTCTGTTTCCTACTTGACCAAGACTAAACCACAGGCCCGATCGTAATGAAATTTGAAATTTAGCAAAAGGAGATAGTTAAGATGTCCAGGATGAACATAAGTTAACTTTTATTTTTTAAATGTATGAAAAGAAAGATAAAAAATGAACTTGAAGATAAATGTCGATGAAATCGTGGGGAAAAAATCGGCCATATTCACTTACGCTGCCTAAACGGTCAGAGATAGATGACAACTATGAGTGGCAATATTGTTCGCCTAGAAGAGTTCTACAAAAAAGTCCGCGACAGCGTATGTCTATCTACTAAGGTTAATTTAAATTATCTAAAAAAAGTTATGAAAAATAGACGTGTTGAAATACTTTTATTGAAGAATTTTAGAAGGAAAAAATCAATCTTCATGACACTTATTGGGTTCTATGTTTTGTGCATTTAACAATGATAAAAATATCTTTAAATCGTAAAGATTGGACGAATGGTTTAGATTTTATAAGCGTTTTAATGAAATGGTAATCAACTAGTAATCTATCTTTTGTATTTTACGAATGTTACCTGGGATCCCCTGATGGCGCAGTACATCTTGAGGTAGCATCCCATGAGGATGAGAAACGCGACGCCGTTGATGAACATGAGAAAGACGACGTAGGCGAGGGACGCGGCACCCGTCGTCTCGAAGGGCAGACACACCGCGAACTTCCTGTAGTCCGACACGCCCAGCAAGGGCAGCAAGGCCATGACGAGCGCGAAGCTCCAGCCGCACGCCATGATGTAACCGGCGTGTTTGAGCGACAGTCGCTTGTTGAGGTGCATGGCGTGCGTGATGGCGTAGTTGCGCTCCAGCGTGATCACGGCCAGCGTGTACACGCTCAGCTCACTGCTCAGCACGCCAAGGAAACCGGCCAACTGACAGCCGGCGGACATCTGCCACGGGATGGCGTACATGCGGAACTCGCCCAGTGTAGAAGCGTCCACCACGGCCAGGAAGCCTGCGCAACGAGTCGTGTGTTGCTTTATGGAACTATTTTTCTCTCTCAAAATTACGACAAACGAGGTAAAGAAAATCAATAAGAATAAAAATAAGAAAAATATTATGTCAAAAAAATTCCAAAATTATGTCAAGATATGGTGTAGAATCCATTACGTAAATTATTAATGATGATGATGACCTACAGTTGGTGTCGAAACGTTGGAAAGTTAAATTGAAAATAAATCGAGCCTGTGAAGGTAACGTTGTTTCACTTCATAATTTTAGTTCTGTAGAACTCCAAGTATCCGAACTCCAATAATCCGGATCGATGGGAGAAAAAACATGCTTTTTGAAATCAATATTATTGGCTAGTTTTTGAATTTTCCTCGGGAATACGATATTTCTTTGTCATTTTGCCTTTAAAATTACATTTTCTGTAAGAAATCCAATGATCCGGATCAATTGATGTGAATAATTTGAGTTGTACTGTAGCTCGGCTTTCGTTGGCTTCGGATATTGTCGGTTTCGGTTTCCGTCGAAAATATTGTCTCGGTTTTCCATGAATACCTCGGATTTCGTCTGCGTAATGACATTGCTGTTGATTTTGCTGGTCCTAGTGCGAAATCAAAACACACAAGCGAATTGATCCCAGATTGTGCTTTTATACTCAAGGCTCTTATGGAGGGGGAATATTTATGTGTTTATTAGATTAGTCTAAGTTCGTTTCTTACTCTTTTGATTAGTCATCTATATTAATTTTATATAAGTGTACTATTGTTTATAGTATAAAAACACTATTGAATGTGTTTCTGCTAAAATTATTGGAGTGTCTCGAATGAATAAATTGGATTTACATTGATTCGCATGGAAACATTTACCTCGGTATTCACTGATTGTTCTCAGACGGATTATTGGTGACAAACGAGGTATTACAATACTAGCACGAAATTCGCACATTGTGGGTCATTTTAAAATTGAATTAGAAAAACACCACACTGCAACGGAGAAGGTATTCCTTCTTGACCCTGGAGTCACATTGGAAGACACGGTTGATGAAAGGATGAAGGCAACTATTTTTAAGTCACAAAATAAATAACATGTTTGTATTAAAAAAAGTAGTTTTATAATTATTTAAAATACATATAAAAACATTAATAAAATAGGGATAAGGTTTACTCATACATTAGATGGGTCTCTAACGCATGCAAATTTAATCTATTATACGAAAAGAAAATCACTTCTAAAATCATTTAAACTTTGGATTCTTTTTTAATTGAGGTTAAATCACAAATAATCAATCTACATTGTTTCAATGTTTGCTTGTTCCTATGATGATGTGTAATGAGTGACTACTTGTGACGAATCAAAAAAATAAATAAATAAAGAATCCAAATGGGTTACTTATTCCAAGGTGTGAAAAAGAAGAAATTTGGATTAAATCTAATACATACCATTTTCAGTGAATTTCGTTCCCACAAAATTAAACTGCTTAGACAATAAAGCAAGCTTAAGTAATTTCGCATTAGAATGGATAAATACATAGAAATTATATTGAGACACTTAATTGAAGGATATACATGCAGGAAAGGATTAAAGGTACACAATAGTGGGAGTGTGTTAAATCCTACAAACTAACCTTTCAGAATAATAATTTCAATATTAGAAAATTATAGTATTAAAATATTTAACACTATTATAGATCAAACAAGGACGAGAACAGTGAAGTAAATATCTTGAATATTACTTTCGCACGTCGTAGAGTGAAATTATGACAAAATTGGGGTTAAAAAAAGAGGAAACTTTAAATCATTGTTAGATAGTGAAAAATTGTTGATCAGCATACTGATTTTGAATGCTTCATTAGCAAATTTTAATAAAACACTTTTGCATTAAAATGTTTTGTTTGTAACAAGAGTGATAAAAAAATTCTATTCACTGAGAGAACAGGTTTGGATGTAATATCCAATACCAGAGGAAGTAAAGTATTTCTTCTAATATTTGGATGAGTTATCCCAAACTTTGGATGTGACATCCCAACCTTACAGTCACGGTCCGATTTGGGATCTGTAAGCCCCTAGGTCCAATCTACGCCCTTCAGAAGGGGGGGTTTATGGAACACTGACAGGTCAACAGGGGTCGGGTGGGTTAAAAAAAACATTTACCTTGAAAATAGCGTTTTTTAGCCTTATTTGGTTAAAATCCTTAAGAAAAACATAAAAGTTTCCGACTTTTTACAACAAAAAATTGTGTACTCTATCAACGTAAATAACGAGAGTGAAGACATTGTAGAACGATATGAAAACGAAACATTGTGGATCTTCGGTCAATGTCGTGTCTTATACATTTGAAATAGTTTTATTAATTTGCGAATTGTTAGAACTTTTTGGGGCGCGCGTCTCTGTAACCTATGCTTAAACCCGCTTCTGCTTATAAAGAAAGCAAGCAGTTGCAAACTGCGTACGACCACGTGGAATATAATAAATTACTCTCCGGAAACAAGCAAGGGACCATCCCATCAATTCCGGTCAAGGGTCCAAGGACAGTGGCGGATTTAATACTTATAAAAAAATCAGATAGTTCTGTTATCAATTTATTATTCCAAAATGAATCGAAGATATAATGTGCAGTTAGAATTCGAGATCCCGTCTATAGAAAATCCTCCACTCATCGGAGAAAAACCCGGACCAGGATAGTATCCAAAGGTTTTGAAATCCAGAATTTTTTATCCCTCATCCCATTCCAATTCACATCCATCGTGTTTTCTCAGTGTTGGATTGTGCAAGGAGGAGATCAATCATTTGTAAAATTCATAATAATGCACGATAAATATTTTGTTGAGACGTGGTTCTTACCGAGGTAGATGCCCATAAAGAAGTCCGCCGCTGCCAGATTACACACTAGGAAACGAGGGACGTCCATTTTGGAACGGGAGAAGATGAGTACGAAGACCACAGTGCCGTTGCCCAGCATCGCCAGCAGAAACACGATCCATACGCCACAACGCAGCGTCCACCAGTCGAAGAGATCTTGGCACGGCAGGAAGGGACCTACAGGAGACAATTCAATGACTGGGGTGTTCTTTGTCGTTCTGTTGAAATGTCGTTTATATTGCGTTGGGGCATTATGTTTATTATCTAGACGGACGACTTGCAACAGCGACGCTTAGTTGATCCTCAATACAATTCCATCATTAGACTACTTCATCTCCATCAGCAATTACAACAACGCACACAACTTCCATTTAATCAATCATCATCCAGAAAAGAAACTGAATTAAACAAGACAAAAAGAAACGAAAGTCGGCATAGTTAATAAACATATCGCATAAACGCAAAAATTGATTTTTACGTTACAGATCATTTAGGACCCTTTAATGAATCTATTTATGTCCGTAGTGTCATGAAATCAAACTGTTCTGTCCAGAGTGAGAGATGCGGTTTTGAAACTATAGTACCAATATCACACTCGTATTTTTGTAATCTGCGGGAAAGAAGATTATCCAATAAACTGCTCAAAGAATAGTGACAGTCGAAGTCTGGGTACACTTCAGTACAGATTTCCAACCCCTGAGTTTTCAGTAATTTTCATTTTCATTCTCCTTAGATGACGTATTCCATATTGCGGTCCACAACAATAGGTAATTGTGTATTGGCATCCATATTATTTAATTCGAAAACTCGATGACAATTCAACGATGCGCAACCATTTGAATTGTATCTCAAATGGGTGTGATGTCAAATAAAGCAGCTTTGTGAACTCGTCGCAAAATAAAATTATTTTTCGTAATTTAGTTCAAAACATCCTCGATACCGCCCCATTATTTTAATAAGGTATTTCACGCACTTGACTGATACACTAAGGTCTATTTAGAGTACTCATAAAAAAATTCTTGAAAATCTTTCGCTCTTCTATTGAAAGGGATCGAACTTCACACCACTAGAATTAAGTTCTGACATTCCTAACGTGACTTACGTTCACTGATTGCATTTCGCCAGCTGAAGAATTATTAGATCGAAAAGCTCTGTAAAGTTAAATTTTAAAATTAAATTTGTCAATTTAACGTACCTTTACGGAAAAGACAAAAAATATTTTTCTCAGTATACACATAAAAATGAATTACAATTGTCATCTTGTTCGAACTGACGAATAAGATGGGAAGGTAGAATACCCAGTAATTACGATGTAGGTAGTTTGTATCAAATTTTTACGTGTTTGAGAAAACAAGTCAAGAAGAAGAACGATTTGCGAAAAAACTAGTGGTGCAAAACCATTGCACATACTTTCTCATATATGTTTCTCTGTCAGCAGCAAAGAGTGAGAAAAAAAATTCTATAGTGAAAGGGTCATTTCCAGTGTAGTCCTCTATATTTTAGTTGTCTTCCAGTGCTCTATTCATACTCAAAGTCGCTAGATGAACTTTGAAATTTGTCATTTATTTGAAATTTGAAAGTAAAATAAATATTCAGAATATTATTTCAATACATATAGTGACATATCAGTCTCATAAATATCGTAAAAGTGTTATGTAAATGTAATTTCATTGTAGACAGAAATTCATATATTTTCGTATCTGCAGTGAGTTCACTGTCTTCCCATGTATTTTATCATTACCATATATTTCATTTCAGTTAACGAAAAATGTATCCTACGTCTGCTTGGACCATTTACAACGCTGAATAGTATTCAAACTTCTTGAAACAGTAATCTAACGTGTAAGTGTAGCAGACAGAAATTATTTTACTACGTCTATACCAAACTTTCATGCAAAATACAGCTAATGCAGATGTAATGCACACTAATTGTACTTTACGTACAGAAAATTTGACCAAAATCATTGGAATCGTTTTTGAGAAATATTCGAAAGAGTACCTTGACCTTCATGTGAAGTACCGTTTCTTTTAAAGGAAAAAAAGATAGAGCACGTGCATCGATAACAAGTAAAATCTACCGTAAATACGAAATGCAGATGAAATTGGTTCATCCATTTACTCAGAATCGCTGCGCACAGTCAGACAGACGTACGGACGTTATGCTATTTTCGTCCAAATCTCGCTTTCGAATTTGTTCACGATTACAAAACTTTCCATATAACACGTATATTAGAAAGTAATACGGCGTCATTCAAAATAAATTTGTTTTTCTTGAAATAGTTTTTATGCGAATTAAATTATTTAGAATAGCAATTCCCAAGAAAAACATGACAACTGGTTTTCATTGATACGACTAGAAATATTCTGGGAAATATATTTCTTTAAAAGGCTACGCCGATGAATTAGAAAGATAGAGGCCTTGCTGGCTCATAGATGGTGCGGCGAGCGGTATCTCATACACGCTGCTACAATTCAGTGGCGGTACTTTCAAATAGCGTCTCACTTATACCTAATATAGAAAAATTACGTTTCGTTTAAAGTCCATGGAAGTATGTTAGATTATCCATGGACAAAAAATAAGAAAATTGTAAATAATAATAGATATGGTTAATTAAATACTCCATTTGTTAAAGTAATTTCCTTTTTTCATACGATGTTTTTTTTCAACTTTTATATTCTTTTGTACAGAATTCAAGGAATTAAATACTAATAATACCGAATACAATCCGTTCTGTAGAAATGTATTCGCAGTACGTATGCTAGAATTGAAGCTCCTTTGTCGTTACACAATCATTTGTTTGTCAAAGACATTTGGAGAAAGTTCTTGGATGAAATATTGTCGTATAATATAAATTTGATAATCGATTTTCAAGCAAATTGTTGATCATTCTCTTGAAATACTAATATTTAAGAATTTTTAACAATTTAAAAAATCTTTCTTTACAAAACTATAAAACATTTAAAATATTCCACCAAAACGGAGAAGCCAGGATCAATGTGTCTCAAAGAGGCATGTGACGTCACGAGGCGTTCATTTACTCGCACTCACAGTGTGGGTCAGTCGCATCAATTACACTTCATTAGTCTGTCTGAGGCATAATGTGCGCTGCAATTCGGGTCACACACGTGGTTGCTTGAACGGTCGCGGGCACCCACTGCTGGGAATGATGGCTTTGACCAATGAGGAAGGGGTTGGGGGGGGGGGGGTGAAAATTCGGGACTGAAACGAAGCATCTGTGCACTGCGACTGACTTAATGAAGTGAAATTAACGCTCATTCGACGATATTTCGTACTGACTTAAAATCGGCACTTCACAAATTCTGGGAAGATGTTTCAAGTGGTTCAGATTAAACTAACAAATATTATTCAAATTTTTACATCCATACAAGTCGTATGTGTCAAGTTTTAAAATGTTAATGTAATATTTTCGAAATCATTCAAATTTACAACATATGAAAATAAAATGATACGGAACTCCATGTACATGAACGAAATTGAAAACAAAAAATCTACACATACAAACTTTGTTGCAAAGATTATCGATATCAAAAAATAACTGTTCAAAAATAATAATATATTTAGCAACAAAATTTTATGTTTGCTTACAAACAAAACTTTGTGTAACCTTAGATGTTGTATCACGTCAACACGATTTTGTCTGTTTTTATTAAAATCAAAACTTAAACCCTTGATGGAAGACAAATCTGTTGATCTTTTTCAAGCGTGATGAAATTTTACACAATTTACCTTCAAAACCAGATGAAAATCTCCATGAAAACAGGAAGATGTCTGCACAAGATTTCGATACATTTCTCCCATCCTCCATTATTTCACACCTTAATGAATAATTTTAGTACTTCTTTAGAAAATATTGCACACTTTTGGCATTCGAAAAAAGAGGAAAACAACCAATAACATTAAATGTTTGAAATTATATAGCTTTTGTATTATAGAGTCTCAATACGATAGGATTTTTCAAAATTCCTGTTTTAAAGAGATGTGTTGGGACAAAATGATTTTCACAAGCATCGAATTTTCACAANCAATACGATAGGATTTTTCAAAATTCCTGTTTTAAAGAGATGTGTTGGGACAAAATGATTTTCACAAGCATCGAATTTTCACAATACGAATTGAGACCATATCGGTTTCTTTCTGTAAACGCGATACCTTAGTGTGCAAAAAAATATGACAAAGGACCTAAATGTCATAACGTAACAACAAAAACTCTCCGGCACCGCCGGGTTGCTTCAAGTAGTGTGGAAAAAAGGGAAAACTCACCCGGCAAAGGCAGACACTGCACTTTCTTCGGAGGAGCGTCGCTGCCCAGCATATGCCCATCTTGGTCCTCGAAATACTCATCGGTGGGCAGAGCTCCTGGATATGTGAAGTCGTTGCCGAACTTATCCCAGATATGGTTCATCTGCGAGCCGAACTTCTTTGTCATGTTGTCTGAAACAATTCATAAAATATTCTCTTAAGAAAAAATTATATTTCCTTTATAAACGTAGGCTTCTGCGACAGGAGTCAGTATAATCTGGTTTGTCGGGAACAATCATGTTTATATAGTTTATATAGTAAATTAGTTTTTTTCCCTCCACGTGGTCATACGCAGTTTGTACTGTTTTTTGACAATAAATTTATTTATTTATTTAAAAAATAAATTTATTTATTTATTTATATTCCTTTTGTTGAAATTGAATTCTGTTCTGGAGAAGAAAAAAAAATTCTGTAAAAAAAGAAAAAATTCATTGTTGGTGTCTTGATTCTGCGTGAGATGATTTTTATGTTTCCTGATCCTTAAAAGTCATGAAATTTTATTTTATGCTGTATCTATATATGTACAACGAGTTTTCTAATATTCAAATGTGAATTTGCTCATGAGGGAAGTGTGTAATTTTGCTAGAAATGATGAGCGCCCGATCCCTTTTTCTTATGTTAAGTACACAGGTATATTTATTTCCAAGATAATATCAATTAGACAATAACAAGATTTTTTTAAAAATTTAAAAATGATTTTAGAACATAAAGTGCTAAAATGTTCCAAGGTACCGAGTCATTTTAATCAGTCAAGACATCAATTAAATCAATTATGATCGCAAAGCAGAAATATCTACAGGCTTTGATTCCTTAAGGAAGAGCATAAAGAGCATTATAGGCAACTCTGTAAAGAATAAGTGGCGCATATCACCATGAGAATGAGATTGGACTTAACACCTTTCCGAAATTATGTTTGTTTTCTTTTCTTTTCCACTTTAATTTTAGAGACGTCATGAAACATTTATTTTGTATGTCAAAGAGTTACAATTTTTTCCTGTCTTCAAAGTTTGAAGAGTAAAAAAACAAAAATGTATTATATGGATATATTTTTATTACAAATGTGTGTTCACAAATTTGGCACCTTGCACATTTTTAGTGATAAGAATCCAAATACTACTCATCATACAAGGCGTGATCGACTTTATCAAAACAGAAGGATACATCATAAATGTTTCCATTGTCATCTCTTAGATTGCGGTGAACCTCACCGCCAGGTAACATGATTAATCTGTTTCCATTGTCTTTGAATTCATATTCAGATGGTACCCTTAAAAAGGAGAGTACTCTAAAAAAGGCTCCCTCTTTTTGTTGCATGCTGGAAAGTCTAAGTAAACAATGATTAGTGATAATATTGTTGAATTCATACATATCAGAACTCACAATAGAGAAATTATGAAGTAAATATCATAATTTATCAAATTAAATTGATTTTACGAGATGTAAAATAATATTAAGGTTGCTTACTAACCATTTCTATTGAAATCGTGTATTGCAGGTTGCATAACAATATTTCAGGAGACAATTATCATACATGATCCAAAGTAAGTAGTTTCATTAGATTCATGTGCAATTTAACTCGCATTATTCTACAATATTGTAATGTTAGCTGATTTGAGTACACTCGCAAATTGTCAAGTCACCAATACATCGGGAAATATGAAAAAAAAAATCGACTTGAAAACTCCGCCAAGAAGGGACCTAATAAAAGTAACCGCATAAAATGATAACATGATGTTTAGTTATTGACCACAATATTATACCAGAAGATGTTAGACGAGTTTAGGTCTTGAAATAAAATTAATTTGTATTTACCGTCGTTTCGAAAAATTAATTTTCTTCCTCAGGGCTTATACAAATATTAAATTCTATTCCACCACCTACATTGCCTCATTGGTACTCGTTTCATTATATTCATCCATACCTCCCATCACATTACACACTCAACAGTCACTCTGTACACGTCTACATAGTCACATTGAATAGAATTTAACATATGTATAAGCCCTGAGGAAGAAAATATTTTTTTCGAAACGTCGGTAAATACAGATTAATTTTAATCATGTTACGTCGAATGAAAATGGGAGACGGGACCGGGGTTCGAAACCGGGACCTTGAGCTCAAGGTCCCGGGTTCGAACCCCGGTCCCGTCTCCCATTTTCATTCGACGTAACATGATTAATCTGTTACCTGGCGGTGAGGTTCACCGCAATCTAGGAGATTAATTTTATTTTAAGTCTTAAACTTGTCAATTTATCTTCTGGTAAAATAATGTTTTTTGCATTTCTTAAAAAGTGAAATTAAGCCAAGTGTTCAATTATTATGGACAAAGGTTTTTTTTATACTGACTCTTGTGTTCGACGTCGCGAGGAAGCTTAGGAAACGCCACGTGCCGCATCTCTGCGTAAGAAGATGCAGAAAGGGTCGAGGGCGACCCCGACGCCATCTGCATACCGACGCGCGTGTCCTTCGCGTCCTTCCGGAGGATGACGAGGGCTTCGCAAGGGCGGAATATGGCCCTCAGGGTGGAGGAATGGGATTAGAAGACGCAATGGAGGGTGACGGTTGACAAGGGAAGCAATGAATGGAATACGAGGACAATAGTGAGGACGTGGTAGAAGAATTCTCAGACGCATTTCGTAGGAAAAGATATTACATGTACTCAAAGCCGTGTAACTTTACTCAGAAAAAATGTATCCCAAGGGGAAAAAAACCATGACCGGGAGCGCGCAGTGTTTTTATTACTTCATTCTAAAACAGTAGTAGCAGTAAATTAGTTTATTGTCCTCAACGTGGTCACAGGCCGTTTGGAACTGCTCGCTTGACTATAAATTATTAATTATCTAGAAGTTTTAGCTGACTTGATGTTGGTACAAGGCTTTCACCTCGCCATCGTCCACGGCAGTAATGATAAGTGTGCCTCGCGTTATATTGGCAGTACTTTCGTACTTCTTTAAACTTAAATACATCGCCAACATCACCCACCAATTCAATTCACTTGCACTTATGGCGATATTCTGTTCTTTCTGCATCGAACGTGTGGAAAGAATATTATCTTGTATCATAGTTTGTTGTGTAAACTTGTATTTGTTACAGCAAATAGTGACTACTATCAATAATTATTAGGATGTTAAATTCGTAGAAGTAGGCAATTCGTGCGAGGCATTCATTTTGCATTATTTTTGGTGCTTACATGACTTTCAGTATGTATTTCAATACACATCGGTGTGTGTGTATGTAATGTACGGTGTATGCTGATAGTAAATACGTTCAAATTGACTTTTCTTGGACTTGTAGTCAAATCCTAAACTAACCAAAACACGCATACTTTCTCGGAATATTAATCGCAGCGGAATTATTTTTATGACAAAAATACGTAGTCATTAAACTCATAAAACGTATTTGAAAATTATAATCATCTTTTCAGAACTGGAATTAGCAACAAAATTTCTCGATGAATCAGATTTTTGCTTTCGTTCGAAAACGATACCTGTATCACTGCGGCATGTGCTCAGGATATTTGATTATAACACTGTAAACGCTGGGTTAAACAAGTTTTGCGCCTCAATAGTCAGCTTTTTAGTGTATACGTTCCGTCCACCGATTCAAACATGAATCCGATATTCGTTCAAGAGTGTTCGGAAACTTCCGCTTGTTGTGCCGGCCTTCATTACTTGTTTTGTAAACGCCGCTAAGTCCACTTAAAGTAAAACCCGACCTAAGCACTTAGCCTACACTGGAACAATAGTCTGCTATATTTTAGACTCTGTACGTGAAATAGAATAGGTGTGGGGCGGTCTCGCGAAATGGTGCGTTCAAAGAGCGTATAATTAATTGCGACTCAGTGTTTCGGTGGGTGCCACCAGGTAGAGCGCACGTCACCCACCTGTCCACCCACTCCGTATATTGCGAATGCAAACAGCACCTATGTCACACGAAACTAATGTTCCAGCCCCTGGACGAGACGGTGAGCACGGTTATATACATCCGCGTGACATGAAATTCTATACATGCGAACGCACGAGTTGACATTGATTGAGGAAGTGCTCGTGCTGTGAGCACATTTCAATTATACAAAAAATGTTGCATTGCATGAAAATATTTTTTGAAGTATAGTCTTTCAACCCGCAATGCGTCATGGAAATCGGCGTTATCAAATGTCCGTTGCGGAGTGTGTGTATTTGTGTGTGAGGAATAATCGAAAGTTCGGCAATATGGCGAAACTGGTTTTGGGTCCTTTCCTTCCACATAATCAGACTAACCATCCCTCGTAACTAATCTTTTGCAGCAATAAGTACAGTAATACCTCGATTTTTTACGTGAAAAATTCATTTTCCCTCGGCGTTCCTATGTGTTCTCGCTCCTAAATTTGCGACGTTTGTTTCTCTACTTGTTTCAGGACGATATCTTGCCTCCTTTGTGGTTAATCTTGAAATGAATAGGTAAGACTGACACGGATCTTACAATACATGGAAAGATGAAAGATGACGACCATGTGCAGGGGGAACGGCGTTTACGGAGCTGAGAGACAGGGGGAATTTTTTACGAGACTAATACGGAGAAGGGACATTAACATTACAGACAAGACTTCGCTACTAGAGGAAAAATACACATATGATATATTTGAAGACTATGTATCTCAAGTATGAATGAATAGTGGCGATGAAGATGGTGGAAGGCACGCGTCTACCTCCTCATTTGTGATGGTATGGGATCATCAACATAAGGGAAGGTAATGTACAAGAGGGGGAGAAAGAACAGGGTGAGTCGATTTTCATAAGTGTAATACTATGTAACATAGTTTAATTTAAGCGTGAATAAATGTTTGAAAAATCTTAAAGACCTCTTTCTGGGTTCTGTGCGAAGGGGCCTAGTGACTCAGAAGCTGGACCGGGTGTCAAAAGACCAAGTAGGGCACATTTTCACTTTTTCTTTGTATTGCTTATTATTAGGTGTACAACTTTGCTTCCACCGTTTTCGAGTAGGTGGCTCTCGCGGTATGTGGTGGTGGAAATAAACAGATGTAGACGTCATACAATAAGCTTGGGCATTTGTCAACATAATCCCATCTATGTCCGCATCGTCAAGTTATTCTCGATCGAAAACGTCTGTTTACGAATCAAATTCTCGTCATTTGCGGGAGGTTTTAATTTTCTGCTTCAATATGAACAAATCTGCCGTTGAGGCTCATCAAATTCTGTCATATACTTATGGCGAGACCACTATAAGTGAAAAAAAACGTGTCGTGAGTGCTTTCAACGCTTCAGGAACTGTGGTTTCGACATCGAAGACCGGTATGACGGTGCAAGAGAAAAGGTTTTCAATGATGCAGAATTGGAGGCATTACTTCATGAAGACTCGTGTCAAACGCAAGAAGAATTGGCATGATCTAAATTAGATCGACTATCGCTGCTGCAATACAGCGAGAGACACAATGAGTGGTTTTGCATCATTACAATGCTCGACCCTATGTCGCAAGGTCGGTCAAGACATACTTGGAAACGTTGCAATGGGACGTCCTACCCCACCCACCGTATCCTCCCTCTGACTATTACTTGTTCTGTACAATGGCACACGGCCTGGCTGACCAGGACTTATGAAGAAATCAAAAACTGGATCAATAAGTGGATCTCCTCAAAAGACGAACAATTGTTTCAAAACGGGATTCGCACGCTGCCCGGAAGATGGTGGAAAATAGTGGCCAGCGGTGGATAATATATTGAATCGTAAATGTTTAACCAGTTTTTTTTACAATAAAGCCTCGAATGTCGAAAAAACGGTGGAAGCAAAGTTGTATACCTAATAATTCATTTTATATTCATGTATTCCATTTTAGTATCGAACAATATGGTTTCTTGACCATAAAATGTGTTCTTTTTAACAAATGTATTCAGTTTTCATCAGTTAAGGACTATGGACGAAAAAAGTATGAGAATCATTACGCAGCTCAATACTCACGCATCTGCGGCCAGACGTCCGTGGTGGAGGAGTTCCACAGACTCATGTCGAGCTCTTTGCCCGGATAGATGATGGTCTCCACCACTGCAGGCGTTGGCGCAGGCTCCGTCTGCAGGAGTGGCAGGAAAGCGCAGCAATGGTAGGCGTAGGAGAGCACCAGCGTCTGGATGCGCGGGAAGCTCTCTGGAGGAGGGAACTCTCGCAGCGCAGGATTGTTGAAGGCTTTCAGGTGCAGCAATTGCCCCACTCCCAAGGCGGGCAGCTGCGGGAACACGTTGTTCCCTACGTTCCTGGAAATTAAATTGTTGATTATTTAAAGTGGGATGTTTTCAATATACACAACAAGAGATAACGTTTTAATAAAAAAGAGAAATATAAACTTTTTGAGAGGTGTTCTAGTGGTAGCATCTTCGCTTCCACGATGTCGCTGAGCGGGAGAGCGTGGGTTCAAACCCTGCTCGGCCGAACTAGGTGAGGTTTTCAGCCGTGGTTTCCCTCACCCACTCCAGACAAATGTCGGTTCGATGCCATAAGTTCCCCGGCAACCCAACAACTCTCCTTCCCAATTCCCTTACCCAAGTCACGGTTTATTATTATTTATTTATTTATTTTGAGCTTTTCGGCGAGACTCAGGCCATGAAGCCTGCTCTACCACCTAACCGTTCCACCTAACCGACCACGTAACCGGTTAGCTGGAACATCAGGCCTGATGTCTCGAACCTCGCCAAAAGGCACAAAATAAATAAAGGGTGTGTGAAAAAAGTAGAATTATTACATGACGTACTAAAATTCATCTAACTGGGTCCCCATCCTTGCCCGGGTTTTTCTCCGGTTTTCCTCCGGGAAGAGGTGGAATTTTATACGGGTTTTCTAGGCTCTTGTCTAGGGGCGGTGTCTATTGAAATAATAAATCTCGAATTTAGAGTTACATTAATACTTTAAAACAAAATCTTCCACGTAATATATAGTTTGATAATATGCGTATTCGTGAAATATTTTTTAATGTTTTATTAAATACAAATTTGTTGGTATTCTGTTGTTATTATACCACGCAAATAACGTTTTATTATTGAGAAAGCGTGAAGCTGAAATTTTAAATCCGCCTCTCCCTTAGGACCCTTCAGTGGAATTGATGGGATGGTCCCTTGCTTGCTTCCGGAGAGTGAATTAGTTTATTATCCTCCACGTGAACATAAACCGTTTGTAACTGCTTTTTTGAGAATAAATTTATTTGTAGTTGTGGAGCGTTAGCAACATTATCAAATAATGATAAATTAAACGTCGTTTGTATGTTGCTCATAGTTTTAATGTTAAAACGTTTTTCCGGTTGCATGGCAGTCATCGTTAATAACATACACTGAAAATTATATGTATACATGAAAATGACAATAATTGAAAATATAAACATAATAGCATAATATGAAAGTATACAATAATTGATTTTCAATTATTGTCATTTTCAGTGTTATGTTACTGACGATGGCTGACATGCAGCCGAAAAAGCTTTTTAACATTAAGACTATAAGCAACACAACGTTTAATTTATCATTCAATAAATTTATAATTATTATTACTATAATGAAAGAAAAATTTTATTTCGCCGACACAAAGTAAAAATTTGCCA
This sequence comes from Laupala kohalensis, assembly GCA_002313205.1. Classification (NCBI taxonomy): domain Eukaryota; kingdom Metazoa; phylum Arthropoda; class Insecta; order Orthoptera; family Trigonidiidae; genus Laupala; species Laupala kohalensis. Next base: position 184,816 of record NNCF01126412.1, on the reverse strand, counting down.
GCAGAATAAAGAGTGAAGTGTTATAATCGTTAAGTATACATGTTATCACATGCAATTTTCAAGCAAGAAGAATTAAAGTGATGGGTGAAGAGAGAAATGTGAAATTAAAAGAGAAGAAATACAATAAAGACACGTTCCCACGGCGAGTGGTTTGGCAAGCCTTGTCTGTGACGTTTGTCATACCTGTGTAGTAAGAACCTTAAGTCTTAACATTGCTCGAGGTGACTAACTTGCACTTTAAATGTCGGAAAAGGATCGCGCATCAAAGGGTCGCTGCTTGACGGAGGAAATGACGTTGAGGTAATAGTGTGAGGTCGAAAATCAAAGTAATTCAAGGGCACTAGTGCGAATCAAGAGCAACTTGAAGTTTGCCCGGCCACACGTCCTAGGAACAAGGTTTAACTCATGCACATTGAATGGACACTCTTCAAGAAAACAAAATGTCAACGGTTCAAACCAAAAACAAAGGAAAGAAAATAATATGCTAAATTAAAATCTTTAACTGACCGCTGTTCCATTCTGTAAACTTCGTCGTCAATAAGGGGGATGTACACGGGGCTAGTCAACACCGCTTCGTGACGCCGCACAGTGGAGTATGTTCAGACGAAACCTGACCAAAAGAATTTTATCCCGTGAATGTAATGGTCTATGGCGAATTATTGTTTATATGTATATAAACACATATCACGTTAAGTTAAATTCATTTTTGATTCGATAGGTTACGTATCAAATCTATATAAACAATTAAGAAGAAGCTCTATTTAAAGTTTCACAAGATGAATAATGGACATAACATTTGTTTGCATACTTCAAAATTATTTTTCGCCATAATTCTCCAAATTTACTGGATAAAATACTTTTGGCCAGATTTCGCCTCGATATACTCCACTATGCGGAGACACGAAGAGGTGTTGAAAATTGGCATTCACTAGCCCCGTGTACTCGCCCCTATAGGTTATGGACCTTTAGTTCATTAAGTAACTAAGAATACATAAACGCTACAACTGAATCACAGTCTACAACGGAATTTATTTGTCTTCGTAAACTTCTCGATCGCGAACAGATCCCGTAGCGAGAAAATACTGTGAATCTATCGCTGGGGAACAAAGAGAACATGTCCTCGGTCTTGGTGTTCTCTATATCTTAGGGAAAAGTGATGTCCAGTCACTTGCCCTTACAAGGCCGCCACATTGCAAAACATCTGATATCAAAGTGGGGGCGGGGGAGGGAAGACAAGAAAAATGGAACTTCGCTGCCACATCGCAACCTCTCACAATTTGTCTTTAAAATTGAGGATTGTAGAAATGTTGTGAATGTACCAAAGAGTAGTGAAGAACAATTTAATTGTATCGTAAATAAGATAATATTTCATTAAGATGAAATTCGAATCTTTATACCGTCTTTGTTTATTGAACAAGGAACTTATTATAATTACGAGTTATCTAAGGGAGGCTTGGATCAATTTTATATGGGTTTTTTGTGTTAATATAGTTTTGATATCAATACAGATAACATGCCAGAAAGCTGACATGCGAAAGATTTTCAGGGGACATAGAGGATTCTCCCGATCTCACAGTTTGTTTCCGTGGATCCCGCAGTGGTGTAACAAATTTTCTTGTTGGAAACAATATTCCCTTCATTACTACTTAAATGACAAATTAGATGTTTTAAACTGTTACTAAGAAACAGAAAACTCATACAAAGTGAAAGGTAGTAAATGTCACTACGTATTTGCAGTCTCATTCAGCACTGCATATTTTGATCATTCTCCTCCTCAATTAATTTCAATAAAGCTCTAATTTTACATTCCTTCCGAATTGATTTGTACAAACCTCTCAGGCCTTGGGAATAATACACTTGTTTCAATAGTGGCATATCTCCCTCTTTCGTCGAGTGGTGTTGAATCTGTTGAATGCAGTGCAGACATTGCGTTGCTCTTTGTCCCGTCGTCTGTGGCGCTGCCTATCGGCACGCAAAGACGTCACGGCGAACGTGTCACGGAAATCGGAGATAGATAGCGCTGCGAGCTGCACCTACTGAACGAATCCTTCGCAGGCGCTCATGTACGCTTTGATTCATCCCTTCGGCCTATCATTTCATTCATTCGTTCTTTATAACGTCGCGCTATCGAATTCATAAGACTGACTCCGCACTGTCGCGTCGCATGCGAGCCATGAACGGAAAGCATCCCTACTTTGCTGACGTGATTGTGGGTGAATGCAATTTTCACTTTTCCACTTCAAGGGGAAGCTACGCTGAAGGGTAACGAAAACTGCTACGAAGTTCTTGTAAGAGAATTCAATGACTGGATAAGTGATAATATGAAAGAAATAGTGTGATGATGAGATGGATAGCAAAAAAAATTGCTTTCTTAGTTAATCTGATATTTAGGTAATAATAATGAGCACACATTGCGATTTTTTGTTGACCAGCCTGTTTCTTTGTTCAAGTTCTTTGTTTTGTTAAACGAAGTGCTCTGATTCAGAATTGTTTTAACAATTGAATATTACAAACATTCTCAATAGATATTAGTAGAGCCCTATAATGATAGTCATACGTACGACGTCATTTTTATGCCATTTTGTAAACATTGCGCATTGGAAGTTCATAGCATAAGAAAATTATCCCATTTGAAAGAACCGATTTTAACACTGGAAAAGGTTTGTAATAATTAAGTAAAATGATTAAGAGGTTAAAGAAAACCAGAGCATTAAGAATTTATATTTGCATATACATATTATATGCGTATGCAAATGGTCCAATAGATTTATATAGTTTGAATAAATGAAATGAATTCAAATACATATAAAATTGTTCTTTAAACTTTATTTATATATTAAAACCTGTTTTTCGGAAGTCAAATAAAATAATCAAAGAAGAGTATTTTATTTATAGTTAATAAACATTTGCATTTATTTATTTGAATTGTAAACATAACCTCAGTTTATTTACCTATGTTTATAAGTAACTTTTCTTTTAAAGTCTAACTTCTGAACCATAAAAGCTGTGATATTAATATGACGAACATTTTTTTCATTGAAGCTCTCAAGATCTTGAAGTTATGTGCAAGGAATTTGTAATAATAAACAAATATTACGAAGCGCGACGATAAAGGTCGTTCTTTGCACGTCTGTCAGCGTGACACAAAAATGGTGTCGTGTGTATGCTCCCCTTTATAGAACTTTAATATTACTGGAGATTCTAGTACTTCTTGTTATGGACAAATAATGTTTATATTTTCTTTTCAATATTTATATTCAAACTTTCGTGTGTATTTTTTATAAATATATTTTCTGAAATACGTTTATAATAATTAATATTATTTTTTATGATATTTATAAAAAATACACCCGGGAGTTTTCATTTACGCACAGACACTGAAAACCTATCTGGTTAATGCAATACAATATTATAACATGTTTGTGTTTATGCTTTTTTGTATACATATTTTGAGTTTATATTTGTTTATATCTTGTTCGTTTGTACTGTTGTTATTTTTATTGTTATAATTTTTTTATTAACTGATCACCTGAGGACCATTTAAATCAAAATCGAAACGTAGTGAACTCTTCACAGAAAATATAAATACTATTTGTCCATAAAATATCGTAAGTTTTTAATTATTTATTTAATTAAATTATATGATGGACGTTAATTGTAGTAGAAATTCAAGAAGGATTTTTATACAAAAAATTGAAAACTGTTACGGGAACGCAGCTAGTAATTACGCAAACAATTTCGTGTCCAATCGGCGTTTACAGAAATACGTTGAAACACGATGAATTATGCGGACGTTCATGTGGTGATGGGTTCACTATTCAATCTACCATCCCTCAGACTTCGAAGACTCTGTTGACTGGCGTAAGAGTGTTATAAGTTTATTCATGGCTGCGAGAAAACTTCCTGCAGATAATGCGAGCATACAGAGTGGAAGAGACTTCCCTGATACATCGCTTTCATAAATATGTTATGAGTTCTTTCAGGAGAGCGGTTTAAAGGAACGCGTGTACACCATCGACCTATTAGTACCAAAGAGTTTTAAAGAATAGTACATGAACGTAATAAACTGTTCATTTTGGAATCGCTGAACACAAATCGAGAAAATGACTTGGACCGTACTGCCGAATATGAAATGATTGCATTTTAATTCGCTTTTCGCTGAATGACAAAACTGAATGATTAAAACGGTTGTTGTAATAGATGATCGGGATGCAACAATGGAGTTCCATCATCTCAAGGGAAATTGAAAGGAAGTAGAGAACAAGAAAATTTTAGAGGTTTAGATGACAGAAACTCTACATTATCATTTATTTATGCAATGAGACTCTCAGTTGGTATAGTTTGTTGGTTGGTTCTTCTATGCCCCTTTATTTCATATGCTGTCCGAGGTAGTATAAGTGACCAGGCGATCGGTTTTTCATGTCGTGGGTTTTCTTTAATGAAAGACCGAAATGCTTCATATCTACCAACTCGAGACCCCATAATTTCGCAGTCTCGAATCGGTCGGGATGTTTAAATCACATCGGATCGAGGTCGAACCCAGATAGATTACCTCATGGAAACCAACTGATCTAAGAAATGCCACGCGAAAAATAGCGATATCGCGGGATTTTTTTTGCACAAAATCTGCAAATTCGGAGGGTTTAATAGCAATTTTGAATTCTGAGATACTAACTACTCAAATGTAAAATGATATTTTTTCACTGATTTTTTTATAGAAATACTTATACGTCAGTACTTAAAACTAAGTTTGTAAAATGCAAAAAATTGTGTAAACGATGAGAGAGTTGAATTGAAGAGAAAAAGGGAAAAAATATAAATCTAATTTGGAAAAGTGGCTCTGGTAAATGTTTTTCTGTCTGTTATAAAGTAAAAAAAAATATTGCTTCAAAAGCGCACGCTACCAATGTTGAAATCTCAACACAAAATTTCCTTGAAAATACAACGTAAGATAAGAAAATAGCTTTAACTTCACAAATGGGGCAAAAATGCTTGTAAATGAATATGACGAAATCCGAATTTCCAGATGACGAATTTGGACGTTTCAACTTGCCGATAAAATGGGGTGTCTACAATCAACTAGTGATGAAAATCTAGCGGAGACTAATATTTCGAAAAAAAAAATCTAAGTTGGAAGAGTTTCTATGGGTAAAACCTCTGAAGGGACGGTTTTTAAATAAATTTCCATACAATTCCTAATGAAAATCTATCACGTGTGTCACAAATTTAATACAACTACGAAATTTATCATGCCTTTTTGCACCAATGGTAAAAATATTCAACGAAAATAGGCACAATACCAGAGACTACAAAAAATAAAGACATTCAACTTCAAATATATTGTTTTAATTTAAACAGTGAAACTAATAATTCTCAGTTTTTGATGCATCATAGATGATAAATTAGTTTACTTTACTACTTTTATTATAAATAGAATAGATGACATTATTAAAAGTTTCATAAATAGTTACGTGCTTGACTGTATCTGGGACGCTGTCCAGACTAACTGGGAACTGCAGTGTTGCAGATAATTGGAAATCGGAGGCTTACGCAATAAAATAATGTTCCATAAAAAGAAAACATGTCATAGGTCCTAAGTGAAAACATTATCAACAAAACAGTGAGTATTAAAAGAATCGTAGGTGGTGATTCTTTTATCATTTAATTCATGAATTACAAATAATTTCATTTTTCCCCAAGTGGAGATGTGCCTTAAAAATCTACAACGCGTATTGCATATACTCAGCTTGTCGCCGAGGTTTAAATGAAGAAATATGGTTTAAAGTAAATTGCAATACTTTAATTAATTTTTAATTCATGCAAAATATGTTAATTTGTAGAGAAATTGATAAAAATCACATGAATCCAATTACGGTTTATAATTAATTGTTAGCATCGTCAGATTGCTTCTCATTGAAAATAGTTTATGAAAGCGATTAATTCAGTTGTTAATCTAATTTTGGTTAAACATTTCTTGCTTCCGTGAATCTGAAACACTAAGAATTGTGTTGTTGCGCAACAAGTGAAAGTGATGACAGATATGTTGTTCCATAAAATAATTAGAACTGAAAATTCTGTAGAAAGATTTTGGTATCCATAAAAACTAGATTCACAGAGAAATAAGTAAGGCATCACGCATGTTGAACGTGACTTGCGTTTGGTCGGTAACTTCTAACGTTCGAAGACGTGTTTGAACTATTGGAGTAGAGTAACAGAGAAAATTCTAGAAACTGTCGTAAGATACGGAATAACAAAGTGACGTTCTGACGAATGTGGAGCTGTCTCTACGGAGAGTCGTCCGCTCCGGGGCTTATGCTCTGTTTTATATAAAATAAATGTGTTCAATGAAACCAAGCGGGTGACAAATGTAGTATAATAAATTAAGAAGACTTTACATGGGAAACGTTTTCCTTCTACTTTTAGGCGTATTTCTCTTTCTAAAACTCTGTAAATGAAAAGCACTAAACAACATTTTTCACTACATTTTCTGCGCAAAACTTCTTAAATTGATATTGCTTGCTACATGAAAAACCGTACTACACAAGAACATTGTGCAATTTACATTATTCATTTCGTATCAATTAGATATCTATAGCAGACTTCAATTCTTAAGATCATTCTTGAAGTAGTTGTTACTCAGCGGAAAATTGAGACTTTGTGTATAATAGTTTCTTTGGATTAAGGGGCTTCATGACGAAAGACCTTCAAACATTTTTATAAACTCGCCAAGACGATTTCTTTACGAAGATTTTTTTAAATCAAGAAAGGGATGTTTTTTTAACCTTTAGAAATATAATCAAGTAACAAATATTGGTGTTGAAAATGTTTTAATTTCAATATTTCAAATGACACTTGTCAGGGTAAATAATTCAAATTCAAGTAATATTCAAGTTAAAAATAATATCGAAACTATCTGTTTCTTTGAGGCAGGGGTTGTCCGTAAGGGTCCCCTACAATATTTCGTCCTTAAAGTGGATTAATCGTTTTTGGATAATTTATTGATATACAATAATAAAAATAGCTAATAATTAAATAAAATCTAGTTTCATTATAATTTTAAATAATTGGCATTATTCAATAATTGTTGAAAATAATTATGAACAAATATAAATATTAAAATTTTTGGAAACTTTCTGGAGCCCTCAGTAAAGATAATTCTAGGTGATAGAGTCAGACCATTCTTAAGTTAAATTATCATTCATTAATGGTTTGATGCGATTATTAATTAAGTAAATCACATTTAAAAAATGTATACGAAAACGAAATGTAAAATTGAGATATATTTTGTGTTTATTACATTGAATTTACTTACGAGCAACAAAGGAAAAATTGGTGGAGTTAAAAAAATACTAAATTTGAAGAAATTTGTAATTAATATCAAGAAGTAAATTTTCTTCAATGTATTGTTCTCGTATGATTTAAATATTTAAAATAAACCCTCCTCTAATCACTTTTTTGGTGCTTCCCCATTTTTGGTCGAAAAACATTCACTGTCTATTCTCATAGAAATGTAGAAAAATTTATTTGATATTAAATCCCATGAAGAAACTCAAGCCTTTTCCCATAACTACAGTACTCTGAGAACGTTAAGCTTATTCCATATAAATACACTTAGGGGCTCCAACCTCTTCCCCCAAAATGAGGGATTTCTTTTTTTCGAATTTTGTAAATAAAATAAATTATGTGTGTTATGTAAGCCCCTTATTTGCTTTGTGTTGTAAAACTACATTCTTTCAGAATCTTAAATTGCTTAAAAATGGCATCATTTTATACCAAACGTTCCCAAACTTTCCAAATCCCCCGGAGATCTAAGGTCCACCCCCTCCTGAAATAATCTCCTGGATCTGCAACCGCACATGATACGACACACCATAACATTATATCCACCTCGATCCCTCCGTGAACCGAAACGAAACGGCAACGCCAGGATGCAGTGTCACTTAGCCGCTTCATTACGCGTTCCAAGCGTATCCATTACCACGTGACCCCTTCATGTGCGGTCGCCTTTGGAACTCTCCACAAAGACGATAACAGTCGAGGGTAGGTGGACAATTTAAGCGAATGAGACACACAAGCCAATGAGAGGCTGTCGTGATAACATCGAATAACACTATGACAATGAAATACTTTTTATAGAAATGTTTAGAATATAATCGTCAGATAATTTGGCGCATTATACCTGAGCATGGCATTCATAGCGCTTTTGTACATCTTTTATTCGGCTATCCAGTGATTCAGTCCATGGTGAATGTTAGAATCTCATAGCAACTACACGAGAGTTACCAACCCATACCTGATTTTGATACGATGAACCAAAAGGCTGATTGAAATCGCGACAATTTGAGTAATATTCACAATTTTTGAAAATTATTCTAAAAATTCCTTCAAACTTTTAATTATGCTAATTCTCGAATTGTGGGTGAAGTTGTCGGCATAAAACACCGAATAGATTCATGAAGATTTTAAGTCATTTAAAAGATTTTAAGGGTTTAGTAGCTGGTACATATATAAACACAAAATAAATATAAAAAAATAATTGTTTTTAATCAGATCATAAAAGTTATTACAGAACATGTATAGAATGATCTGTTGAGAGATTTCCGTGACATGAAGACACGATACAAGGCGAGATTTCGAAATAAATGCATAAGACAACGAATTAAAAAAATACTCGCGGCGAATGTTCGCACTCGTAAGAAAACACTACTCATCCCATTTCACGCTCTTCTTGTGGCCATGTGACTTCGTGTGTGTGAGGATAAGTCCCTTCGCGCGGAGAAGTTCCGTAGCTTTAAGCCAACCGTGAAGTCGTACAGCACGTTGCGTTTAACACAAAGCGCCAATTAACGATTACGACGTTGCCATGCAAAGTGTAACTGCAGCTAATTGCGAGCGGCAGAGCTACAGAGATGAGGAGGACTCAGACGACATGAGCGTCGGCGATAAACGGAGGAATGGTAGACACAAACACACGCGATCAATGGTATTTTTAATTCTTCTGGCGTTTCTCAAGGAGCTCAACTAGTGCCTTCATTTCTCAACGGTTTTATTACTAATCGCTGTATCTTATTTCTGAAAGGTATTTTTGCAAACGTTCCTTGTTCTCTACTAACTTAACCCACCACCAAAATTATCGTATATTTCCGCAGATAAAACGACCTTCAGATAAGACGAGGTATACATTTTTTACCGAAGACGTTTTATAGATTTCGCATATGTCTGTGTCCTATAAGAACATCCCCAATCTATCAACGACCTATGAAGCCAAAAAGTGTGGGATTTCTTATGCTATGGATTAGCACTGAGGACGATTTGTTATGGGATACTGATGAAGAGGAAATCGACTCGCTAGGTACAGAATGGAACCCATATGACGAACTTCTCATCAACGAAAGAGAGAATGTCTGTAAGGAGCTATTTTCCTTAGATAATGAATGTGAGGATTTTGCAGGATTTTAAATATATTGGTGAGTGATTTGTTTTATTTTATACTGGTCTAAATTTATATAGATTTCAATCTATTATATTTTTGTATCTCTTTTAATACGACTCCGGATGACGGGTCATTTTTTATGATACAACTCTTATCTGCGGAATTATACGGCAAGTTTCATTAGAAAAAATATTTTCTCCATTTTGTCAGAATCATTATCTTACATTTAAATTATGAACTACTAGTTTTAAAATTCAAATTAAATAATTAGTCGTAAGTTCATAAACAACTTTTCCCAGATGGCGTTAAACTCAATTCCCTCAGTGACACCACTTGAGAGCACTGAAACTGAAAAATACGTAACCCTATATTTTAAATATTCAATATCGTTACGTTTGTGAATAGATTACAATTATGGAGCTTCAAAAATATTCGAAAACGAGCGTTCCGCATAAACAACGCAGAGAAAGGGGAACGAGAAGAATCACCGATCGGTGTGGACGAGAAAGTTGGAAACCACTCTTGCGAGAATTTAACAGAGGTAATTTTTTTCTGTTTCTTGTCAAACTTGAAGTGTGTACTTAATTTTATCAAAACTTTCATACATTATAAAAATTTTAATATTTTTAGTGTCTTAAGATTTCGCAATGTGAGAACATTCGCTCGAATTCAGTCTGTTTCCTATTTTTCATTACATTTTCCTGAATAATATTCGCTGGTGATGCTAAATTCTTTGAAATCTTCAAAACTGAGTCTGGTTGTGAATTTATACAAGGAGATCTGATATATCTCTTTTGGTCGATCATAGAGACTCAAATTTGGTTATATATTGCATGTCACCACATTTTCTTGGTATAATCAACTCTGTCAAACAAATATGTCATTAGGATTTATTTTGTCATTATATTTTGTTAAAATAAATCTAGTTAGTAATTTATCTAGTATTTGATTCAGTGTAAAAAGTTTCATATGATGAACAATGAATAATTTCTTTCTATGTATCCGACTATTTCCTATCCTCTTTGTTACTATGAATCATAAATGCGATGCTGCTATCGCAACTGTTCACAATAACTATGTAAATCTGCAACTACAATTACCATGAACGGAATTACCATTAATGACGATTCAATGAGATATTAATCCGCAACAGACGCACTCAAATCAGGGGAAATGAATTATTTATTGGCCTAACAGTAATTAACGTCACTGAGGAAATTTATTTTGACAAATATTTCATCAAGTATTGAAAAAGCGCTCTCTGCTCGTGTGTTGAAAAGTTTCTTTGAATAAACGAAATAAGATCTTTCAAGAATTACTTTTCGTAGGATTCAAATGATGCGACTTTCAGCCACTGATAAAATATTGTTAAAAAATTGCATTTGGAACATTTGTCAAAGATCAAATGCAAGAATAAACAAACTAAAATGAAGCAGTGTAAAATATAAATTAATCAGAAACTAATTTTTAATTAGAAGAAATTTTATTTAATATGTCAGCTTTTTTTAATTTGACAAATTACAGTCTCAATTGGCAACATTAAATTTACGTCCGATATTAGATAGTGTTTGAAATCAAATAAAGTGGAATAAGAAGAATGAATATAAATTTTGAATGTGAATTGGCAGTCAATATCAATTCAACATATGGTTTGATAAACATTCTAAATAAAGTATTCAAAGAATTCAAAGATAAATCTTTCACGATATTTACTAACGAATTATACTCGGAGAGCCACTAATTCTATTTCAGCAATTAACATATGGTATGAAAATGAGGAACGTGAAGTTATACTATATTGAACGCAGATGTACATGTAAATTTGTTTCTCCCATTAGACGGACAAGATACACGCTAAGACCATTAGCTGCGAGGTTTATAAAATTGCCACCATGTCCTCTCATCATCTGTCATTTAAATACTTGTGTCTGTATGAGAGAAGCGTATTTGTCGCGGTTCTATTTCGATGATTACAAAATACTGGCTTCATTAGCCAGAATAACACCAACAACACGAGACGTAGATAAGAATTTATCACCTCTTCTTTATGGAAATTTTATTGTGTTTTTCCAAAAGCGGAGTAAATTTTGTTCCTAATGCTTGTTTATTTGAAGCGTGTTATTAATTTTCTCAATGTTCCATAAATACTCATTTTATACAATAAAATATTTCGAATTGAAATATTAATTATAAAATTGGTAAAATAAAGTAATATCATGAAGGAGGTAGCTCAGGTTTGTTATAATTTATGGGGGTAAATACCAGATGTATAAATAATAAATAAATAAATACATTTATTGTCAAAGAAGCAGCACAAACTGCGAATGACCACGTGGAGGACAATAAACTAATTTTCTCTCCGGAAGCAAGCAAGGGACCATCCCATCAATTCCGATCAAGGGTCCTAAGGCAGAGACGGATTCAAAAAAAGTCAGCAAAAGTTCCTAGATGAGATAAAAAGTTAGCTGCGAGTTATAAAACTAATAGAACGTCAATATGTTTGTAATTTAACACTAAAAAATTTACATGTACAAGTTATTATCTAACTATAGATTATTCTGAGTATAGTGTTTAAAAATCATAAGAATTGAAAAAAA
>NNCF01126412.1:153323-171814 GCA_002313205.1 Laupala kohalensis | reverse complement strand
TTTTTGAGCATTGGCGTGTTTACATAGTAAATTAGTGTCATCAGCAAAAAGAACCATTTTGCAATCTGATGTGGATGATATGTCGCTCACATACAATAAAAAGAGTATAGGGCCGAGAATTGAATCTTGGGGTACTCCGCAAGTAAGTGGCTTTGTTTCTGAAAAACAACGCTGAAGTATTTAGTAAGTATTAGTATAGGATATTTCGACCTGTTGTTATCTATCTTTTGAATAAGAAGTTAGCCATTGATGTGGAAGTCCACGAATGCCTAAAGAATGCAACTTGGAAAGGGGGATTCCGTGATCGATGACATCGAATGCTTTGGATAAGTCAAGAGAAACACCCTGAGGATTTCCTCCACGGTCAAGAGATGTGGTAACATCGTTTAAGAAGGAAAATATGGCGCTTGTAGTGGAAAAGGATTTCCTAAAACCGTGTTGATCGTCAGAAAGAATGTTATTTTTTTATAAAAAAATCTAGAAGACGCTTATAGAATAATTTTTCTAGGATTTTTGAGAAAGTGGATAGTAGAGATATTGGTCGGTAATTTCCAATATTAAGTTTGTTTACTTTCTTGTGTAAAGGTTTCGCTTTAGCTCTCTTAAATATGTTGGGTAACACCCCTTCCGATAAAGAACTATTAAAAATATTTATGAGTGGATTTAATATAGCGTGTGACGAAAATTTAACAATAATGTAGAGTATAGTGTTTAAAAATCATAATTGAAATAACACTAAATTCACGATTTATTGTTACAATAAACACGTCCCTAGGCAAAGCCAAGAGAAACTGTATAAGAAATCCGCCTCTACCCGAAGGAAAACGGGAGCAAAACCCGGGCCAGGATGTAATACGATAAATAATTAAAATAAAACAGTGGCAGATAAATTCAGTGGAGAAGTGACAAATGTATAGAGAAGTATATTAAATTCTGAAATGTTCTAAAAAACATCTTTCATAGCGATAGACGGCAACTACGGGGCGTTAAATCGTAAAATACTGGCTTGCTCACCACACGGTGATGAAAAAATTTCTCAATATAAATTATAGAAACCATTCAACCTTACCTCATAAAATATTAAACAAATTTTGAGTATTTTGTCACAATTTATTAAAACTAAGAATGTCGATACGCCAGTTTTAATTAACTAAAACGGAGGGTTACAAGAACAACAGGTAACGTCCAGATATTTTCTTTTCTGAGTTACATTTTTGAGTCTTGAGAATTGTTACATTTTTGTATCTTAGTTGAAGACCTGATTTATATACTAATTTTATTAAATTATTTCTACAGTTAATTTTTATTAGAAAAATTACGTACCTTCGTATGTCCTTTTTTTACTCTGCAAAACCATATCAAATCATTTTTAGTTTTTCCAGCCTTGATATAATTTTTTACGTTACAAACTTACGTAACCACGCATGTATTTCTACGTCATCAAAGCGTCAATCAAAATGCATACCAAGCAAACTCTATTAGAAAAGAATATTTGGTACGCAATCAATTTAACCGTAATTGACTTTGATCAGACCTAATTCTCCTACGTTTTCTCTCCTTTTATTATTCGTTATCAATATGATTGAAACTTTGACAATAATTTGAAATTATCGGAAAACATTGATAGTTTTCAGTCAAAATATCGGTTGTTCTCCGATATCGCCAGTTTTCCACTTCTAGTTTGGACACACGGCTGGAGAACTGCAAGTTTACGCAGCGCGATTTTCGTGTCTGTCGCAAGCGGAGGAATCACATGCAATGGTTTCAAAAGTGAGTACTCACAGGTCTTGAAGTTTGTTGAATGGCGTGAAGGTTCGTGGGTGGATATCGTTGATTTTATTGCTCTCCAGATCTCTGTAATGAAATTTATGAACAAACAAAACTCAACTTATTTGATTTCCATACATGTAAACTATTTCATCAGACATTAAGGAATATAATGGAGTAAACCATATGTCTGGAGAGAGTAGTACACTTGTTTTCATGTACATTAGAAATACAAAATAAACTAGATTACTATAAAGGAAGGGAAATGTATTCAGGCAATGTATTTCATTTTTTTAAATTCTGTTTGCTGAAACAGTCGATGTAAGAAATAAATAGCCACACATTTAAATGTTTCTCTTTAGTACACTCTACAAAAAAAAAACAATCTTTCGTCTCTTTGACGTAGAAGAGGCAATGAAAATGTCAAGTTTAACTTCCCAAAGACGAATGTGCAGCTTTACAAAGATCATCCAATGTTTGCGTCTACTTCTGTAACATACATGGTGCTTCAATAGACAAATTTTGAGATGAATAACGTGACTTAATTTTGTGTTAAGCAATTGCTTGAAAAAATCACTGAATCTCACTAAATACACAATTTTGCATAAACTGAGAAACTTTATAAAAACTACATTTAAATGTAACTAGAATGACTACTAATTTCTTCATTTGAATGTTCTAGTAATTTTTTTAAACTACATTAAATCATGGAACAAATATAAATGAAGGGAAAAAATTGTCTTCGCTTTTAGCAAATACTGAATCCGTGAAATAACACAAAAAAAGAAAGAAAAAAAACTATTACTAGAAAACTAAGAAATGAATGGATAATGATACTGAAGGCAGAGGTAGTATCACTTAGACTTAAAGTAGTAGTTTGAACTCACAGTCGTTGCAGGTTCTCCAGGCCGTGGAAAGCGTCTTCTGGCAGAAAGATGATGGCGTTGTGCGACAGCATGAGATCATGCAACTTGACGAGGTGGCGGAAGGAGCGACCTTGCAGGTCGGCGATACGGTTGCTCGCCAGGTCTCTACGCACGCGAAGAAAACACATCGATGCATTAAAAAAACAAAAAACTAAAGCCATCCGCACGTGGTATTGAAAAGTAATAATAAATTTATTATCAAAAGAGAAGTTACGAATTGCACATGACCACGTGGAGCACAATGAACTAATTTGCTCTCCGGAAGCAAGCAAGGGATCATCCCATCAATTCCGATCAAGAGCGCTAAAGGAGAGGCGGATTCAAAACTTTCAGCACACTCCTAAGATAAGAATTAAAGTAGTTCGGTTCGTGTTACAATATTAACTATATACCAACAAATTTGTATTTAATAACTCGCAAAATAGTATTTTCCGAGTGGGTATTATTATATTCTAGATTATTAAGGACACGGAGCATCACAAAGTACTCAAAGAGAAATAATCTTTCCAGGAGATATTACTTCTCTTCTTATTTCTACAGTTATTACCATGGGGTTTGTTGCAGTAGGTCATGCGCTACTTTGACAACCAGACTAATTCGCTACTCAATGCAAGTTAGTATCACAGAAATATTCATATCCCTAAAATTTTTATCATCGGAGACGTCTCTTTCAAAGAGGGCAATCCTCAAAGATACGAGAGAGGAAAAGGAATTCTCCAGAGAATGTTCGGATGTTGGCGCGAAATAAGCGTTTGAGAAACACAAAGGAGAGCATTCGCGTATCGGAAAAGAATTTAGAAGGAGATGCAGATCGCGTAGACGAGGTAATGAAGGCATTGCATGGAAGCAAACCGCCCGAGTTTTATAGGATTCTATGCTGCGCTTACTCTTTTTCTACTATCCTCAACCTCATTGAGCACTTTGGGATCAGATCAGCTCGTAAATTTAGCGTCAGTCCCACTATTACCTAAGGTAATGCCCCTGACAATTCTTTCAACATTGTCCCAATGTATTTCAGAATATTTTTCGCTAGCTGATTCTTCGAGTCATCATCCCTGCATGTCCAGTGTTACGTGGAGCAAGCTATTTTACTGTCACAAGATCCGATATGTATTTAACGATGGAGGGGTAGTACAGTACTTAAAAGAAAGAAATTTCATTAACACCGACATATTAGAAGCATTTGCGCTTTATATTGTTATAAATAAATAAATATAGTTTATTATCAAAAAAGCAGTTGCTAACTGCGTATGACTAAGAGAAGGATAATAAACTAAGTTGCGCTCCAAAACCAAGCAAGAAACCATCCCATCAATTCCGATGAAAGGTCCAAGGGCTGCAGTGGCGGATTCAATATTAAAAAAAGAATTTCTTTGTTTAATACGTAGGTACCGTTAACCATTTATTATACAGAAATGAATCGTAGATATATGTAGGAAAAATTTGAGGTTAATAATAACAAAAGAATTTATGACATTTCCGCGTAAGGAAAATCCGCCACTAATCAAAGGAAAACCGGAGAAAAACCACGATGTGGGTGGTTTATGTCACTTCCATGGAATCCGGTTCGATGTCGCGCTAGGATTAAATATGTTAATTTTTAAACTCAGATTTCACTCATCACTTCAATGGATCTTGCATAAATAAGTAACCCTCACCAATTCCGTCAATCCCTATACATCACCCAAAATCCTCGAGATAGCTTTATTTCTCTCCTCTCAATGTGCGACCACCAGTATCATATCTTTCCCAAAAATATATCAGTATTTTCACAAAAACAATATGCATCGACAGAATATCATATTGTATATCCAAACATTCAATATTTAGTACACTTTTATTTTTAGGAGTGTCGATTTTCTTCAACTACTCCATCATAATTGAAACAAATATTACGAAGAACTTCTACATCTAATCAATACTTCTATTTTATATTAAAAAAGACTGTGGTTGTTCCAAATTTTTTCCACTTTTTTTACCGAGAAATATAAGAATTATACTACGCTATGTGACCAGTGACGGATCCAAGTTTTTATTTTGGGAGGTGTTTAGATCTCCGGCGGGTCTAAGAGTCACGAAAATTTGGAAAGTTTGGTGCGAAATGATGCAATTTTTAAGGCAATTTACGACACTGTAAGACTGAAATTATTCTACACTACTACATGCGTACGAACAAAACATAAATTATTTTTTGACGAAATACAATAATTTTTTTTTTCATTTAATAATTTTCAATCTCATTTGCGCTCGTAAGCCACTCGTAAATCTACATTAAATATTCATTATTATTTGATCAAACTCTTATGTATTACGAAGCCATCCATTTCAGCGATATTCCTTCCAAGTCCCATCAGCTGCGCGAACCCCTTTTCCCGACGAGTGCAACACCTCACCGATGACGTCGTCGCGCGCGGATCGCTCGCCAAAACACACTTCTCGCGTTTCGTGCAGACTGACAGACGAGTCGATAATGGCTATCGATTATCGAAGTGCCTAGTGAGAGGCGAGAGTGAGAACGAGTGACGGATCTCTGGGATTTCAGCGAAGAAAGCGCGCGTCGCGTCGTAGTCACGAACCAGGCATTGATGGCGCCCGACCTACTGAATACCGTATGCATGCGAACCTCACATATCGCTGAGAAATCGCAAGAGAATCATATCCCCTATTTAGGGAGGTCTACGACGCTTGTCAGAAACCGAACCATGTCTTGGGACTGATTCATCCTAGCACCATGCAAAGCATAGGGGTAACACAAGAGCTATTAGAAGTACTACTCATGATATATTATTTCTACTTCTACTTATGATAATTCAAATTCTCACCATAGCGGTACAGACATCCCTAAAGCTCACTATGAATTCAAATGTGATGTGGGAGGATCGCATTTAAGGTGGCCGTTGTCGTATACATACTATATTCGTGAGATGATCAAGTTAAGTTATGAAATGGCGTCTTCCAAGTAAGATGGCGAATTAATTTGATATCAATATTTTTGTCTAAATTATCACGAGTATTCATTAATTACCATTGATTCTTCAATAAAGTGCTAAAAATTATTATCCTCTCTGAACAATGAAGATTATTGTAAAAACCATTCTTAATTTTTTATATTAGACTAATAAATAAGTTATTTACTTACAATAATCGGAGTTCGTTGCATCCATCAAGTAGAGGAACTTCCGTTAAACTGTTGGATTTCATCACTCTGTGAAACAAAATTAATAAAAAATAATCTCACTTATATAAACTTTTAACAATATTGTAAATATTATTGAAGTGTTCATCAAACGAACTCTACCACGTTCAATAAAATACACCCAAAGTAGAATGAAACCTACTGACGTGAGTATTAATACGTACGCGATTGACTTACTCAAAAATGTATACGAAATAGTAATTTTGCCTATTTACTTTCAACATTTTTCCTCTACACCGAAACAACACAGAAAATTAAATCTTAAAATATGGGAAATAATGAAATTCCATGAAAGTAAATGGAACCACTTCATTATTTGAACAAATGTACGTAACTATAGATTAAATTTAAAAAAACTTATAAATAATTAAAAAATGAAAAATATGGAAGAGTGTATTGATTTAAGTATTAAAAAACTGCAGCGCATTAAAAGGTTAATTTATTAGTTCAGAACAAATCTCTTCTGTTCTCTGCTGTTTAATTGGCATTTGATGTAATGTTTACTCATTCTTAAGGGTAATTAATACCTTGTACAATTAGACCCTCTAAACTAATTATATTAAAGTATATTCAGTAGTAAACGATATTGAGCGATAAAACTTAACAGTGAGATTCTATTCAATATTTAAACGGAATTCATTTTCCGGTTTCACTATGAACACTAAGTTTTGTTTAATGTCCATTAAATGAGGAAATACATCCAATTTTATGGGGGATAAGAGTACTATGCAATTCCGGTCAACCCTATTTTGTCGGCCCATTTAGGGAGATCGCAAGAAGAAACAGTCTTTAGCCATCGACACTCGAAGCACAATCAACAAGAAGCGCTTCCGATACTTACTTACTTTAACGTCTTTCTGATGGCTTTATGCTAGACCGTCACCAACACAGAGAAATGGGGATCAGTTGAAGAACTTGATAATAGCACGTGATTATTTCTATCGAGGATCAGTAAAGCTTTAGGTTATATGCATTGCTCTTCCATTAAGTTTATCTTACTTTCCCTTACATGATGCCGCGAATCAGGTGCAATAAAGAGAGAAATAAATTTGAGTATATAGCAATTTAAATAATCGGTAAAATGAGATAAACAAAATTATGTAACATATGAAGTAAATATATTTTTAAAAGTAAAATTAATAAATCTGAAAAAGTAAATAAATGTGATTCATGTGCGAGCAGATTCCGTACCTAACGTGAGTACCAAAGTAGAATGGAATCAAGACATATTTCTACTCATTCTTTGTTTAAACCAAGCTGTTTCTAAGTTTTCAACATTAATTTAAAATGATATTAAAATACCAAGGAAACATTTAATTTTTGGATTAAAAATTATTTTTTAAAATGTAACAATAGTAGAAAACTTGATAATAAAAAGTTATGAATATCTAGTTTCTTTTGAAGGTGTTTCGAGACCCTCA
This sequence comes from Laupala kohalensis, assembly GCA_002313205.1. Lineage (NCBI taxonomy): Eukaryota > Metazoa > Arthropoda > Insecta > Orthoptera > Trigonidiidae > Laupala > Laupala kohalensis. The sequence goes on along the minus strand of NNCF01126412.1, from coordinate 164,504 downwards.
AAATTTTGGAGACCTGGGTCAGTATCCGTTGTTCTATTTCTAAAAGTGGCACTGTTGATAACATTATTACTACACATGCGAGTAAATAAAACTGAGAACTTGGATACCTGTATCAGTCACTTGATTCTCCTCGTAAAATACTCACAAGCTTCGAAGGTTTGGACAGGTGTGACACAAAGAGGCTGGCACAGAAGCGAGACTCGATCGGTCCAGGTACAATTCCTCCAACGCGGAGGTCCCATTCAGCGCTGGGAACATCTTCAACTCCCGCGAGTCGGAGAGGAAGCTGAAAGGAAGAAACGCACGCCAATCGTCAAATCCCTTCCATACCTCGTATGCTCTGGGAAGGGTTTGAAACCACGTCCTAGTTGGGCGCATTACGCTTTATCGTACGTATACAATAATTCCATATATAGCAGAAAAATAGCAACAAAAAAAAATGGTCCCCACAATTTGTGGATGTCTGTGGTAGAAAACCAATAAGGATAAATTCTTTTTTAATAATAATTTTCGTAAAAAATTATTTTTTTCTTACAAAGTTACATACACTTTCATAACTATTAAATCCACCCCTTCCATTTGGTCATTGATCGAAATTGATAGTATGGTCTCTGACTTGTTTTACAGATAGTAACTTAGTTTATTGTCTCCGAGGTCATACGCAGTTTGCAACCGACTTTTTGACAATAAAGTTTTTAAAAAAGATATTCTTGCGTTTAGGCCAAGTAAAACTCCATTTTCATTTTTGGAAAATAGGAGTTTTACTTGCTTTAACGCAATAGTACGTTATTGTGCATTATTCAGGCAATAAAATATGATCAGCAGGGTAGAAAACCAAACCACGTCGTGCAAATATGTGATACTAAAGGAAAATACAAGCGCTGTCATTACCCTTCGTCCTTTGAGGTACTACAGTATACATTCTACAATTGTTCACATTCCAACCACAGCGCCACAAACATTCCAAAAACTCATTTCGAGTTCAAAATGCGTTATGCAAAGGTCGTACACGTAATGAAAATCAGACATATGGACAAGTAGGTCATGTATGAAACAATTGTATTAAGCAAATGAAAGGGGGGGGGGGGGTATGAAAAGGAAAAGATTTCACCGCAAGAAACTTTCGGTAAACTAGAAACTAAACTGTTTTACGTCAAAACTATTGGAGAGATTGAAACGCATGCAATTACATAATTATTTGTTGTTAAATATATTATATACCCAAAAAACAGATTTATACAATATTATATAAATTAATTGAAATAGTTTTTTCTTTTTTATCATAGGGTGTTGGAAAATGCAGGAAATTGCAAAAACAACAACAACAACAACTAGAAATTTTTACTGTTTGAACAATGTTTTCTTTCTTGTCAACAATGGTAATTTTATACAAAGAACGTCCTAATGGACTATACGTTATGTCACTATTCATTTTGACGGATATTTGTTGGTGTTATCAACTGACTTTTCTTTAAACGCTCATTGTTATTTTCTATCTCCAATAGTATACCTTATAGGATAATCAAATCTTATAGATCTCTTCACTAATCTATGTAATACCTCATTTTGGCTACCTCGATTTACTTTAACCAAAAATTAAAAACTTTTCCTTTTTAATCTCGCCCATTCAATTGAAGGATAAAAACAAAAACAAACGTGGAAACAACTGAAAACAGATTGAAAGAAGAAGGTTAATGATTGTTGGTCTTCGCAGTGCTTGTACTCACAGTTTCCGCAGTGCAGGAAGGCTGGAGAAGGCTTGTGGATGGACGCCCTTCAGAGGGTTGCCTTTGAGCTCCAGCCGCGTGAGGGCTTTGCAGCGCTGAAGGATATCTGCAGGAACGTAGCTCAACCGGTTGCCCGACAAAGACCTAGCACACGGGAGGGACTCACACTCACTACACAAAATACACATACATTTTTTATGAATGTCCCAGTACTGGTTTTTATTCTATCACCATTATATTGTTTAATTATACGACCTTCTATAGACAAATAACTGTACTTCACGGACTACGTCTCAGCCAGGATTCTGGTCGTCATGATGCGTTAAAATAAATCCCTGCAGTCCAACTCATCTTAGGTCCAATTTCACCAAATGTGGAAATAGTTGCGATTTCCTTAAACGTGATTTGGTAAATGAAATCGCGATTACATTTTACGCGTTTCACCTAGCAAAACTAATTGTCGAATAAGTTGATGAATGTTTTTGAAGAATTCTCTAGGTTGGTAGCAGTTTTACAGTGCAAAATGGGTAATTTAAAGACAAGTGACGGGAGGAAAACGCATCATGTTGCTCACTAGCGCCACCAAGGGACACCGTAGGCAGCAGCGTGTCTCCCTCGTGCCACTGAACATAACCTATAAACCGAGCCACGAGCAAACAAACAAAATGGACGCCATATTTCTTGCAGTGCTGAAGAAAATCGCGATTTGTGCTGGTAATCGAAGGGTCCCCGAGCGTTTAAGTGTAAATCGCGATTTTCTCGTAAATCGATGTTGGGGGAACGCGCATTTTGATAATCACGATTCACTGCACAGAAAATCTCGTTTAAGACATTAAACGAACTTGGCCCGCGGACTAAGGCCCAATTTCACCATTTTCTTCACACCTTCCATCGATCGGACCGGCGCGGGATGGAGTTTACGTTGCCCGACGAGTAAAACTAATGGGTCATATTCCTTTATATGTAACGCGTTAATTTATATTATTTGAAGCTGTAAAAATTAAATTAAATATTTCGTTATTTTTGAAAAATATTATTAAAACATAGTATTGTAATAAAATGTTTTTATATTGTAATGTATGACGGGGTAATTAGGAACACAATTTTCTATTTTCTCAGACTGAACATGCCACGTCAAATATTAATGTCGGACAGTATATATTTATAACACAATGTTGTGCCCTCCAACGTCTGACGAAAAACTTGATGGAGGAGTAAAATGAACCACCATAACACACGGGTCGCAAGAAAGAAGTTTCGCGGGCCGCTAGTTGGTCAGCGCTGACATAAATAATACAATGTCATTTATGACATGTTAGTAGGGTACGACATTACTTCAGTATCATTGACTAACTTTTTCACTTCAAAAATAAATTTAAAAGTGAAAATATTATGTAATTTTAAGAAAAGTAGATAATTGTGATTAGTTACTCACAGTTCCTGTAGAAGTGGCAAGTAGGACAACGCAATGGGAAGCTGCATCAACAAGTTGTCATCTAATTCCCTAAAATAATACAGAGAGTCGTACAATATTTATCTTGAAGTGAGTAACAAAACTCAAACAATTAAAAATATTCATATTATAGTAAGTACAAATAAAGAAGTTAACAAAACATGAGTAAATGTTTGAATCAGTCCATTCCGACCCAGAGTTTGCTCCTGTTTACCTTCAGATATAGGTGGATTTTTATACTATAGTCACGGGCCTAGAGGCGGTGAAGATAGAAGTGTTGTCTGAATTTCACCGTTAGGGTGGTCAGGAAGAAATTTGAAAAGGTCTCAGAGTCTACATACTACTGCACTGTTCATGACTTATTGTAGGTGAATTCTTTACTCCTTGAGAACGTGTACAGCAAATGCGAACATGATCTTGTGGTTGGAACATGTTGCATTACACGCCGAGGGACTAGAAACCACGAGGCATTGACGTTATTGGAACAACCGAATAAGAGCTCAGATATGCACATAAAACAAACTGGTTGACCACATAATGATACAAGAAAAACCACAGGAAATGAGACCTTCCACCACATTACGTCGAGTGACAGAGTACAAAAGGAATTTCTATGAATCGTAGCAATTCAATGAATTTATTTATGCGGTTCTCCAATTATTATTAATATCCTAATATTCATTGTGATTTTGGGAATTGGAGCTTTGGGAAAAATATCCTGTTGGCAGCCTGAAATCAATCACGTATTTACAATTAAACTACAATAAAAATACAGAAATAAATGCATAGAAACAAAATAAAACCATAATCGATTTCAAAACCCTATAATAATGAAGGTATTACTTCTATGTACTTTACTTACTTACTTTATTTCTTACTTTATTTTTAAAACTACGCAGATTTGGAGGCAAAGTCACCAGCACTATTGCAGGCAACTCATTCCAGGAACTTTTGGTCTGTTAACGTAAGAAAATTTTCCAATATCTGTCCTTCGTTTCCTTCCTTTAACATTATAACTGTGATCGTCACGGCCGTGGTAAGAGTGTTTTAAAACCAGTCTCTTTGTGTCAACCCATGCTGGCTCCCGTGAGTACGCCTTGAGAAGTGAACACGGTCTCGCAAATTCTCGCCGCTTCTGCAGAGGTTCCCACCTGTAATGAATTCTCGCTAGCGTCCGTTCACCCTACAAATTTTGCCGCGACTCTTAGCCAACGATTTTATCTGTCTAGTGCGATATGGATCCCAGAAAATGGCTTATGGCTTGTATTTTTATATGGGAAATAGCTTATATATTTCTAAGGGAAGATTTTACTGTAATATATAAATTGGAATATCCCACTACAGCAGAAAAGAGTTGCTGTTCAAAAATGTGTCATTAAAGAAACTTCCTTGACGGAGTTTTTGAAGACCTTTAATCGCAAGGCATTTTGACTCATCCAAGACGTGTTTACTTCCAATTAATTTGGATAATACCTTAAAAAATGAAGTTAAATGAATTGTTTTACGTGTTCGGAGACAGTGTTTCCATAAACATACGGTAATATTATGACGAAACACAAATTAACAGAAAGATGAAGTTTTATGAACTTCTTTAATACACTCTTGGAAAGAAGCAATATGCTTTATCGCAATGGCGGAAGGGGAGAAAATAATTATGGAAACAAAATGTTTACGATGTCTAGTACTTAATGAAATATTTTTCTTCTTTTAGTAAAGTTTTTACTTAAAAATGAATGTGTACCTTTCGAATACGCGTAAAACAATAATTTGGAATAATTGTCTCATTTCAACACTTTCTATAATGAACTATATTAATAAGTACAACATTTCTTGACAGGTTTGTAATGATTTTAATCTTTAATGATTTCATTGTAACGAATAAATACTATCAAATCATAATTTTTTTATGTTATTTTACTTATGAAATTTTATTCATACAATGTCCGATGATACTAGTCTTCATGAATGTTTCTCAACTTGATAAAAAAAAAGTATAAAACGAAATGCATTGATGAAGATAAAAACCTGTTGACAAAACTTGGTGTTTTTAAGTATAAAATCATTACAATTCTACCAAGAAAGTAATTTGTGAATCTCAAAATGGTAAAAAAATAATTTTATTTCTATAATAAAGTTGAATTTTATATTTTTGAGTTTATTTAAATTAAATTCAAATGTTTTAATTGTATATGTGATTCCTTCACAAAAAAGAAGAGGCCTTAAATTGCAAGAATCATTTCAACCTCGAACAATACAAGAACGATTCATAAATTTATAAACCTCAAGATGATTTGACGTTTGGGATGAATCACGCGAAAGCCTTTTTCCACCCATATGTCCACGCCATAAATTTACGATCATACTTATTGTGATTAATTTGGGAAGCGCTTTGCCGCGTCGTAAATTCGCGTTTTTTTCGGGAGCCGAGTTGAGGGTCCGCGAAGGTTGGTGTGCCGCAAGGGATGGGAATAGGTCTCGTTAACACTATTCGCCGAGCCGCCGATCACTCGCTCGAAAGGGAATGGACGAAGCCATTGCGGGGAGAGTGGAGCGCGAAAAACTGCGCGGGCAACGCGCCAAGGAAGTTGTGCAGCAAGCAGCCCCTCGAACCCTTGCGCCCGTGTCGCAACTTCCGGTGACGTGGGGTGGGTTGTGGGGATCCGTTCGAACGCGCATCGCTTCGTGTGCCGTTAGATGCAGCGCGGAGCGAACGCACACGAAGAAAAAGATCGATAAAGTATAAAGAGAACAATGGAACGATGGATAGGCTTAAGAAACAGTGTGTTCAGGGAAATAATTAAAAAATAATACATTAATGGTGATTTACCTATCGCCATTGTTGGGGGAGTCCCCATACTGAGTGACAAATTCGGAATTTGGAAATGGGAATATTAGAACGTGAAAAATATAATTTAAATGTTTGAAGTNGTACAGGTAGGGAAAATGCAGTTACGCACTAGGGAGATCCAACATGACTCCCCCCGCGTGTGGGACTCACTGAATGATTCAACCATACCCACTGAAAACCCTCCTGATCTACAACACACCAAAACATATCTCACAACACACATCAAAACATCAAATGGAGGGGGGACAAAAAATGAGGGGGGCACATAACATGAGGGGGGCACAGAATAAGGGGGGACAAAAAATTAGGGGTAGGACAAAAATGAGAGGGATGAGGAAAATGAAAGATACCCTAACCGTAATAGCGTCGGGATCGAAAAGAACAAGAGGTGACCAAGGAAGGTCAGGAAAGAGAAAGGAAGGAGCCTTTCACAAGTAAGTGGAAGTAATGTCAGACTCAGCTCGGGTCGTTGTTCAAGACAGCTCAGGTGGTCTCCTAATGACTGGGATGACAAAGGTGATGAAAGGGTTTATGAGGTGAGGGATGGATAATGTTGAGTAAATGTTGTGGTGGAATGAAAGGCAGGGGAAACGGGAGTGCCCCATAAAAACCTGCCGCGAACCCTCTTTATCAACCTATAAACTAATAGTTAAAAGTAATCTTTACATAAGCACAATAACGAAATTGATAAAACAATGAATTTTTAGTTATTTGTTATTATGATTATACTCGTATTATTGATATTCTTTCTTCTTATTATGCAGAGTACAAATATCACACATCTCATGAAAACTCACATAATGCGTATTATATTTTAAGAAGAATTTTCTCACACTCTGCCGGAAACATAATAAAGTACGCCACGTACGCCATGTAGATCATCTCCACAGAAACAACTTGAACCAAATATTTTCGAAAAATGATGAAAAAATATAAAGGAAAAAAAAAAGTTTCAATGATACGATATTAAGATTATTTTCATTAACAATGGAAATAAAATGAAAGAAACAACAATAATGTCATCAAAGATTTGAATAAAGCAACCGACTACAGTACAATTCTGCTCAATGTGAGGGAATTTTTAAATCGTATACTGAATAACATTTTTTAAAACTGTTATTAGATATTGGCAACTTTCTTTATTCCAACCCACCGACATACAAGGTAAATATAATATATTCTTCTCCTTTGCTGGTTGGTATGTGGACTGTTAAATTAGTGTGAGGAAGTGTGAATTATAAAAAAAAATCATTTCTGATCTTCAAGGGTGTGTATTTTACGAATCCAAGTCAGTCCGTTTAATTACCAACCCCCTCCCATGTCCAATTACATAGCACAAATCAATGAAATTTTCAATGTATTTTCATTACACATTAGAAAAAAAGGTGGGAAAATGTGAGAATTATTTAGAATTAGTATATTATTTTTTTCGATAATATTAATGATAAAAATATTATTATTTCAACGTCGTAAAATCTCCTGAAGACTCCAAATTGACTTTAAATTAATACTAACACAATAGTCTAGCGCATGATTTTGTGCTTGAATGTACGTTGATACAATCATACGTTTCGCGTGATGGTTCTATCCTCCAATACTCTCGCATCGGTCTATCTCCTATCACGTGATGCGTGACGTCATCGCGCTGCCGTTTTGTTTAACTTGGTTCTTTTGCGGGTAGGTCTCGTTCTTCGATCGTCCTTGTCGCGGCGAAGAAGAGACAAAAAACTTACGAGGAGATCAGAGACTTATCGGGGAGTTAAGGCGAGACGCAGCCTCCATCTCCCTTCCCCGACTGAAGCTTTCAGAAAACCTATAGCGACTAGCACTGGAGTTCAACAGTTGAAGTAAGACGTTTACTAAATTTTGGCTGAAATATAATTGTTACTTGATCGCACTTATCTACATAATAGAAAATTTATTCTATGTTTGAACGTAAAATTGAAAATAATATTTTATGTTAAAAATATTTCTTTCAAATGTGATGAAAGACTAAGCAATACCCTGGAATAAACAAAAAAAAAATAGAAAAATGTTATATTTCGAATATACGAAGCACTTGTCAGAAATGTTTGGGAAATGTCTAAAAGGATATCTAGCTAAAACGACTAAGACAAATATTGAAATAAAATCTATTAAAGACTTGATAGTTTGAAATGAAAATTGGAGAGTAGCTGATATTGAGGAGATGAAAAAGAGACCTAAAAAAAATTTATTTCTTGGGAAAATAGATTTCGTCCTTTTTAAAGATGAAAACTGTCACAGGTATATCATACCTTGGTAGTGAGTATTGACAACCTCACCAATACGAGGAGAAACTGATTGATGGGGGGGGGGAATCATAAGATAAATGTTCACATTCCAATCGATCAGTTCAAAGTTGCTGCATTCAAGAACGTTCATCTTACAGTGAGAGGGGAAAATAACTATTTCCATTATCTCTTTGAGCACGGTAGCAGAAAAATTAGCAGGAATGGTACGGAAGTGATTCATTCAACTCGTTCGCCCAGACCATGTTATTTATCTGTATCTACACTGAGACAAGTAATTTGGAAATCTTGACCAAGAATCTGAACAAAATTGAGATGAAACGTATAATATTGGTAAAATACTCGGATTTCAAACGAAATATTCTGTATATAGTCGGTAAAATTATCATCCAAGTTGAACCAAAAATTTTACGCAATAGAAATTGTTCCGTGGGTATTATGATCGTGAGACCGTCATGTGAACACTTAGGACACCAAAACATTTTACGAGAGTAATTGATATGTAAGGAAGTTACAATTAAATATGATAATTCAGAGTGAATTTCAAGTTCAAATGAATATTTTTCTCAGTTCAGTATCGAAATATGGTACAAATACCTCATGATTGCAATAAACGTAAGCTAGAAAACGTGTGATAGAGATTTTAAGGACTAACATGAAGACTCAAATGGAATTTTACGCAGCATTTCTCATGCATGAAACACAGTATAACTTCCAAAATCTTTCTCAAGCTTCAATGACTCACAACCATTTTTTCTGGGTATATTTTCCCCAGAATGTGATCCCAAGATTTATGTAGTATTTTCCCTCAGAATACTGCTTAATTCAATGCAGAAGTAATGGTAAATATGTAGAAGACCACAAATTCGTCGTATCTTGGGAAAGTGTACCAATTAATTTCTTTTATGGTAGCAAGTACAAGGTAAAGAAGTAGAGGCAATGCAAGAGTCTGACTTACAGGACAGTGAGTGATCCCACGTTGGCGAAGGCTTGCTCTTCTATGGTGGTTATCTGGTTCCGCCTCAGCACCCTGCAACACCAGAAGACATTTCAAGAAATATCGTATCGACAGCTGTCACCCAAAGAAACAGCGACTTCACGTGATAACAAGATACCATACACGTTTACAGTGTACTATCGTTGTTTCGTAAAGTAATAACTCAAAGAAATTTTAATCATTTTTGCATTAAAGTTGTGAGAAATGATCATGTGCGGGATAGAAAAAGAACCTAAAACTAGTTACAAGTTTTCTGAGGTTTTGTAAAGTTACTTCAGGAAACGTCAGTTTTTTCTAAGTTATTTCATGATTTCTGAGATTTAGCTGAAGTTACTACATTAACGTCAGGTCTCTTGAGTTTTTTCTGAGGTTCCTGCAAAGTCTCCTCAGGTTACATCAGGTAAATATAAAAACCTTCATGTTTTTCACATCCCGAGTTCAAGTGACCTCACGTCGAAGTTCTGCTGAAACTTTGGGCACTCGAAAATTTATCGGGACCGCCGACATCGCCCCACGTGGGTGCGTCTGTTGCTTCCCTAAAATTACGTTATACGTGAATGATGTATAGTAATTACTTATAGATGTATAGTAATTATTAATACTCTTATGATTTTTAAACACTATACTCAGAATAATCTATAGTTCGATAATAACTTGTACGTGTAAATTTACAAACATATCTGCGTTAAATTACAAACATATTGACATTCTATTAGTATTATAACTCGCAGCCAATTTTTTATCTTATCTAGGAACTTTTGTTGAAATTTTTGAATCCGCCTCTGCCTTAGGGCCCTTGATCGGAATTGATGGGATGGTCCCTTGCTTGCTTCCGGAGAGCAAATTAGTTTATTGTCCTCCACGTGGTCATACGCAGTCTGTACTGTTTTTTTGACAATAAATTTATATTATTATTAATTTATGCTGATAAATGTCCGCTGATAAATAGTAATTTATGCATCTTTGTTTTTCTGAATTCATAAAAATACCTCGACACTCATGTGTGGGCATGGTTTAAAATATAAGGTTTTATGTACTGCAATGTTAATTCCCTCCCCATCCCTTCCAAAAACAAATACAACGAGAAAGATATGACATTAAACTCGAAATTGACATTTTAAGTAATATTATTTTAATGAAGATTTGAAAATTTGTGCACTATTCCAAGTTTATTTCACAATGACAATTCTTATCAGAGTTGCGTGTAGTGTTTCAGTGTTGCATTTGTGTCGTCCATTATGAGATGGAACTTCTAGAGAACAATTTAAGTAAATATATTTTACTAGGCTTAATTTTCGGAAAATGAAGTTCATGGAGGAATCGAAAGAACAAGGTCTACGAAACATGAAAAATATTTAAATCTTTCATCACTATAATTCCTAAGAAATATATTCCAATTGTTTTATATTCCCGCATTATTTTAATATTTTACACTTAAATAAAAAAAATTAGTGTAATTATTGTTGTCCTTAAACAAGGAACACAAAAATTGTGATAAAAAGAGGCACTTTCCGTTTTATTACATCGATTGACGATAATTAAATGTACGAAGATAACTGTTAGTTACAGGGGAAAGCAACAAAATATATCAACAAAAATAAATCGATGAATACATAATGGGAGACTTGGGAGCATGGAAGCCACTACGATTTTGCAGAGACCGCGATCGTGAGATACGTCTTGAGGTCACAGCCACTCAACGGCGACACGATGGAACTGGAACGCGAACATTGTGTCTCTAAACAACACTAAATGATCCGATTTGCTTCAGAATTAGCCCTCCGTTCAATTACTACGCCTTAGCACTCGAGGAAATGGAGGAGAGAGAGATTTAACGCCGTCCAAATGAGAGACCCGGATGTCAAATGAATCGGAAAGAGAAAAGA
>NNCF01126412.1:132472-152993 GCA_002313205.1 Laupala kohalensis | reverse complement strand
TATATATATATATATACACCATGTTATTGTAAATTAAAAAGGAAGATAGCAGTTCTTGTGGATTTCAGAATTTTCTACGCAAACGACTAAGAGACAAACTAAATACACGAGAGACAGATTTTAAACTTGTTGATATCTTTATGTAACACGAAGCTGATTGTTTTTCCATGAAATATTTAAATGCCAACTAGTTTTAAGGCAAAAACCTTGTTTGTTTTGTTAAACAAAATTTCACTATTAGAGCGTAATTTAAGATGTGTTTAGGAATTTAAGTTGTGTCAAAAGTTTCGAACCAAAATTAAGGATGTTTTTCATTATATTTTCTGTATTTTATACTATATGAAAAACATAAACGACTGTTTTTAGGGAATTAAATCTACTGGTCAGCCTCTATTTGACTGGTTCTTCCAATCGCAGATAAAACCTTCCTACTTTGTACAGTTCTTACGAACATCCCTGGTCAATAGTCACCAAGATGTGAACGTAACAATTTACCGGTACATTTAAATATCGTTCACAATTTTAATCCCCGGTAAAAAAGTAATAATTAGGAAAATTGATTGCGTGTGGTAAGTAATAAGATCTCAAGATGAACAATATTTATTGTTTCAAATGGTTAAGCTTTCGCAATACAAATCAAAATTACTGTTGAGAATTTTGTATCGAGTTGATTAAATTTCTATTGTCATTTCGTACTAAAAAACAAAGATAAGTAAAAAGGGATTTGAGAAAATTATAAAGTTCGATTTGCAATATGCAAAGTTAAGAGTAGAAATATTAGGAAAGATTAATGTTACTATTGTGTAATCTACATTATACACTCATATAGTCTAACACGAATAGGGGTAGGGGTAAGGTAGACGTGGCATCGTATACATGCCACTCCAAAGCGTCTTGAACCACGTCCCTCCGCGATAACCAAGGATTCAACACGCAAGCTTCTATTTCAGCCTCTTCCCATTCGCAACAACTCCCGTCTCCTTGGACGCCTCTCGAGCTACTCTCTCTCTACTGTCTCTGGTTATCTAGAGTTCGTGGAATGAGAGATGGTCGTCAGAGAATCGGGATTAGAGAAGCGATTTCCAAACACCTTTGCGACTCACGAATCCCTTTCCCAAAGCTGAGAGCTGAGAAAACGACGGACGGGAGATTTCAATAGGCAAATTCCATGGCCCTTTTTATATTGAATAAAAGTTAAAATTTAATAAAAGAAGAAAAAAATAACATTTCTTTTCATGAAGCGATAAAATAAGTATCGTATTTTCACGTAGCAAGTCTTCAAATTTGCGTTTTTTATCTTTTAGAGCAATGAACAGACGTCTGCAGTTTTCTGCGCAATGTATAAATTTTTTTGTAGAGCCCTGTGTTTGCCTGAATGTTAACTAAGAACTTAAAATTTGTTTGATAGTATAATATTGAAGAGGTCTATCTCTCCTAGTTGGAACTATATACTTCACCTTAACCCGCCCCGTCCTAGTTTGAACTATGCGGCTTCGTCCCGTCCCGACAGCACCTTCCGAGACCGTATAATTAATTCCATTTGTGGCAGTTGGGGGCGCAAGGGATCGCCTCATCGCATTAAATTTTCCTGAGACGATGCAATGTTACTTCATAGATTCAATGTGCGAATCTCTTCCTCAGACAGCACAGTACCATAGCCAACGAAATAATAGTCGGTTATGACATTACGCAAGGAGATCGCTAGTTACGAATATGGCCACCGAACGTGAGAAGCGCTCCAAGAGGTAACTGGGTGACGCGTTGATAAACTGAAATTGTCCTATATGAAAAATGATTTTAAAACTTTTGGACTCAAGAATATATTTCTTTCCACTTCTTAAAAGTAGACGTAACTGGGGATTTTAATTTAATAATTCAGTTATTTATTTCATAATTTTAATCTTTAATGAAACTATCCATAAAAGTACTTGAATTTTACAAAACGGAATTTTACTCATGATAATAACTCACATATACAGAAACCGATACAGAAAGAGTTAAGATAATTATGACAAAAAAGCGCATTGTATGACATTGACATGCAACAATTACTTATAAAGTTTTTAATTCAGAGAGAAAAAAAAAGTCACATTTTAAAAATTTTGAATAGAAATAGAGCGAATATATGCTTTAAATAAATATTTTGCAAGCAAATAGATACATCGTCAGATTTTATGAAGTAGTTCGTGTAACCTGTAATAGTTTTCATCTGTTATGACTCTTGAGGGAAGAGAACCCAAGATTAGTCTGTGATAGGTCCACCTTCACTTTGACCTCTCGCTGCCCACCTTGTCCACCCCGCTGGGTTCAGGTGCGAATCACCCACAAATGGGGTGGAGGATACAGGTAGTGTGAAAGAGTTGCTCTAATCTCCTAGCAAATGACGTAATTTGGGGTTCCAATTTAAAACTTCTGTAATTTTTTCACAAATTTCACCTTGAGTGGAACCATCATACTTTCAGTAAAGGGATGTGTAATAGTTGAATAGAAAATGTATCTACAGTAGAATTTGAAGCTACAAGACTAAAAACGCCTACCACGGACTGCGACTGTCACCGCTTCCACACCATTACAAGCTTGTGGCGTCCCTTTCAATCGAAATTCACCGCGTTTGCTGCGCGTAAAAAAAAGGAGATTGACCTCAGATTCGTGCGGAAAGTGTTCCTAATGCTGAGTCAAGATAGTACAAGCAAAAGTGAGAAAAAATGTGGACGGTGACAGAGGTGGACTGATCACGTGGAAACGCCGTTTCCAGCCGTAACCCCACCCAGATGATTTTCCAGTCCCTTTCTAGCTTTAATTCAACTATAGCATAAACCACATCCTCAATGAATTTAAACATACATGTATTACAGACACCGACAGCAGTAGTCGAGCGGTAGTGTCTTCGCCTCCATGATATTGCTGAGTGATAGAGCGTAGGTCCAAAGCCTGCTCGGCAAAACTAGGCGAGGTTTAACCTCATCTAGTCCAGACAAATATGGATTCGGTACCCCAAGTTCCCAGCAACCCAGCTTTCCTCTTTCAAATTAAATAAATAAATAACGCAAGACTTACGACCTTTTACGGACGAACGGTACATATTATAATTTGTTATTATTTGAATCACCTGACGACGACTTGAAACCAAGTCGAAACGTTGCGAGTTTTTATCAAAAAATATTTACTGTTCGTCCATAAAATATATTATTTATTTATTTAATTAGATTATATAATGGACTTTATTTGTAATACAATTCCCTCTCTCAAGTCACGGTTAGGTGTAATAGCAGGTCCCCTGACTTCTAACTCGCCATAAACAATAAAAATTACATAAATAAATAAGTATAAACTACATTCTAAAAATAAAATACACCAATTTTAGTTTCAAAATCCCGAAATATAGTGTATTACTATGCAGATTTCCTAATTAAATTTCGTTATCGTAACTATTCATGAAGTTCATTATTTTGTGGAGCAATCCATCGATTAGGTTTCATCCGAAGGGAAGGGGATGTCGTATCGGTTGCGCCTCTTCAAAGAAGCCGAAAAGGAGGAAGGAACATCTCGGAAAAGAAGGGAGGAGACGTTAGGAAACGTCGTCGTCCTCGTTCCTTCGACTGGCACACTGCCCGTCCATCCGCCCACCCTCTGCCCATGCGTCTCCGAGGGTTGCAAATTCAATTAACTCAGTTTGCAGAGCATATAGACTGCACACGAAACGAGTCTTCGTGTTTAGCGGAGGGAATTGGAGACTCGCCTTGTCTCTCTCTCTCTCTCTCTCTCTTTCCAATTGAGAGGAGAGATGGTGTTCGCTCGGCGCTCTCTTGTCACTTGAACGGATTTCGAGGCAATATTATTCAGACATATCGATGCGTCGGGGCATCAAAATTGAAAAACAATATTTACAAACTATTAGGAAAATAGTGTCAAATCAAATAATTTATAGTAAAATTATTTCACGACCTGTGCTCTCCCACGAGAAAGATAACAAACGAATTTACCCTTCAAATCCTGGTTCGGGTTTCTCTCCAGCTTTCCTCCAGGTAGTGACGGATTTTCCGTTGGTGTGAATGTCATTTAATACCTTTGTCTCGAATTTTGACTGCATTATAAATATATGATTCATTTCGGAATAATAAATGGATAAAAAGGTATCTGATTAAATTTTTTATGACTATTAAATCAGCCACCGTCCTTGGGTCCTTGATCGGAATTTATGGGATGGTCTCTTACTTGTTTCCGGAGAGTAGCTTAGTTTTTTAATCTTTCACATGGTCATGAGCAGTTGGTAACTGCTTTTTTGACAAGTTTATTTATTTAATCTCACTAAAAAAAAACTAAAAAAAACGGAATGTTAGACTAGTATTGTACAGCTTACTTCTTGGTGACGTGGCATGGTCCTTCGCAACCAGTGCACGTTGTAAATTAAAAAATTTATCCTATCTCACACAGTCACATACTCTGAGAAACGACGTTGGAATCATGTGACCTAGATAGCCAAAGATGAGGCATAACGGCTTTGTCGCTTCTTTATCTAATTCAGAACTACAGTTCTTCGTAATTTGACTATGGAGACTATTTGAGACTGCCAGGGAAAAATAAGTTGATTGCAAAACAATGATTCTGAGTAATATTAAGAAGAATGAACAGAGTTCTTATATCTGTTTCTGATAGTATATTCTATTAAATTTTCACTCTACTTAGCTTTAATCAGAAAATTTTGGGCATCTCGTGATGACAGTAAGCAAATGTTGAAACGCTGAGAACTTTAATAAAATTTAGTCTACTTACAAGGTCGTACTAAATATTTCTATTTAAATATGATGTTAGACTAGAATAATGTCAATCATAATAAAGAAATCCTTTGTAAAGTATACATTGATCATTAGCTAATAGAATTATTATGTTCTTGCTACCATTTGTCACAATTATTAGATCATTAAGCACAATTAACATTTTATGCATATAATATAAAATTAATTATTGAAGTGAATCTTGGATTTCAGAATTAATTTTTCCATTATACGCACTGATATCACGACAGAGCGTCATTTTCAGATCCATCATATAAACAATTTCCGGAAAAAGTAACAGTCATTAATGCACCAAAAATAATTATAAATGATAATTAGATTTTTTATATATTTATTCAAGTGAAAATGTAATTAGCATTTGCTTCGTTAGAAATTAGTATCTATAGTTAGCTCTGCAGAAAACTTCGCTGTGCTTTTTAGAGTCATACAAAAGTTTTAGACGAGTACGAAATTGGTCACATATTAAAACGAGTGAATTTTGTAAGAGAAATGTAGCAAACCCATGGAATAGGTGAATAGACAAATTGCAGAGGGAATGAGACGATGAGGAAAGAAAAGCAAAGTTTCCCACAAAAGTACATTACACAAAAATTCATGCAAAAACGTTTCAAATAACACACAAAAAAGCATTTAGGCAAAAAATAACCTATTTGATATTGTATCTTTAAGGTCCGATCCTGTAAAATGAGCAGCTACGAGTGAACTGTTGGCAAATAAATCTGAGAAAATTATGATTGGATTCCCAAAAAACTTACTGCGCTTAACATTCGACAGTAACAAGATTCTACTGATCTAAGTGAAGTTTAAATTATAAATCACTTACATGCTTATCTCTAATAACTGTGTACGAATAATTGAAATTCGCTTTAAATACAATAATATCGTACGCTCCCCACTCAAATTATTTGTAAAACATGTTTAAAAATTATCATACTGTAAACATTAAATATTTTTACTGTGCATTTATTGCGAATGTAAATAGAAAAAAATACTTAATACTTTAGTGAACAAAATCCAATAATCCAAATAAAATAATATACAAAATATTTATCTCAGTTTTATTAAAAATAAAATGATTTTATTATAAATATTAGACATCTATAAAACTTCCCAAAAAATCCCCTTCCAAATTTCCCCCCGATTTCCCCACCACGATGACGATGCGAGGAATGAAGAACTGCAATACGTGGATGACTTTGAAATTCGTAGACGACGTCGCATAAGGTTCAGTGTGACGATACGTAACAAGCACAGAGGACAAACCTCTCCAGAAAGACATTACACTAACTCTCTAATGAGAGCAATAATGCAGATTGAAGGTATGTCGCTAAAGGAGAATTATTCTGCGGTATTCCCCAAGCAGCGGAGTAAAGTAGTTTCTAAGCACCAATTTATCATCCTTCGCATTCACAGGCATCATCGTCTCCACACGCGTCCCCAGATCTCATGTACTGCTGGAATGTAGCCGCGCATTCCGTGAAATTGAACACCGCGATCGGCACCCCGTCCCGACACNCCCCGTCCCCCTCTGCCTCCTCCTCCCCCAGCTCCTCCACCGCCCACGCTACCTCCACCCCCCGAAAGCACTTGCCCCCTATCCACGCTTCCTGCACCCATTATCCCCGAAACGGCGCTGGGACAGCACGGCCTCCCACAAGGTGAAGTGGAAGGTCCTCCTCCTCTCAAGGGCGTCACTCCAGGAGGCACTTTGGGGATCTCGTTATCGAACCACACTCGATCCAAGCGCTCGCTCGAACGATGGGTCTTGGAGTAATGTCGGAGTCGACTGCGGTTTCGATCTTTGTGATGATGATGATGTTCTCGACTCCGCTCCTTCTGCCCGTCACGATGAACACGCTCCGCGTTCCGTCCTCGATCCCTAGCAGACTCGTACTCCGTCCTCGGTCCTTGGACGATCGGATCCGATTCTTCCGAGGGACACCGGACGGGTTCTTTGCCTCTGGGGGCGGCAGGATCACCCCCTCGCGGGGCACTGGGGGGATGGTCTGTGGAGCGGGATACACGCGATTCCGATGAGGGACTCTTGTGATCCACACTGCTCCGTTCGCCTCTGGATACACTTCGCTGCTGTTTGGCGGCTTGTAGAGCCATAGCGCGACATAACTGATTTGTGATCACCGCCGCGTGCTCCACTTGCATCGCTGGAGACAGATGCTCCCACAGAGGAACGTCTTTCTTCCTCGGACTCTTCCCTTGCGACGGAAACACTTTGTTGGACAATGGGGGTGCGTTGTAGTTCTGGGGTGCACTCTCACCCCCTGTGGGGTAGCGGGATGAACCACCGTACATCCGTTCGGGAGACGAGCCGTCGTACGCTGAGGCAGGTCGCTGCGGTAGGTTCCCGCGTCCCTTAGAAACATCGAAGGGCTGATGCGTGGTGAGGTCCACTTGGGACTTACTAGCGGAAGGATTCTCCGGAGATCGAGACGACAGACTGCAGCGATCCCGTGTTCGATTTGCGTACTGCGCGCTGAGGAACTTCATGAATCTTAACATGGGAGGGGATTCCGACAAGCCCCCTTCTTCCTCGGACGCAACCCAATCGCCGGATTCCTCAGCGTTTCGGAACCGCATCCACTCTTGAGAGAGTTCGGCGAAGGGGATGTCGTACGAAGCATCCGGTTCCTTCGCCTTCTGTTCCTTGTTCTTCAAATCTTTTCTCTCCTTCGACGATGACATCCACTGAGGTCCTGTATGCTGGTTCTGTGGGAGACACGTCTCTCCCGATTCTTGACTCTCGTTATGTACTGGCTTGTAATTCAATCCAACCTCTATATCATCTACTTCATCCAATGGCTCCATCTTTACAGGTTCCGCGTCGTAGATCTTCCGATTATTCTGACCGTGGCGCATTCTGAGACGTCTCGGGGATCGGTCGTGTGTTGCTTTCTGAGAATTCTTTTGTTTAGAAATCGTATGGCTCATTTGTTCGTCGGGGCTTTCCCTCAGTGCGTCCTCCAAATTGGGCTTCCCTATATCTGATTTTACACGGCTTTGTTGATGATTACAACAGCCACCTCCTCGCATCCTTGAGAACTCTGCATCTCGATGATCTCCATCATGCACGATCACATACTCGCAGTCCGGCTTGAAACGAGTATGTCGAGGAGAAGTAGTATGTCGTTTGGAGAGAGTACGACCTTTTCTATGAAGCTCATCACCTTTCGCTTCCAAGTCGCGTTTCATCAAATGCTTCTTATGCCCTTCTTTCTCCGTATCTACTGAATGGGCGATATCACTGTTGCTCTCTGCATATCGATGCTTCTGCTTCGTTCTTTCTCTGGAATAATTCCGAGTGCACACATTGTGAGAACCATCCCCGTCGCGGTATATATCCGGCAACGCAGTGTTCGCGCTTTGACTCGACGTTTTCCCCCTGTTTCCGCGAGAGTCGGTGTCTTTGAAGGTCGTTGGGACTACATCTACGTCAACATTCACCATCATTAGGGTTTCAATGTCTGTTGTGCTTTGATTCAGGGAGGAAGAGCAAAATTGTAATGATGGTCCGTAAATCTGATGGAAACTCGGTTTCTCATCGAATTTCGACCAAACTCCTTCACAACACGGGTGGAACTCTGTACTTGTTTCAAATGATCCGTTGGGTTCTCTGAGTAGACAGTTGATGGGATAAGAACTTACCCAACGTCTACTTGAGGAAGTCTTGTTAAACTTTGGCCCTGCCCTACAACTAGGGCTGTAACGTTTCTTTTGGATATTGATAGATTGTTTGCTTCTTTCGGTACCTGATACTGGTCGAGATTGTGATTCGAGCTGATCGCTCGAGTGGTTGGCGGGTGCCGAATGACTTCGGTGTAGCGATGTAACTGAAGTCCATGCCACGGAGGTGAGAGGTCTAAAATTATCAGCATGGGGTTTCGTGGAATATTCATAGATGATGGAATTTGGTAGTGGTCTTCTGTCCGGGGCCAAGCTTGCCTTTTGCCCACACCCGAAGGTGCTTGGCATGGCACTTGTTTACATCGATTGTAAACATCGCAAACAGACGAATTCATCAATATTCAAGGCCTTCTTAAAAACCTACGATTTCAGACAACAAAACACAGAAAACTAAGTTCGAGTCAAAGATAAACGAGATAATTCATGAAAATGTAGAGTATTTTACAAATATAAGTACTCAAACTGCACATAATTTGAAATACAACGTAGACTTATACTCTTATTTTTTTCAACACCATTCAACTTCTTTATTTTCACTTTAATTTTTCTCGTAATGTTTTCTCTTCATTATTTCGTAAGACGAGTTTTTACTCTTTGATCTCTCTACCCTCTTCATTGAAGTTTGGTGCTGTTACATTTCTTATTAATACTGTTGTTTTTGACTACGTTGAAGGCGGTAGTACGTTTTGCGCTGTGCAAGCCAATCACATTCTAGGCAGTTTTCGGAGCGTGGAAATTCGTATATAATAATAATAATAACGTGTCATTATTTCGGCTAGATTTAGATCGTAAGGTCTGGTCTTCCGTTTAAAACATTTATATTTTAAAATAGAAGATGGGAAATGGAAAATTTTTTTTTACATGTATTGCTTCACGCCAATCTGATCTATATCACAGTCAAACATATTACATAAATCTGTACAACACCTTTGAATTCCCTCTCAAAATATGCCTTTCGTTTCATTCACAGATCGACTTCCACCTCGATGTACAATGTCACAACCTTATCTCCACTATGAGGAATTTTTGTACATTTTCGCCAATACACGCGACGACGGATCCAGACGTGTGTCACCGATAATGTGTAGAATTTCGGTTGTAAAAAAATAAATAAATATCAGTCCCCAAATAGAGTTTTCCTCACACAATTTGGTCTCGCATCCTCACTTGTCTTTGTGTCGTGCCATCTGGAGACATTTCCGGACTCGTGTTCCTATGTGATTCCGGTTTCTATAAATGTGATGTATTTCGGCTCCATTTCTCTCCCCTCCACCCCTCCCCGTCCTCCGTCCCTCATCCCTTTCAGATTTTTGACAGGAGTTTGGAAACAACCTGTATGTACAAGCTGATATTTGGAGGAGGAAGGTCAGATACCAAAATATGGATTCACTAAATGTGCTTAATACTGCATGGCAATACATAACTTCTTGATTTAACTAATTTTCACGGCATGAGACAGGCATGTAAATACGGGACTCCGGACAAGGCCAATCGTTATTAATGACAAACAAAATCTTATTTGCTTCTTTTATACATAGCTAGATGTCACAAATTCTTTTTATAAGTATAGCAACATAGTTTTTGAAGATGATGTAAATATAGTTTTATTGTACTTTTAAAAAGGATGAGCTCTTGTTATCATGTATTTCACGATATGTTTTCTTTAATTTTTATGCTCTTAATTTTGATTACAAAGTAAAATATTCATTACATTAATTGCTAGTATTTTTGGGTCTAATTCCTTAATAATGATAAAACACATCTATTATAAGTAGATTATCCATTTAAATGTTTTATGCATTTTTTTGAGTTACAGTTTGATAAATATTTAGTTACAATATCAATTTAGGTAACAGTTTGAACCTCGAATGATACAAGAAAAAATTGCCTCAACACAGTGGATGTTACGAAAAAAAATGTCTGAAAAACGTGTTCATAACCTTTTCATTGGATTCTGTGTCTAAACTACGTACTCATCAAAATTTTCAGATCTAGGAATTTTCTCAGTAGTTTTGTTTTTCATTACTCTTTTACGACAGTATTTTCAATATTTCTCGCAAACGTGATTTATCTATTACAAATTTTCCAAATACCTTTAAGTGATAGACAATTTTCGGAGGAGTCCGGCACGTGCACATCATACAGAGAATTGACAGTTGGAACATCTTTAATGTGCACCCGTTCGTCATGGTGGTTGCATTTCCTGTACAGGATGACGCAAGCGGAAATTAAACGGATGGACACTACGGTCAGAGACACGTGACATGACATTGTGCGTCGCAAATTTTCCAAAAGCGACGGGAGGAAATGGACCTGGTCAAATGAAAACTCTCACGGGAATTTTCTCACTTAAAAGTTTCTTCCACGTACAAATCACGGACACAAGTCATTAATAAACGTCTTTTATTCTACAGAATGTATTTCGCTAATTAAATTAAAAGTTGATATTTCCATGTACAGATGAGTGAGGGACGGAGTGACACATTAAACTACTCGAAGGAATACACTTCGTTCATACCGATCCCGGAAATTCTATTGTCGCAACAACTGGCAACAGACGTCACAAAACCATCTACTACTGATATTTTTGTAAAAGGGATACACATCACTTTTACAAAAATAAGTTCAAAAATATTCCACAGTGGGATTCGATACCGTCGTTGTTTTTTGCAGCGCCCTCTTTAATATTGCAGTATAATTATTTGGAATACATTTTCAATTCAAACATGTACTTTTTTAATAATAAAAATTGCTAGGTCTTAAATTCCAATGAATAACATCTCTATTCTATGCATTGTATTAAAATCGTTAAATCCAGAAATAAATATTCCATCATTATTTTCTTAATAGTATGCGATATGTAGGGCATCGGTGCCAACTTTCGTGAACACGTGAGATGGAGAGGGGAAGAAAAGAAAGAAATTCGGGCGTTGATTTGGCATAGAATGATCCCTGACGTAGTGTGGGGAGGACATTCCGTTTATCGCTAGCAGTTGCGCTAGGGGATGAAGGGGCGGGGGTGGGGAGAGAGAGAGAGAAAGACCGAAAGTCCTGTGGGGTTATCGCCCCCGAGAGGCCAGCTACCCGCGATGCTAGCGCCCCCGGCGACGCGCCAGCGCAACGCACGCCGCCGATGGCGTAGGTCGCCATCGAAGCAATGGCGCGTGCGCACCAGATAACTGCAAATGACGTCACCTCTGCCACTGACCGCTTTGATTTAATACGAGTGTGTGGGCGTGGGGGGTCGCTCTATTTGCGCACTGGATGAAATGGAGTGGAGTGATTCGCATGGATGATTCGTTCTTTGTTTACATTTGGAGGTATTACCCGAACAATGTGGGAACCCATTTCCAATAGAAGACACCAATAGCGATGGGCCTACGAACACGAAATTCACGGAAAGGACTAAAGTGGTGGACAGGAAATTTATTGCCACGCGTAAAACTGATTGTCAGCAATTGTGCATTCGAGTGATCATTTAATTTTAAATACACGCTCTTAGAGTCACTGTATGTAAGACGTGTCATCGACAGTGGGTAATCGTAGAAAAAATACTTGTTTACATTGAATCTCACTTGATATATTTACACTATCTAAAAACAACAAACCAAACAACTACAAACGTTACACACCAGAAAATGAGAGTTGAATTTTATGTAAACACTATTGGGAGTTAAAATTTTTGTAGACACGAAAAATATCCGGGATTTACTTCATAACATGTTTCAGATTTCTACTTTTTTGTAAACACACACACACACACTGTCCCAAAAGAGGATTGAAATGTTGCGTATTTATGAATGGTTCACATTAAATATTGTGTATAGCCTAGATAAATGCCGTAAAATATATTGAATCTAAATTTTAAGAGCGATATATATGAGAGTAGTAGAACTGAAAGAATGATTATTTGACCTAGCAATCATAAGGACAACACGATGTGTAGACGTGTACTTCTATATTGTTTCCCTCATTACACTATAGCAATTAATAAACGGAAATCGTGGTTTCAATAAATTTCGAATAACTTAAGATAATTTAGGAAAAGAAATTACAATATCGAAGAGAGAAGTTTAAAATATCACACATTTGGTACTATGAGTTATTTTATAAGAATAGGAAAAAAAGTACGATTTTTCTGCCAGAGAATATTTCTACACTAAAACGTTTGGTTGTTTCTCTGGTGACAAATATCCGTAACCTGATAGAGAAATAAATCTAAAAGAAAAGGTTTGTATGAATAGAGCACACAAATTCGTAATTGCAGCAAGCTTGGTAGCTTCACAGTCACAGATTTAATTTTGAGCTTTGAGAACGTATTATCTCGAGAAGGGACGCCGGTGCACAGATGTAATTCTGTTTTGGTTTCAATTTCGCTTCTGGTATACTTATCCGTGTTGTGCAATTTAGTGACATATTCTGTTAATGTTCGGATCACGATCTTTTGCGTTAATTCACTTTACGAAAAATATCATTTAATACATAGCGTTAGTTAAAAATCCAACCACTAACAATGAAATGTCGTACACATTACATGAGAAAGAATTGCTTGAAAAAAAAAATTTTGGGTTTTGAAACTAGCCTTTTAAAATAAGCCATAAAAGAAACGGTTAGGGAAAAAGAAAGGAACATTCCGTGCGGTAGAATCTAAAGTTAAACGTTTTCCCTTGTAATGTTCGCTTGTGCACTTATTACCGTGAGCATTCGTTACTTATATTTATTATAACATGTATTATTCCAATTCATTCATGATACTGAAGATCATTTGTACATGACAAATTTTTATGAGCCGTGTAAAGTTAGCCTAATATTAAACTTGTGGTACAAATTCGATTCTAGCCGAATCTGTGTGTACATCGATTAGCGCATGAGATTTAGATATGATCAAAGAAACGATGAAACATACTTTCCAAATCTGGTCATAAAAACAGAAAAAAATTTGAATGCTAAATTAGAAATTCCGCATCGGCAAAAATGACAGCCAATTTTTGTCATTCGTATTCTCATCTTTAGTCATCATCTCCCTCCTCCCAGAAACGTAAGATTAGGAAGAAACGTGACCCACCCAATTCGCTTTAAACAGAAGGGTGCTCTCTCCCTTGAAGTACTCTAACGGTATTAGTCTTGAATAGTTTGTATTTATCGATTTCCGAAGGATAACAATATCAACTATTCATATGGTCAAATTACGAAACGCCATAATTTTAAGTATTGATCCACTTTTTTATTCTGTAATCGACCGGACCATGCCAGGTACTCTACTAGTCTATGAATGGAATGTAAGTGTAAGCATAACCCCACGCAAACAAGAAAAATACAAACAACACTTTAAACAACTTAAAACATGTATTGAATGAGTGCAGATTATTTTACTTTATGTCATCATCACTTCTTATGGAGATCAGTATTTTCGGGGGAAAAAAAATTAAAATAAGAAAACGAAAACTGAGAGGATAGCAAACAAAATCTTTCACAATTGATTTCGAAGAAATATTTAAATTCATAAAATAACAGGCAAGTTAATTCATAACGTTTCTTCCAAAAATATTGTGGAAAATAATTTCTTGCCATATTATGTGTTTCAATTTACACTAGAAATTGGCGGATGCCACTACAGATATTTGTACAATTTTACTTACAGTTTAGTCAGATTGGGGAGTGCAGGGAAGGCATCTCCAAGAATGACAGTCAGCTGATTACTGCTTAAGGACCTGAGAACAAACGATAGTCAATTAACAAGGAGACTTGGGAGAGGGGAGGGGGGTAGTGTTCCAAAGATTAACTTAAGTTTATCTGTGTAGTAAATTGGGTAATCGTCAGAAAGCAAACAGTATTACTGTAGTGTTAGACGGGTTGCATCATTTTCGGGGATTTCGGTAGTATATTCACCACAAATACCGTCAAGTTTTTATCCCAGTGTAAATAGAAAACTCGTGGGAAAATAGGATCGTATTCGCATTTGCATACCATCAAAGATTGCACGGTAATACGGATCACAAAACATATAATTCAGCAAAAATAAATAAATACATAATTTATGACTTATTTCGACCTTATGATGGACTAATACCGTTTGTTCAGTGCTTTGAAGAACACAACGTTTCGTCTTCAGGTTTAAATCGTCTGATGAAATTTATCTAGTATGAAAAAAATATATCATTTTATCTTTAATTCCTTGCTAACTCCGATCAACTGTGACAGGCAGAATACCCAAAGATCGAAACAATGTGTGGAGACAGATCATGGAAAATATTTTCGGAACAAAAAGCTTTAAGTTCTTAATTATAATCACATAATTATCAAAAGTGGTGACTCTTTGATACATTTCAATCTATATTTAACTAATACCGATGAGAACTTCAATTCGCAGCCAAATTAATAATAAATTTTAATTGTAAAAATAAAGAGATGCATACTGCGTATTGGCATGTGGAGGACAATTAACAAATTTACGCTCCAAAAGTCAGCAAGGGACCATCCCATCAATTCCGATGAAGAACCGTAAGGCAGAGGTGGATTGAACATTTTACCACACTCTTTAGATAAGAATAAAGAAAATTCGCGACGTGTTACAATATTAACAGAATACCAATAAATTTGTATTAATAAAAAATCCCCAAAGGTTATTTCACGTAGTACTAGTATCAAAATACAGATTATTCGGAAAATAATGGTCGTAAATCGTAGAACAATTAAAATAATTCTAAATTCGAGATGAATTATTTCAATAGACCGCCTCTCTTTGAAAATCTCCTGTATCACAATATAAATATGTTATCCTACTACAATTGAGCGATTCAGATGAAAATATACTTCATTGTTGCATACATTATATTTCAAACTCCTTCGAAAGATTTCGTCGTTTTCTACAAAAAACCCGAGGTTCTGTTATTGATCCACGAGACGCACGTGGGGTTCGTTGACCCTCTCCTGACCAAGCACACTTACCTCCTTTTGTTTTCTCTTTCATCATTTCCAAGCGCCTGAAAGGGAAAACAGAAGCGATTTTCGACTTCTTAAACGTTTTCAGGGAATCGAATATTTTGGTGGTTTCCGTGAGAACACAGGAATAGAGGCGCTTCTCTTTGATCAGCCTATGCTCAAGTGGAAGGTTACACGCAAGTGTTATTGCGAAACGACTGTTATTTAAAATGAGACACGATGCAGGAAGAGACACAACCACGAAAGCATCAGAAAACGGAATTTAATGGTGACAGGAAAACTATTTATAGATTATATTTTAGTGTCTATGTCATCAAAACCTTGGAAAGCTGAATAAACTTTTGATAAACTTAGTACACCTTGATATTAATAAATATAACAAAATAATGTAATAGTAGATCACAGTTTTAATGAAATGAAAGGATGTTGATATTTTATATAAAGAAACAAATTTCAAAAAAGATATACATTAGAAATGTATGATAATAAATTTAATTCCTAATAATAAATTTGTCAAAAAAGCGTGTGACCACGTGAAGGNCAAACTGCGTATGACCACGTGAAGGACAATAATCTAATTTACTCTCCGGAAGCAAACAAGGGACCATCCCATCAATTCCGATCAAGGGACCTAAGGCAGAGGCGGATTCAAAAATTTCAGCGAAAATTCCTAGACAAGATAAAAAGTTATCTACGTGTTATAGTACTAACAGAATGTCAACAAGTTTGTAATTTAACGCAAAAAATTTATATCACATGTTCGAATTATTATCGAACTATAGATTATTCTGAATATAGTGTTNTTTATATCACATGTTCGAATTATTATCGAACTATAGATTATTCTGAATATAGTGTTTATAAATATAAGAATTGAAGAATTGAAATAACTGATTATAGACTGATAATAAGTGATATGTAGAATGAATCTCGAATTGTTTAAGTTTATAAAGACCTTAAAAATTACAAAAAATATCAAATGTTTATGATTGCCTTTTATAATTTTTGAATTCAGTTTTTAAATATTTTCCTTATACAGTTATTTCTTGATTGTCATGTAACGATGTAATAACAAATTTGTGAAGGACAATTGTACTTGATAAAGATTCGAACAAGAGTAAAAACGCAAAAAAAGTTAAATAATAAGATAGTGTTTAAAAACAGGTCGTTAAGTTAAATTCATAAAACTTGTATGTTATTAACTGGATTATTTGAAACCTTCAGTGAATCCACAAACTATACCAAACACAACGATTTTTTTTTCTGAATTGGAGTTATTCAGTATTTCACGAAGTCTGAGTATCTGGCGAGCGGAGTCCGCAAGGAGCGCTTAGTGCGGCGATGCATACTACCATCCGTTCCAGAGTCCCCTGGAGTGACGCACTTTTAATTAAAGCCCTCTGCATAGAGGTGGAGGCACTGTGAGATATCCATTGGCGGTGCCGAATTGGCGGAGGAGTATTTGCAAAGAGAACCACAGAATTTAGGATTTTTACACTTACTTGCCTATTGTGAACTCGGCATATCTTTATGATAAGATAATGAAATATGTGGGGACTGTCAGCATTTTATTCTTCACTGCAAGAAATGTGTGTTAAAATTCTCTTCAAGAAATCTGTGTTAAAAACAAAATAAATTCCAAGATTCCATAAGAGTGCACACCATTTGTTCCCTTAAAGCTTAAAGAGTTATTTGAAGGTTTCATCAGTTTGTGTTCTCATTTCTAGACTTAAGTACACATAAAAAGTAAAGGGAATAATGAACTGAAAATGTATCTTACATCAGTTCCTGAATTTTCAATTCACTCACAGTAAACCATAGAAATTGTAAGTACATAGAAATTCATAATATTAAAAAAAACATTCCTTCTCAGATATGGAACCAAGTGAGATCGGTTTCTCACACGAAAATACCTCTTGCATGTGCAGTTCCTCAAAATTGTTTCATCCGTTCTCGAAAATATTCCAAAATATACATCATACTATAATTTCAATACTACACGATTAATACAAAGCAATTTATTAAAATTGAGGATAATGACTATAACATACTTTTAAAATAAATAAAAAACAAGACGAATTTGAAAATGTTTATATGGAATGCTTTGTTTCAGATTCCTAAGAATTTTAAAAATTTAATCACATCTCTCTTTATTCCTGCTGTGAAAATGTATATTAAGTATTCCTGTAAATTTTTAGCAACATCTACCTAATTAGTCTTTTTCTATGAGATTAAAAAGAAACCTAACAATATAAGGGTCGTTGTCTTGGGCGGGTCTTAATGAGTGACTTTTACTCATTCATCAGCGCAGAGAAAGAGCGATCAGAGAATAAACCATGAAATTGTTACTGAATGTAGCTTTTATAGTCAATAACGTTTGAAGTCAAGGATTTTTGGAAATCCTATTTGAAAGACATGATAAATACGGTGAAACAAATGCGTTCGAATTTTCACTGTATTTACTAATATCGGGAACTGATTGACTTGTATTCACGATGTAATCATTGATTGTAAACCCGTTAAAAACGGGTGTTTAAAAAAAAATTATTTTTAAAAGTTGCAAAGGGTTTTTTGTTGTCCTACGGTAAGGGCTATTATTTTCGCCGTATCTCGCGAAATAATTGAGAGTTGCGTTATGGAAGGGAGGAGAGTGTTTAAGTGGTGATTTTTGCGTTATGTATTTTAAGAGCCCTCACAAAGTAACAAAATTTATTCAATTTTCTTATTATTTCATTTGTTGATTCAAAGTGGCTCAAATAATGTTCAGTCATGATTAATACGACTAAAATTCGCCAAATGTATTCTGTAAACTTCTACAGAGCACTTATCAAAAGAGGAAATTAATTAAGGAGGAAAGAAAACTATTTTTTGATGTTTAAAAGCAAAGGAAAATTTCTATCATTGTGGAAACTGGCGCTGGGTTAACAGCAATGACTTACCAATGTCGAGCATTTTCGTTTCCAAAAATATCTTAAGTAAAAGGTAATTTCGATTTTTAAAATGCCTTCAGGACGATTTGTATATGGCGAAAGTCATAAATTTGTTATTAATAATCTGAAATGGTTTATTCATTCCAGTAGCTACAATTTATTTTGGGAATAATAAATATGTAACAGTACGTGTTTGTTAAATAACTGCTGTCCTTAGGTCCTTGATCAGAATTAATGGAAGTGATAGAATTTATAATCCCTTGCTTGATTCCGGAGAGTAACTTAGTTTATTGCGCGCATTCGATCACACGCAGTTCATAACTGTGTTTTTGACAATAAATTGATTCAATTTGTTATGGTAATCGAATTGGAAAATAGAGAGAATAAAAGTTATAAAAAACTAAGTGAATATTTATTAAAAAATTAAGGTAGTTTATACCGTCCAATCCATCCCTGATTCGAACCCATTCACGAAATGAGCCACAATATTCTTTTTGACGAAAGGACAATAT
This sequence comes from Laupala kohalensis, assembly GCA_002313205.1. Lineage (NCBI taxonomy): Eukaryota > Metazoa > Arthropoda > Insecta > Orthoptera > Trigonidiidae > Laupala > Laupala kohalensis. The sequence goes on along the minus strand of NNCF01126412.1, from coordinate 134,114 downwards.
TCTGCTTCCCGACACGGAACATGGCCAGTCATACGGCGAAGTCGCGGTGGAACAAATTCGTCGCACGTCGCGCACCACGCAGACCCTCAGTCACGAAGGGCACCGCGAGGAAGGTCCCGCGTCCCTGCCCTCGCTCAATCTCACGGGGCTTTCCTCCTCACGCTCCGTTGGCTGTGAGGGTCTTCTGTGAGGACGGGAAATCTCTTCGGAAGGAAACCGCTTCGCGAATAGGAAAAGAATTTTCTAAAGCAAGACTTTGTGGGTTTTTTTATTCCTTTAAAACAACCTTCCACCAGAATTCTCTGAAAGGTACGATTCATATGGTGCGACTGTGAGTTCCTATAAACTAAACTTTTCTGTAACACTGATTCCTTGTTATGGATCGATTCAGAATATAGAAGTAATATGAAGGTGTGAAGGAACGTTTTGGAAGCCAAACCTCCACCCATAATCAACTCAGAGTGTAAAAGATTGTGTAGAACTTTCCAGAATGAAACAAAAAAAGTATCGTGGTGAAGAGTAGGCTGCAGTTACGTAATTATGTAGGGGAGAGATAAGCGGAAACGTTAGTATTATTATTATTGTTATTATTACTATTATGAAACATATTTTCTCGGTGTTATATATCCGGTACATAGTAAATGAGGGGTCATTTCCGCGTACCTCCTTCCGAGCGAATCTTTGAATATCAACATAGTTCGCACAGTTCTACATGTCTCCAAAATGAGCGACTTTTCTGATTCAGTGATTATTACCGTTGAATTTAGTCCTATTTTTTTCAGGTACATTTTTAGAAATCTCTTAGATTGCGGTGAACATCACCGCCAGGTAACAGAACCTCACCGCCAGGTTCGAATCCCGGTCCCGTCTACCATTTTCATTCGACGTAACATGAGGTACATTTTTAATATTTTTATTTCCTAAACTATTTGTTGCGATAACTTTAGGAATGATTCTTTAAACTCACAACTTCCGAGTACCTACTCGTGGAGGAGTGTTTGCAACGTCAACAGCCAGGTGAAAATTGCGACAGACCGGGACTCGAACCCGGGATATCCTGCTCTGGCCGCAGGTGTGCTATCCGTAGGAATGATATATAGGGAATGAAGCTTGTGTATTTCTTTATATTATACTGCAAGATGGGTATACTTAGATAATTTTTCTGATTGAGCTTCATTAAAATAGTGGTTACGTGGGTGTGTGACATCAATGAGGAATGTAGATTTTTCTTGTAAGTCATGTAGGAGGATGTCAGGTTTGTTGGCTTTTACTTTTTTGTCGGTGTGGTTTTGGATATCATAATACAATCTTATTTATTATTATTATTTTTTTATTGGGGCTTTAAGGCTCGCCAACAACTAGGTCATTAGAGCCTTCTGCAACGTTACAGGTACTATATACAAGGGAGATGGTTGTTCTAAAAAACTTCTTACGTAATTTGTGTACGATCACTTATCAAGATTCCTGACCAAGAATTTTTCTCCATGACATTCTGCTAAAATAATTCAATACGTGAAGGTAAATATTTGTCTTATAGCAACTTTATCCCTTGAGAGGATTTAGTAATACATTTTTCTGATTGTGAGTTTAGGATTCCGTAGATGTTCGCAAGGGATTTTTGAGAAAGTGAGACTGAACACTC
>NNCF01126412.1:116995-132181 GCA_002313205.1 Laupala kohalensis | reverse complement strand
ATATATATAAAAGTTTGTGTTTAAAATTCAGTAAAAATACACACACATATTGTAAAAAGTATTTTGATGTTCTCAAACTAGGAAATGGCAGAAAGTACGGTAGAAGGAAGGGCAGTCCCACGTAGTGCCAATGCCTGAGAAGCAGAAGAAAAGCAAAAAGAGCGAAGAGAGTAGGAGAAGAAACCAAGGGATGGAATGAGGCGCGCAGCTTCCGCCGGAACTCTCTCTCTCTCCTGTGGGAGGACACCAATCATCGCGGACGTTTCCGCTTCCGGTGCTGGTGTTGGTCACCGAGGGGTTGGGCGTGGGGAAGGGGTTGTGTGGGATATAGAGAGCTATGGTGCTAGTAACGGAAAAGGAAAATAAAAAACTAGACGAAGTTCTTAGAAGAGCGAGAAAAAATTTGGAAAAAATAAACAGGATAAATAGATATCATTTTTACAAAGCTTGGCGTTCGCAAAGGTTCCTAGATGCCTGTATAGTAGAACCCCTCTTAACCGATCTGACCGGTTAACCCGAGGTTCCCGTAAAAAATCGATTTTCGTTCGAAAAGGGCGAATACAGTTTCATCAGGTTATCACGAAAAAACAAGAAAATAAGACCTCGCTACTACCCATTTTATTGTACTGTATACATAAACATACGTACATAAACGAACACGAAAGAATTGATTCATAGAAAAAAAAAGTACGTTATGATTTATACAAAAAATAAGACTAAAGCAATGTGAGAAACGCCCCCTCCTCCGTTCTGCCCGTCACAACACTTTAACACATTGCACACCCAACGTCGTGTCATCCCGTTTTCCTTTCCATCGAAGGCCCGTAAAACAATCAATGTTTGAGTCACTATCTTCCAGCTATTATACGCTCAGAGAGAAACACCCCCCCCCTCTCATTTTTCACGGGATAGACTGGTTAATCCGAGGACTGTTGATCTGATGCCAGTGCTGGTGTAGTCTAACCCACGAGTTAAAAGGAGGATGAAGCAAGGACATCTTCAGGACATTCTCGGAAACTAATGAAACCCTTTACTATTCGAGATAGGTTGATTATTAGCAGCAATTGAATTGCAAGATGATTTTAATTTCGGTGTACGAATGAAGTGAGTAAACTTGAGATGAGCTAATTAACTGACCTTCCGTAAATTGTGTAACACACCCTGGTGGGGATGGGGGTATTTGATATCGTTACACTGAGTTACAGCGGGATCTTAGACTTGGTGTCACGTAACGCTAAACCTTACAGGGTATGTTATATACGGAGTTTATCCCTTAACGTTTCTCCCTGTAATCCATGTTCACAACCGCTTACTGAGGGGAACGGGTGGTGAAGTGGTTAGCGCCCCTGCGATTAAAGCAGGTTCCCGGGTTCGATTCCCGTCTCGTTGCTATTTTCACCTCACCGAAAGGCATGATATATCGTCTGCACGTTTGGGGTATACAGAAAACATATATGCAAGTGGCACGCGTTTACTCTCAATATTACCTTTAAGGGACTCATGGTACCTTTAAATTTGTCTGCTATTGAGAAGTGTTTGCTTTTGTGAAGTTAAGGTGAAATGCTGATAGTCGACTCTAGTATTGTCCGGTATTGAGAAGAGTCACTGTGAGTAGGTTTGTAAATAATTTTGAAAATTATTTTTTACCACTGATGCTGCAGCCCAACCTCAAAAACGAAGACCAACTAATAAGAGACAGGAGACGACGAAGGAATGCCATAGGAAGGTGTACGTCCGTCGGGAGAAGGGCGTAAGGGCAGCGGGTGCAAACACGAGTGGTCGCCGTCTCGCAAGGCGCCCCTGATGCCCTCTCTCTACAAATGAGCGAATTTGTCTCCTTTGTCCTGACATAATGGCGGGGGCGCAGATAAATTATCGCAGGTGCCACCGTGAAATATGTGCGAGAAGGTGAGGTGGATGCCGGAGATTGCATCGCTCCTTCCCCCACCCCCACTCTAAGCCCCCTTGCCATCTTCCCCCCCCCTCCTCCACACATACTTTCCTCATGCGTATCTTAACACATACCAGAGGTGATCCTTTGAGAATAATTCACCCACACGGAGGTATAGTACTTTAAATATTCATTTTTTAAAATGTGTTTAAGGTATTAGATCCGTGCTGACTGAAGTCAAGCTGTCAACTATTCGCAAAACTTGGAAATATTGACCAAAGGAGTTCGAATTAATAATTAGCATTACTGATTCTTACTATGAAACGAGGACAATAATTTTGTGGTTTTAAAACATTATTATCAATTAGATTGAAGAATCACACGATCTTCAGTCACATGTTGCGGCTCAAGATTTCGGTGCAACTGACCTTTGTCAGTTTTTGTTACATTTTTATTTTAAATGCGATGTAACGTATAAAAATCTTCATGACATTACGTTGCTATGGTTTCGGTGTTTTTTTTTTTTGATTGTGTGAAGCAGATACTCATATCAGGATATACAAAGAATGTACGTTCGCACAAGTCCCTCCATATAAGCACGTATTAATTTAAAAACAAATAATTAAAATTATTGCGGTGTAAGGGTATGCAAATTCATCAGGAATATTCACAGAATCTGTCGTACAATAATTTGAAACAATCTTTGGGGGTACTGTAACCTAGTTTTTCTGAAGGATGTAATACCTAAAATGCATTAAATTGCTTTGTAGCGAAATATGATTTTTCTATAAAATACCTTGATCAGTATATGGACTGACAATATCATTTTTACTCGAATCACTATATGTACATATAGTTAATATTTATTTATTGAGGAATGATTACTATAAAACTGAGTTAAATATTTTTAAAAGTTTCTATTTATTTTGTGTTTTTCAAGACGTAAGGTTTCAGGCTTGACAGTTTCTTAAATTTAATTGTCAACTCGCGTCTGTAAGTGTTCTATCTCGACAAGACCAGAGTCTTCGGCTTGTATGTATTTTTCTTTTTAAGAAACATTTATTGTAGTGTTTTAATATGTTTCAAACTTTCATCGGAAGCTATCTGCTTAAGACAATTTAAGGATCCAAGGATTTAAGGACAACTAAGGATCCACTCGTATTTTAAAAAGTCTGGAACACGTAACAATGAATCAGAAGAGAGATTCGACTGCCAGAGCACTACGAAGAGTTGAGAAAATGTGGAATAATACACGCGAAACGACATACATAGCTCAATATAACATAGATTCAAAGTAGCAAACGCAGCTTGTTGAGAGGTAGGCATCGGCTCCGTTTGTGCAGTAGCTGTCGTCGCTTGTGCGCACATGAAGGCGAAGGAGCCGTGTACCAATACATCGCGTGCGATTTACCCCTGCGCAGCGAAGCGATCGCTGGTTGCGGATCGACACCTGGTGGATCGCCAAGAAAACCTCACACGCGGATAACGGAATGGACGTCGTATGCACAGCTGTCGTATTTATGTTTAACTTCATTATGAAAAGTGTGATGTCATTAAACCTAAATCTTTGTCGTTAAAAATAATTTTTTACTTACTTATTTGTTTTATTTTCATCTCCTGTCCCCAAGATAATCATTGCACGAGTTAGCCTCTAAAATCTTTCATACATTTAAATTAGATCAAAATAAACCCACTATNGTCTCAGGCAGACAAATTAACAAATCTTGAAAACGAATACAATTTCACGCGTCGTTTCCATACCGTTTGGTATCATCATCAGGTGAACTCCTATATTACGAAACATGTCAGCGCTGCTCACATCATATGCATAATGGTGTAAAACATGAACTCAGTTATGGCAAAGAATTTATACTTAGCAGTGCAAAGAAATAAAACCAACCAACCAATTGAGGAACTGACTAACATCGAAAAAAAAACCCAATGTGAATGGTCAGTTAACTTTACAATTAATTCAAAGCAAAATAATACCAAGAAGATGAAAATAAAATGAAACTAATAGAATGAAAATAAAACCGCTAATTATTGAAACAAATTTAAAGAATTAATATTAAAAATTATGTCATAGATCCTTAGCAGATCTTCCGTATCAATCCGTTGATTAATGGTATTTTTTTACATTTGATATACAACATTTCACGTACAGTTCTCTTATAATGTTCAATGACTAAAATGTTGACATCATTCCACAAAAATTCATGATTTAAGTTGATGCGATGTTGGAAAACCAATGATTGGTTATTGATGTTAGATTTTTGTTCCATGATGCAGGTTTCTAGTAACATTTTGGTTTGACCAATGTAAGCCGGATTACAATATTTGCCACAAATTTAGTGAACTATCTTTTGCTCATTATTATCAATTTTACCTTTACTCTTATTTATAAAAAATCTTAACTTTTCTAAAATTATCTACTATATCTATGACTTTAAAACAAATATCTTCGTTACCTTACGGGTATTCTGTTTTGTTCCCTCGCAATATAAATATTTTTTTAATGTACGCCTCTTAACTTTGGGACATAAGATATCGACATTAATTTTTTGGGAACTTTTTTTTGCCAAGTTAAAAACATATGTTTAGAATGGCACGCACTATCTAGCGGCCATCTGGGTAACATTGCTATGAATCCTTCTAGCCAATGTCAGATGTTGATTTCAATTGAGCTCTCATTTCAATCCTGAATCGAAGACTTCTGGGTAGAGACACAAGCCTTTATCCAACTCAATCAGCAATTGATGGGTTCATTTGAAAGCCAAAAAGATATAAGACGTGCATCAGAACTGTTGCAACACATGTCCCTGCGGCACGGACGACTGCGACCCATAAGTTACGCTGAGTGGAGAATCGTACTCTTCGGCCATCAGTTAGACCGACAACAACTCCTGGATAGATTGTATTTAATTTATTTTAGGCCTTATGGATTGGTTCAGGTCATGCTCTTTCACCAACCTGTGAGCTAGGTGAGGTAATGCGGAAGGTGAGTTGTTGGATTGTCGGGGAATTTATGATACCGAATCGACATTCGTTTTGAGTAGGTGAGAGAAACCCTAGTTGAGAACCTCACGTAGTTCGGTCGAGCAGAGTTTGAACCCGAGCTCTGCCGTTCAGTGGAAGCGAAGACCATTGAAAGTTTTTCGGGCATTTAGAACCTATAGTGTATTATACGATACGAGAGACCGAAGGTAATTCGATCGGTTGCAAATTGCGATGGGAATGAAAGAAAAGTTTTAGTTGCAGTAAAATCGGCCTCCCCTCCAGTTGAGAGTCGAGTAGTGGGGGTACATTTAAAGGTCCAGAGTTAGAAGCAGGCTCTGGTCTAAGGAATTGGTAAGGATGTATGACAGGAAATGAAGAGACATTGTTCTTTCATTATACTTCACACGCGATAAATATGTGTTTACAGCAGAAAAACGCAAGATACCTTAGAATTGGACGAAGAAAATTCTTTCATTTCAGAGAAATTTTAAACCTTTTAAATATCTGGATGACCAAGTTTCGATCGAATTACAATGGTGAGTTGTTGAACAAGAATTGGACGCATGGTTTTAACCGTAAAAACACTATCAATATAGGTGTGCCGTAGCATTAACACTAATACAAAAATAAAATTTCCACAGCGGGATTCAATTCACGGATTATAAAGAATATATCTGTGAAATAATGAATTAAATAAAAAGGTCATTTCATCAACTTCAGACAAATTGCTACATCATCATCAAAGAACACCACACTAGTAGCTCAACGTTGAGACTATGCTCATAGTCACTTCAGGCGCACAAAATTTCACAAGTTAAAAACTAATTAGAAAAACACATTTGAAACAACATTTAATATCATTTGAAATAAAACTTTTCATTTAAAACCACCTTCATAAGAAACAGCTATGAAACGGAGAGTATTTGAAAACATCATACATTAAGGTATTGTATCCGTCAGAGCGACTAGGCTTAAGTACATACCACCAAAAGATGTTTCAAATGATAATTTCAATCATTTCCTTTCCAGTGGCGATGAAATTCATCATCCTTACGGTGCAAAAGTTTGAATTATTTGACTTTAAATTACTATTACAATGGGATCATATGGAGAAACTTTCGCGAGGGCATGTTATTCTGATATCCTGACTAAAGTACCGGTTTAACAAAATGAAACAAAACCTACTAAAACACAGCAAATGGAAGTAGTGACATAAAGAGTTTCATATCTTACGAGACATTTATAATAATAATAATAAGCCAAATACTAAAAAATATTGCTCTAACAGAAATGGCAGCCGCATTACGTGACCGAAGACAATGCGACTTTCCTCAAAGAAAGAGTCGAACGACAATTTCAATTAATAATCAAGTTTCAAAATCAAACACTAATTGTCCTCCTCCAATAGTAAGAATCAATAGAATGAATTATTAATTAATTAAAACTCTTTTACAGAATATTTCCAATTTTCGAGAATATTTGGTAACTTGACTTCAGTCACCGGGGTTAAAATACCTTAATCTCTCTTCAGTAGTAAAATCGGAGTTTAGTTTACAAAACATGGTTTAGACATATGATAAACAACTGTTTTTTTTGGTAATACATTTATTGTATTAAAATATCGGCTCCTTAATGATATAATTCAATGCCCACTCTTATTGTGATCATTGTTGATGTAGGAGAGTTAGCGTGAGAGATATTCCTGAGCTCCGCAGCGCGGGTATCGNCCGCCGCCGCCGCCGCCACCGCCGCCACCGCCGCCGCCGCCGCCGCCGCCTCCTGCCACCGTCGCCGCCACAACCGCCTCTGATTTACGAGCTCTTATTTCTCTTGCCGCATTCTTTGCAGAGCCGACCGCAAGGCGGCGCTGTGGGTGCAGGGCGGAGAGGGGTAGAGTGGCAGAGGGGGAGTGGCCTCCGGTTGTGGAGGTGATGCTGGAGGAAGGAGAAGCGGACCGCGCTGCTGATGGAGTGATGTGGAAGAGAATTCGGGGAATCAATAATGTCACATGGAAGTTAAAAGGAAGAGTTACACGAACCAAGATGTCGATTGGGGAAAGGAGAGAGAAAGAAGATTTAATCCTGTGACAATCGTTGAATGAATTATGTTAATATTTTATTGCCGAAACAGCAGTTAAAATCTGCATCTGACTATGTAAATGTCGCCGTTTTTACCATGTAGAGAATTAGCGAAATGGGATCTTGACGCACAGTTTAAAAAATAACATACGCTACTAAGAAAAAGCACATATACGTTAAATGATTTTTAAGTTACTTCCTAATATTGTAGTAAATACGAGCCATTTCTGTGTTCATAGCATAACGTACAAAGTTTCAATAAGAATCTTAGGCATAAAATTGTAAATAATGATGTAATACTATCGATCCAGAAAGTAATAGTATCGATTTTATAGGGATTATGTTCGATGCAATTACGATTGTCATAATTGGAGCAGCAGCATATCGAGGACAATAAAATAATTTTATCCCAGAAAGTAAAAAACGGGATCGTCTCATTATAAAACATGTGCTCAAAGAAAATATGGATTAAAACCCAGGTGGGGATAGGGTTACATAGACTGTACCAAGATAGTAATAATAAGTATGAACTAAAGTAATTTTATATTCTAATAAATTATTTTAAAAAGTACTACAACAGTGGCGTCATGAAGTACACAAGGAATTTAATACTGATTGGAATCACATAACACAATAAATAAGAATATTCTTTAAAACATTTCACGGAATAATTTATCTTCAAGTAACTATTTTTATTAAACCAGTAAATTATTTAACATTGCAGTAGCAATATTATTGTGTAATAGGAAACTTTGAACCGTGGATTTAAAGAGATTCGATCGAGTGATATCCTTATTTTTTGGTAGAGAATTGCTCAGAAATATATTATAACAGTTAAATCCAGTTGTCGTACATGATGTAAATAAGTGAAAAGTTAAAGTGGTGACGTCGATGGAAAGGAAGCCACGTAATCACAACTCGTGTGTGACGTCATCGCACCATCGTTCCGCGAGAGTGTCGGAATGCAGGTCTCCGGCTAATTTCTGGGAAGCCACTCTTCACGCAGCGCGCACCCTAACATCGAATGCCGATTATTTTCCATTGATTGATATCCTGTCTCCACTGTGTTTGCATCAAGTATGTGATCGTTCACACGACCTTCGTTCGTCGAGGGATGTACACTGAACTCGCTTCTCTCAGAACAATAGGGTTCCATTTTCACTGTGCGTCACGAGTAAGAAACAGATTTATTGTTTCGTTCTTCGGCTGCAGTCACGAAACTTATCCTGTCCTGTTTTTAATACTTTCTTATTTTTACAAAGGGGAGAGCATGAGAAGTTGGTTATCTGTAGAACTCGAATGTACACACAACCACATGAATATTGTGCTCGATCTGCGAAGAAACGAAGCATGGACCCTGGATTGAAGCAGGGTGTCCAACGTCGTTACTTGTCTCATTAATACGTACATTAATGATAAATTTGTACGACAAATTTGTATATAATGATCTCTTAACACCGTCGAATTATTTAAAACCTGTTCAATATATTTAAAAAATATAATTTACTATATTTACTTTTCTATTTTTTATTATCTACAACGCCTACTTTTACTGAAGGAATTTTTAATAAAAAAGGAATGTATCAGCCTAATGAATATTCTAGCGTTCGGGCAATTAACGCAATATAAAGAGGGACGCTCATCATGGAAAGAGTTTTTTTGTTGTCCTATATTTCGCTTAAAAACGAATTTGTATTTCGAATTGGAATGGAAATAATTGGATAGAAACAATGAGCTCCAAGTGTCTGGAATGAAAAGATATCATTTCTTTGACTAATATCACAATTGTATTATGGAAATAAGTTTCCAATATGCAAAATAATTTTAAAATCATTTTTGAATATTTTTATTTCTAACGAACTATTACACAATTGACAGTATTCAAAACTTATATCCACAAAAAAGTTTTTTCGGCTACATGAAAGTAATCATCTCAGATTCATTTAACTTGAAAAAAATTTCTTGGTTAGATTAAAGGATTTTCTCAATAGTTTTGAAAGCTAATATTGGTTCAAAATTCAGAAAAAATTATAAACTTCAAAAACTATTATTGGGAATAGGAAACGCTGTACAACGCGTGGAGGGTTAAAATGTAATGAATGGAAATATTTTGCGTGTATCTAAATAGAAATGAAGGATGAGAGTCATTTGGTTTCGGGGTACTTATCCCGGGGTACACTTTTTGTGATGGGAGTTACGTTGATATCATGAGAAAGAGTATTTTGAATGCTAATTGGTTATTCATCCTTTTGTATCTTATGACCATGGTAGATGCACAAACACCGTAAAGCAGGGAGGCAATGCACAGAGTTTCTTCCCAGAGCAGCTTTTGGGAAGGATGGGTTGATATAGGTGCTGTGAATGGACTATGTTATAATGACCACCTGGTCATCGCCAAAAAGCTTCTTAAAATAGCATGAATCAGGTTTCTGCGGTAGTAAATCATCTGATGCAGAAGGTAGCAAGATCAGACTTATCGCATTGAATTTTCTTTAGCTCCTTCTTATAGTTTCCTCAGCAAGTCCAGACAAATCCGCGAACACTTAGTGAAATGACTTAAATAGTAGAACTGGGCCTCAGTGAATCTTACACACACTTACAGAATGAAAATATTGAGTCGGATTAAATGTATCAAATCACTATTTAAAGTATAAATAATTATCATATTCAGACCTTTCAGTATGTGAATCAGATAATAGATCCAAGAAATGAAAACCAGACATTAATACCATAAGATTTCAACTATTGTCTTATAATGTCTACAGTAAAGAAATATCTGAATAAAAAAATCTGTCTCCGACTGCGGTGGCTGAAACCTTGCTCGGCCGAGTAGGTGAGATTTTCAGCCGGGATTTCCCTCACCTACTCCAGACAAATATTGGTTCGGTACCATAAGTTCCCCGGCACCTCAACATCTCTCCTTTCCCTTACCCAAGTCATGGTTAGGTGAAAGAGCTGGCATAATGACATGAAATAAAATAAAATTAAATGTCACATGGTGACGTTTAAAAAAAAAAGGATTGAATAAATTGATATTTTCATAGAGGCGAAGAACAATGGATCATGTGGTTTCTTTGATCGCTACCTGGGAGATAATTTATGAATCTGTTCATATAATATCACGTTCCTTATCGTGTGTGTCGAAATATAACAAACTTTCATTAACAGCAAGCTTTCATTAATTCCGTGTCCGCTTTACAAATCCCACAGATCAAAAATTGAAGATCAAAACATGTGGAGAAGATGAGTGAAGAGTGATTTTCAGGTGAAATTAAGAGGAACTCCTCACTCTCAGAATTAGAATAGAGATTGGTTTATACGGATCAGTTTCAAATTTAAATAATTATCTATAATTTTATTATTATTATTATTATTATTATTATTATTATTGTTATTATAGTTTTACAAGTCATTTTGCTCTAAAGTAAAAAAAATTAAATACAGTAGTTTTCCTGGGCCCTTAACTGCAACCATTAGATAACATTATTTACTCAATTTAATACACTATTTTTGGATACAAATATTACAATTGTTAACATGAATATTACATATACGTACACGGTTTAGTTGCTTAGTTGTGATGACCAGAATTGCATTGCACATGTGTGACGACCCATCATATAAAATTCTAAACATTACACAGCGATTTGTAAATATTTGATTAACTTGATGTTTATATTGAACAAATAGAAAAAAGCATTTTCTTCATCGTACATTGTTTTATCTTTTATTTCTCATATCATCGAGATTGAGGAGGGTATATAGTTAAAATAGTTCGATGCATTTTTTATTTTAAAAAATCGAAAATTGAACTGAAATTACAGAGATCGACTTTTAAAAGCGCATTTCCTTCACCATTGCTTCTCCGGAAAGCAATCTTTGATCTCTCTGTACGTGGTGGTTTGAAAGAAAAAATACAAAGCGAAAATACTCGAGCAGCAGTAACCTTGACGCTAGTGACGTCGTGAAGATTTGTGGACGGTATAATGACCCGCTGCAGAAGAAGCAATGACCAAGCTTCGGAGTTTCGCTCCGGGAAGGAGGCGCCTCGGCCGGAGCCACAAATCACCCGAGACTTACATAACATCAGGGGTGGATATCCATTCTCTCAATTCACGCCACGTAACACTCGCGGTCGCTTCAACGTCCTGGAGAATATGGTTGTGGACCGGAACTAGAACCCGGGTTCACTGGCTCCACACAGGGGCGCTAAACATTGCACCACCCACTTCGCCAGAGTTGTATATACGGTCAGAACGGGAGGTCCTGGGCTCGAACTCTTGTCCGCTGCCATTTTTCCCCATAGGTTCATGCTGCGACCACTTCTCTTCGAGTAGGTACTCAAAAATTGACATGGTAGAAAGTTTTGGCCTTGTAATCACTTTTATGAGAGGAAACATGAATGCTTCACCCATAATATATAATGTATGGTAAAATTATATCTCGAATTAAAATGCGTGTGTTGGGTACTCCTCTCTGAGCTTTCCTAATTTTCTCGGTCCACTGAGATCTAACAATGAGTTCGAGTGATCAAAAAAATGTACACCACCCTTCCGAATATCGGCCATCAAGAACCTCGTGTATAGAAGACAGAAAAATCGGAGGTAGGGACGGTATTGAAATCTTTTGTTTGGGGGGTATAGCAGTGAAGAGCATATATCCTGATTCATCATACGCATATGCACTGTCGCGTTTTCGGGTCCCTGTCTAACTAATTAGCCGAGCGAGGGGACCCGAGCGAGACCTTCACACGCGGAGAACGTCTGGCTGAGGAGAGGGAGCTCATTGAGGGAGGGGATTTCCTGAGTGGGGAGGAGGGGTAGATAAGGGTGAACCCAGTGAGACTCAGTCCGAGATGAAAACCCTTTTAATGTTTACTCGCACATGACGGCTTGGGCGGCGAAGCATAGGTCAGGTCAGATTGTCTCCAGCAGTTATCATCCTTCGTCGACTCCAGGCGGCAGAGAGAGAGTGACGGAGACGAGGGTTGAACCCACGGCAGTAGTGGTCGTAATAGTTATGGAACTATTAGGGAGTCATCGCAGTGTCCCCTATGGGGTGGAAAAGGTGGGAGTGACGAGGCAGAACACCGGCGTCTGTCCCCTGTGGGGGTCAAATCCGGATGCACGGGTAGCGTGCACTCTCTCGACACACGGTCTATTCCACTCTTTATCTCCTTGCGACTACGAGTCGTCTCTTTAAACGTGTTTTAATGTGCTGTCTCAACATTGTCATCTGGTCTCATGACTCAGATCCTGCGCAACGAGCCACTTCGTCTTCAAAACAACACGTATAATTACAACATATACATCAATACGTAATACATAAATCACATATTGCAAACAATATAATTAACGTTTCGTATCATAATTACAAAAAAATAATTTTCTACAGCTTCTATATAATTTTAAGATTCTATAAACACATAATACAGTTATTATTTTTATTGAAAATATTCATTATGTATTCCAATGTTTAAGTATCTGTGGTAATATTGAAATGTCTTTTTTTATATCAACTCAATAATACCTAATAAGGCAACATTTATGTCTAACTCTACAGTTAACGAGAGTATGAAGTCTATCTTGAAACGTAGAATATCTATTGTGTTTTAAAAAATTCGTATTAGTTAATGAACGCTTGCTAGATACTTTTTCCATAGACACGGTCTGCAGTACAAAAAGTTGAAAGTCAATGTAATCTTTCATTGTTTATAATACTTTCAGTTTACAAACTAAAGTGATTTCTTCATTCAAATTTGCTCTTTTATTTTATAATAACTATAATTATTTTTCTACTTCATAAATTTGAATCAAATATTGCGCCCACCTCTCTGAAAATTCCACCCACACAAGGAGAGTTCATATTTCATTTCAATAGAGATCTTTAAATATAGATGATGTGATCGCTTACAACTTTACCATTTTCAAAAGCATCCAATCAAAATATACATGCACGATCATCATTGATTGAACTGCTGAGAATAGAAGGAATATTTTATCTGAGTTGAAAGTTTACAGTTGATAGGACATGTCTTGTTAAACGTATGGATACTTGGTTGACCCTACAGAGGGTCATTGTGATGGCCGTAAGAGGTAGTAACAGTGATAATCTATGAAGCAAAACCAAAATCTGGCGAAAATCAGACACAATGAATTCTTCTACCAAAACATAAAATTTTATAATAAGTTGAAAAATACCAACAAATATCAACAACTATAAAAATTTATAAGAACCAATTCCAATAAAAAATTGATCTTTGGAAAAACGTCCGGAAAGAATTTTAAATTTTATATGTTTCTCTGACACCGTTCTACTAGGTTCTATAACCTCTACAGTTATTAGACAAACAGTTGCTGCGATTATGTTAACGGTCCGCGATTATTGAATAGCAATGCATGGTACGGTCCTGGATTTCTAAAAGGGCCCACGAAAAAAATCTAAGTCCCGCGCTCTAAGCAGTTTGGATTTGTTAGGTTTGCAACGCCACTCCCCTGTACGGGGAAAAAGCTCCTCACTTTCCTTCGACCAATCGTAGGCAAACTTGAAACTGCTTCCATATACGGCAGACAAATTGAAGACTAGTGAATATATCCCTGTTAAATCGTAACGAGAGAAAATGTTTTGTTACGCTGCTATTAAAGAAATATTTTGTAAATTTTTATTATACACGTCTTGGACTTCCATAACAAAAAATATTCTTTATAATCTCCAAGAGCGCGGGACTTAGAATATTTTCGTGGGCCCTTTTATGATTCCAAGAGTATATCGATTTTAACAGGTCCGTGGAACTATCTCACTTTTAATTAATTTAAAATTAATTTTTTAAATTACTTATTTTGGTCAGTCTGACAAAAATTCCTACTCTTGAGAGCTGTGTATAAATTGATGTGTGAAAAATTCTCTCGGGAAACATTTCTCAACAATATTCTGCCATTTTACGTCATAAATCTTTGAGTTCAGATCTATAATTAGTCAACTACGAAAAATGATTCTTGATTTTATTGTCAATATGCATTATGATTACTCTTTTTTTAAAAATTATGTCCACCCTTTTGAATGTACTACCTCATGTATGAAATTTTGACTTCATATTTGTAATAAATGGAATACAAAATCCTTGTAAATCAAATATACGGTAATTAAAATGCTCTTTCATATTTCGGCCAATTTTTGACGTTTTGGACCCACAGTGCGGTGGTAAGAATTTCGTCGCATTGTTAATAATGGTAATGCTGCGTGTTCGACGATGTTACACATGTGAGTTGAATTCATGATGCTAAGAATTGATAATGAATCATGTCCTGGAGGTAAGTAGATCCAAAAAGAAAAACTAGAGAGAAACTTGTTCGGACGGTCCGAGAGTCACCGAAGATTATTTTTAAAAGACGTGTTTTAAAGATAGAGTTGCTCGTAGATGATCTTCGCAAAGAGGATAGATACAGGAATAGTTCTCATATTTTATAACTTTATCCATCGAGTCTACTATTGATATGATCCATCAAAATTCCATAATTGATTATTTTTTCTTGCTAAATAAACCGTACAGTTCCGGTCACTTAAACAATAAAGAACGTGTATTCCAACTGTGAATATAATAAAAATGTATTAAACGGATGTTTTTCACCATAAAGCGTATTTTGGTAATTTAATTACTGACATTTTTTTACTTATAGACTGAGGTAACAAATTATTAGAATCTTTGGAGGTCATCTAATTTATTTCTTGACACTTGAAAACTTTGGTAACATACTAGCTTATATATTACGTTCACAGCTCACTGTTTAAATTACACCGAGATTTTAAGTGTTGGATACATTCGTTTCGTGATGTGAAATATACATCGTGTAAAATAAACTGTGAATGAATAAATATTAACTCTGTTCGCTGGTTGAACGAGAGCTGCGCAAGGAGAAGTTTTACGACCAATTACACGGGTCCACCTTCTGCGTCTTTTATTCTCGGGTTTAAGTTTAAATTTGAATTTATTTCGGTATATTTGGCAAATTTATCGATGATAGAAAATAAAATATTTTATTCATTGCGATGTACTTTAAGTTAAATTAAATCAAGAATTGGAATTCACAAGACAACCTCAAATGGAATTGTCACATTGACAATCTTAATTCCCAATTAAGCAAATTGTGTTACGCATTCCGAATCTTAGTTAACGCAGTTAGTCCACGTATTTCCCGTTGCGTATATTTTGCAAACGTTTAC
>NNCF01126412.1:59714-116884 GCA_002313205.1 Laupala kohalensis | reverse complement strand
TGCCTTAGGGCCCTTGATCGGAATTGATGGGATGGTCCCTTGCTTGCTTCCGGAGAGTAAATTAGTTTTTTTTCCCTCCACGTGGTCATACGCAGTTTGTACTGTTTTTTGACAATAAATTTATTATTTATTATTTATTTACAAGTATGAACCACACGTTCTATATTCTACTACAATTAACGTCCGTTACATAATCTAATTAAATAAATAATTATAGACATACGACCTTTTAATAATATGACTATATTACTTTTATTATATATTATACTTTTTTAATAGTGAGATCTTTCCACAAAAAATATATATTTTTCGTCCATAAAAGATATATTTATTTATTTAACTCGCTCTAATAGCCTCATTCAAATATATTAGTCTGAGCATATTTATTAACGTATTTTCACGCTATAAACATTAAAAATTTATCATGTGTCAATGCATAATTAGAATTTTTGTCCAAAGTTTTCAGAAACAAACAAATAAAAAAAACCCTGTAAAACAACATTATTTTTTTCTTTGAAATGATGTCGCTGTTTTATTGTGTTTCAGCAAAACACAATGAGAGTAATTAATGAACGATCATTAGTACAACTCTACATCTTTATTGAGCATCGACTGTTGCAACAGTAAGATGAGTAGTAAACGTTGGAGGAGTGGAATGCGTCATTTGTCAAAGCGGAGACGAGAATGAGCCAACGGCGACAGTGGCGCTGCAGGTGGCGAAGCGTGACGACAGAATTACGGAGTAGCCTTCCATACCAGAGAGTTAAGACCAAACATTACGTATGGAAATACATACGAAATGTTTGAGACAGAACGCATTTTGGTAGATTGACAGACAAGAAAAATCACTACACACATGTTGCCCTAAACCCCTTCTCAATTGTTTTCATCCTCTATATTTAAGGGGCTGTCCTTCTATCACGAAACTCAAAATTTACCACTTTTCAAAACCCCCTTACGTAACGCACCGGTGACGATTCCTCATGCCACCACTTCCAAAACTTATGCATCGCTAGCCTTACCTCTTCCTTTCAGCTAAGAAAAGATTTTATTGCTTTTTAGAAAACGCGGGGACAAATTTTGATTCGCAGATTTAAATGTTCCTACCACATAGAACAGAGACTGGAATTGAATGCTTGCTTCGGTTGTGGAAGAGATCTCGAGCTCTGCATTTGTTCACAGGGTTACGCAAAGTTCTGGAAGAACAAGTGTGTCGCTGAAGATGTGAATATAGTGGTAGTGAAGTGCAATGAAGGGGTAAATCAAATGATCGTGTCGTCAGCCGTAAAATGTGCAATTAACAATTATTATTATTTTTTATTGTTTCAGCGTCACATGTTTTAAATTAATTATTTTAATAGTAGTTTAATTATATAGTTTAATCATTTATTTAACAATTTTTAATTTCATTTCTCTGTAATGTGTATTTTTGAACATTTAATTGTATTTTCTTATATTCTGCCATCGGGTAAAATCTGCCATGTGCAGTTAAATGAATATTATATGCTCTCACTGAGTGATTGAGTACATGGGTTACAGCAGGGACGTCAAGAAAACGACACGCGTGCGGAGTTGCGTTCTAAATCGCAGTAACAGGAAAAGGTTAACAAATTCGTTTCCGGGCTCCCACGCAATGAACCAAACGAGTTAAAGAAAATGTCTGAAGGCAATGTGATATACTACAGTTTTGATTATTAACAAAATCATTGTACAGCGTCACATAATCAGAACAAAGAATAAGCAATGAAAATCATTTAAAAAAAGAAAATGCATTACGCTTTTTTGTGAAACACGTGCTAATACCATTTAATAATACTCTGCTTAATTATTTACCAAATGTTTTACACGTAGTAAACAAAGTGTATTACCTCTGCGTTCATCAAACAGGGAATAGCAGGTTCATTCACTCTCGAATTTCATGTGCGATCTCATCCATCCCTCTATGATAATACTAGTCAATTAACTAAAAAAGGCGGTTACAAACTGCGTACGATCTCGTGGAGGACAAAAAACTAATTTACTCTCCGGAAGCAAGCAATGGACCATCCCATCAATTCCGATCAAGCGTCCTAAGGTAGAGGCGGATAAAACATTTCAGCTCACACGGAAGATAAAAATGAAAATAGTGCGATACAGGTTATAATATTAATAGAATACAAAAAAAAGTATTTAATAGAACACAAAAAAATATTTTAGGAGTACGCATTTTTATCGAACTATAGATTATTCGGAAAATATTGTTTATAAATCGTGTGTAATAAAATGACACTAAACTCGAGATGTATTATTTCAATAGACGCCACCCCTAGACAAGAGCATTGAGAGCTAGTACAAAAAAAATATACCTTTAACCGGAGGAAAATCCGGGTCAGGATGGGATCTACTGGCCAACCCTGGGGGAAGCTTGCTTTCGAGGCAGCGTGCACGACGTGCCCTACATGAGAACGCCGTGCTCTGACGTGCCCCTATATGCGCCTGTAGACATCCCTGGGTTTTAGTAACAAACGTGAATATTAAAAAGCGCCTTGCCCTGCCGTAATTCATTGTAATGATATCACCACAAATCTCCTTTTCCGCCCAGGATGCATTACCTAATTTATGGACGATCCGTAAATTCATAATCCTTATCTATTAAGTAGGCAATCATAGTGTGTATCTACTTTTGTATATTTATATAAATTTGTCTTGAGAACGGTAGTGACAATTTTGATATAATTTACAGAATAGAGACATTTTGGGATGAAAACGCGGTCTAATTTGGTTCATATTTTTCATATAAGGGAATACGTATATTTCGTATTCCAAACAACCATTTCCTACATATTTCTGCGGTGTACCCTTCACGAGGAGGAGATATGTGATAACTTTCGGTCGGGTGAAAATGGCGACGACCCGGGAATGGAACCCGGGACTCATGCTTTGAACGCAGGAGTCCCCGATTTCGATTCCCGGCTCGTCGCCATTTTCAATAAACATTTCATTTGGTTATACTGCTGATGCGTGAAGGAATAAGTCGAGGTCTTTTCAAGCAAAATTAAATACTAATATTTCATATCTTCTATTTACGGTCTCTTTTAGCTAACATCAATCACTGTCAGACGCGGATTCAAGGGAGGAGGGTCACGGGGGTCATGACCCCCCAAAAATATTTGAAATGTTAATTAATAGAATGCATTTTCCTTCAATGCCTATAGATTTTTCATATAAACAATTAAAATATATTGAAATGTAATTATCAATTTCGCTTTGTATTAAAAATATATATAATAATTCATATAACAGTATTATTTATACGAACATTGATCAACAAATTTTTACATAAAGTCTATGACCCCTTCCCCCAAATAAAGTTCCTAAATCCGTGTTTCATAATTGTCATGAAATATCTGTCAACGTAAAATTTCCGGGATCGCCCTCTTTGATTTTCTAGTACAAATCCCAAGGCACAGAAGTATTATAAAGTTCGAGCTTTAACCGCCTTAACAACAAGACTGCGTATTTACAGCATAAATGTAACTAAGAATAAACGCTTTGTGTAGCCAAGAGTTACACAATAACAAATGAGAGGTTGTAGTATTTGCGCCCGTAGGTTACGCTTCTTAATGCATGTAAACTACTGAAACCGAGACCCTTCACATTTCCTGGGATTCAAGTCCCTTTATGGAAGTCAGCCGGCAGCCATGTGTCGAGTAATGAGCTTTCGGTCATGCATGAATCTACGGCTTCAAACCTGCACTCGCATGAGCGGCGCAACAGATAAGATACTCCGCTCTCACAAGAAGACAGCATGGGGAACTGGAATTCTCGCACAGCAGTCTATACTACGATTTATGTAAAAGTGGGAAGCCACATGACACCCTTACAAACACAAATGTGATGAGGTAAAGATAGAGGGCTTTTTTTTATCACTTCCTGGCTTTATAGTGGTTCCTTTGAAGATACCCAAGTGTTTCACGGCGTTGCCACCATACCTCTCGAAAATTTTTGCGATACATTAATCCAGGGCTTTCTGGATCAAACGTTTGGGGCAACAGTGAACCATTCACCGGCTTGAAAGAAAAAACATAATGTTAACTTTATATCAGCTAGTGGATTGCTTACGGATTGTACTGAAGTGCGGTATTGAGATCATGTTGATTTCCCTGAATCATAGAATCTGAACTTGACGTAACTATTTATTCGCTGTGGTGTCACGCGATATATTTTTTAGCTTCTACGATATTGACAACTATATCCATTAATTGTAAGTATTATTTAAACATAATTTATAATGAATGGATATTAATTAAATAATAATAATAAATGTATTGTCAAAAAAGCTGCGTATGACTACGTGGAGGACAACAAACCAATTTACTCTCCGGAAGGAGCTAGGGACCATCCCATCCATTCTGATCAAGGGCTCGAAGGGACCATGTAACATTATGGTAGATTGACCTGTTATCCCAAATTTGGTACCGATTTAAAATGTAAATTTGATTGATGAAAATAACACAATGTTTGTTAGTATTATTCAATTTAATTTTAAGATAATATATTTCCAACAAAGCTGTTAAAATACTAAGTAACCGTATTGCTAATTTTAATTAATGAAAGTATTAGCTGAGATACTTCTCCTTTGGTCGGACGGCCTACGAGACCAGAGCTGCCAAGCGTTACAGTTCAGTCCCGTAATTGTAGGAGGCCATGACTAATCACTTTGTCATGCAATTTACAAAGCAACTTTCACTATATTTCCAGCAATATCGAAAGAAAAAAATTGGACTTAAAATAACAGATAGTTTTTTCTTAAATCAAAAATTAGTATACCTGTTTCAATTCCATAACATCCACTTTAGACGTGAGGGTTGTCCGACACTAACCTCACAAAACAGTAGCTGATTACAAAAACGCAGAGCGATTCCCAGATAGCAGTTTCTCTATGTGTTTATTTCGTTGAAGTTGGCATTACATGTCTTACTTCCCTGGGAAGCCATGTTGATTTTTCTTTATCCAATCTTACACGATTAGTACTATAGAAAAAAAATTACTTTTCCTCTAATAATTTCGTTGCAGAGTTGAAGGGTTCAGAGTAGCAGAGTTGGTACAGTATGTGAAAACATAGATTCCGAAGAAAATATTTAACATTTAACTGTAATTGATTTTGGAATAAAACAAGGAATTTATCTGAGTATTATTTATTATTATTATTATTATTATTATTATTATTATTATTATTATTATATAGCGTTTCAATACTTGAACGACCATACGTCTTCCATTAAGGTAAAATAATTACGTATTTCATTCTAAGATACTAGATTTGAGGTTCTATTTTTTTCTAGTTAAATTTGACTTCTTCATAACATTTTCGGCAAAAATTTATATCAAAAGATAAAATCTTCACTTATTGCCGAAAATGTTATGAAGAAGTCAAATTTAACAAGAAAAAAGCGTTTCGAAAAATTGTAAGCTAAGGTTATGTTATAGCATTGTTTCAAATATCAGTTTACTAATTAATATTCATTTTGATGCCATAAAAAATTTATATCAAAAGATAGAATCCTAAATTTTTATATGGCATCAAAATTAATTTACTAAACATATTGAAACAATGCTATAACATAACCTTAGCTCGGAATGCTTATTTCTCCACAAAAGGTCAATGTTGGATTGCACTTGTACTTCTACGTTTGAAGAAATTTTAAGTCGGATACAAGTCGCAACTTAAAAGTTGTGGATAAAAACGGACTGTAAGAAGCAAACAAAGTTTTTACGTGCATATCTATGGATTGAGCTGTCTACATTTGTCAAGTAAGCAACAAAATGGCGCTTGCGTTTACTCCTCTCTATAGAGTCTTATGCCGTTTTCCATTTACTTCTCTGAGTGTCCTGTAGCGCTGAACCCGTCATGAATAGTTGAAAAGATTAAGTTCCCAGTTCCACTGACAGATAGCGCCACTGACCTGACTGCAGACAATTAAGCGTTGACATCGGCTGGAGTCTGCACAAAACTGCGAGGAACGGAGTGCGGGAGAAAAAAGCGAAATAAGTATTGTATCTTTGTAATTTTAATTTTTAGTCATTTTTCCATGCAGAAACAACGAATAACTATTGCATTATTGAATAGCATGAATCTTACTTAGCAATTCCATTCATTATTGATCTAACCAATAAAAAGGCATCTTGATAATGAAACACTGTTTTTATAGCATTCAATCAGATATTTTACCTCAACAATAAGCTGTATTTTTGATTGATTCTTCTTTAATCTTGCTGATCAATTGTTAGCAGAGCGTGGTTGGTTGTGGACCCAAGGTGTGCGTTGGAGTTTTATGTTTGTGTGCATAAACAATTATTATATCAAAAAATAGCTTTTTCATATTCATGTGTATGTAATTCAATATTTTCTGTTCATTATATAATCGGGTTAACGAAACGAAATCCGTCACTCTTTCTCTTTTGGAAAGGACTAATTCGACGTACAACTCTTGCTCCTCATCTGAGTAGCTTTCAGACGAAGACAATATTTGCAATAAACTCATATCATCACCCATCATGGATGCGTTAGCCACAGACTAACCTAACCTCAACAATGCCTCCTCTAAAACAAATGTCAGAGCAAGTCCGGTTGCTCTCAGTGCGCGGAGAGTGCGTCTCGATAGAACCATATCCCCGCACTGGTGCAGCTGCTCTGTCAAAACAAACAACATTTTTGCACTCGGGGTGCACCAGTGCACACTCACTCAGAGCAGCAAACGGAATGCGCCATTTGTTAAAGGAATGTAAATCCGAAAGTACTCACAGTTCTCGCAGGGCGTGAAGAGGACGCAGGGCTTCCGATGGTGGCGCCGTCAAGCGATTCGCAGCCAACGTGAGCGTCTCCAGGCGACTCAGCCCAGACAGCGAATGCGCGGGTAACGCTTCCAACCAGTTCTGGTCCAAGTTCCTGTGCAGCGCAGACAACGCATGAATAACACGAGCGCCGCTGTGATCCCAAGGCTTTCGGAAGACCACCAGCGACAACTGATAAGGAACTTTCTAGCGTCCCGAAGAAATTCTGAGTTGAAATTAGCGTTACGTTACACTGACACTTCCTACCCCACAGTAAAGCAGAGTATCGGTATCAGATACGCTACTTAATTCATGGACGGCCTCTTCACGGTGAGGTTATGATTCATTTATCAATATCGTGTATCAGAATAAGAAAGGTGAGTGATACTGTGACAATAATCAAGCGTTATTTCCTACTGCACAAATTAAAATCGAGAGTTACAGAAAACCGGTCCGTTAAGACTGAATTAGCTTCATATCCAAACAACTCGTTAGTGATGAGCGGTGGCGGATCTAGACCGTAATCAAGTGGGGGGGGGCGTAAATTTTAACTTGAAAAGGGCAATTCAACCGGGGAAAGATCTGGGGAGCACTCCTGTTTGAAAATTACTGTTTTACAACACAAATTTTATAAATATTATCATAAATGTTATCGTAAATATTATTATAAATTTACTAAAAACATTTTTATAAATATAATACATAAAATGATTTTGTATATTAATATAATACATAAAATAGATAATTAAAAATTTATTAAATAGTGACAAAATTTATTAATTGTTTAAAAACCAAATATATATTAAAGAATAAAGGTACATTTTATCAATTTTAATATTATCTGTTGATAGTTCAGGTTCAACTGGGGTGGGGCTCTATAGTACCCTTAGCTCCTCCACCCCATAGATCCGCCACTGGTGATGCGTACAACATTAAATACATCATAAAAAATCACTCAAATGTTTTAAAAGATGAAACTAAGGATACATCAAATGTTTCAGAAAAAAATCCATGAGTAAAATTCTAATAGAATAATAAAATTTTTAAAGATATCCGAGATTGTTATTAATAAGAAAATTCAAATATTTAACCTTCATTTAATACAATTTTGTCGTGAATAATGCAAAGGTATATAACTATCATATTTTGTCCTCAAAGTAAATTAATGTATGAGTCATGAAAAGTGTGCATCACATTTTACGTTTCATTATTAGTTTCCATAGTTCAACTCATTTTCATAGAAAACTGATATACGAATGAACATTGATATTCTCGCATGTGAGTACATTAGATCAGTTTTTTAATTAAAGGTTAGAAGCTAAATTTTAAAAATTGGTTAAGCTTTCCTTTTTCCTTGAACTGGTCCCAATGATTAGTGGTTAGTCATTAGTATTGTTTTTAAATTTTCTGCACCTCAAGCAGATTTATATACACTGGTTTTCCTATATTCCATTTCGTAAGTTATTATTTATTTCTTATCTGTAAAAGACAATATATACACTGTTGATATTATATACACAAAAAGTGAAGGGAATGTTTGCTATATTCTCCTGATCTTTCGTACAGTAGTGTACATTGATATCAACCTATATTTTTAACTTTTTGAGGGAAGGTGCGTTTATAGGTATTGAATTTTGAATTATTTTTATAGGGTAGGTTCAGGTTAAAAATTAAGTCATTTTAACATTCAACATAAATAAACGTATAAAATTGAAATAGCATTTCGCAAAACAACACGAAAGAGTATTGAGGAGATAATGAATAAAATACAGTTGAAATGTATATTAATAAAATTATTACTTTGTTCTGTTGAGATACTTAAGATAGTTGTACAACCTACTTATTAATATATAACAAAGTATTTCTTAAGTTTTACAACTATCTTAAGTATCTCAATATACAGTAGTATATATAAACTCACTTTCGTAATGCTACTTCAATGTGATCATATTTATGAACATATTTTCTGAACTAAACTGTAATTGAAACAACATGAAGAAAAAAAACAACCATTAATAAAAAAGAAGAAATGGCAAAAGTACACACAAAATCCATGTTAACTTCATTTCTTTCAGATCTTTACCCTACCTTCCTGACAGGAGAAACACGCTGTAGATCATTAATTGCAAGTAACTGTAAATCAAACAAGAGACTCTGGATGACCCCATGGGGAGAAACAAAACATTTTTCACCTTCGTCTTCTTTTCCGCTTATGTACTTAATACGTTCTCAGTCTTTCATTACTTAACATACAAAAAAGCTATTAGCTCATCACTAAGTCGTACCGGGTTCAATTCCCGGCGGGGCCCGAATATATTTGTTGCTTTTCACATTAATGTCCCAGTTCATATATAGCTGTGAGTACTGAAAGGCGAACCATCCTTCCTCTATCCACCTCCTCCTAGTATCTATAACTAACTATAACTGACAACTCCTTGGTAA
Organism: Laupala kohalensis; assembly: GCA_002313205.1. Classification (NCBI taxonomy): domain Eukaryota; kingdom Metazoa; phylum Arthropoda; class Insecta; order Orthoptera; family Trigonidiidae; genus Laupala; species Laupala kohalensis. The sequence continues at coordinate 107,629 of NNCF01126412.1, read as the reverse complement.
TTGTGGAGCTTTAGCAACATTATCAAAGCATGATAAATTAAATGGCGTTTCTATGTTGCTCATTGTTTTATTGGTATAAAGCCTTTTCGGCTGCATAGCAGCCATCCTCAGTAGCATACACTGAAAAATATAAATGTACATAAAATGACAATAATAAATCGGTTTGCTCACTCTGTATTTGTTTTCTTTTATTCATTTTTCATTGTTCTTTCCTTTCTTTATTTCAACAACAACCAAAAATACACTTCTTTCGATACTGTTTCACCCAATTATTGTATACTTTCATATTATGTTTCTATTTTTATTATTGTCATTTTATGTACATTTATATTTCAGTGTATGTTACTGACGATGGCTTTATACCAATAAAACAATGAGCAACATAGAAACGCCATTTAATTTATCATGCTTTGACAACTCCTACTAACCCCTCCATGTGGGCCAAGTTGTTGGTAAACCCAGCTAACCGACGCACTTACTAACAATGACCTACCACCCAACTCCTATCTCCAATCGCTCCATGTAGATAAGCAAGAATAACACGCTACATTTCCCAAGTAAAAAAACAAAAAAACAAAAGCTATTCATATCATAAAAGTTTTCAAATTTAAGAAATTCTTACACAAATTTTGATGTCTCGTCAATTAGTTTTACACTTTTGCCGTGTCCTGTCATTTCTTCTTGAGCATTTGTTATGAATAAATTTTTAATTAGTGAAAATATTACAGTAGCATATCATTTGTCAGATAATTTTCTTCTAATTTACCTTTTAATAACACTAACTGTTCGTAAGATGTGGCGATATGTTGACAATTCAAAGATTGACTAAAGGCGAGTATCAAGATCTCATCCCTCAATCCGATCATTTTCTTACCCTTACATCCTCATGACGCAGAACCGTTTACATTGAATACGTAGTGCAGCGGTGTCAAGAGAAACAGCTAGTCAACGAACTTGCGTTCTCCCGAGTGCTCAGAGATCAAGATTGCGCTAACGGTTTCTGTTATCGGATAGCGCGAAAGGGCTCACAAATACTATCCGTTCCACAGGCTTCCGCGGAGTAGAACTAACGAGTTTGTATGAGTGTGAAATAAATTTTCTGAAGAGGAAGGAATATTTTTCTTTTGTTTGTATAGAAAATGATAATAGAGAAACAAAAATTGTATTACTGAAAAATATAAATAAAAATAATTCAGTTATTTTCACGATTTTTCGTGCAATAGTTTGTAATGCCGTTTAATACTACTCTTCTTAATTAGTTTCCGAATGTTTCACAAATAGTTAACATCGTACCTCCACGTTCATTACAGAGAAAGTCACAGGTTCATTCGCAATTAAATTTCCGTGCGACCTCTTCCGCCCTGCCATGACAGTCTACTGGACAACCCTAGCTACTGCTCGGCTCCACACATGTGCTCTCTTTCACTTTGACACCCCTGACGTAGATTTAACAAGAGAAAATGGGGTCAAAACTACTGCAGAAACATCCAGTATCCGGAAACGCGGTATATTTTGAATATTTTTATAAATTTTTTATTTCTGATTTCGCGCCAGGGGTTAGAAAAGTTTTCATTGCGGTAGTTTGTGTGTCCATTACGATATTCAATAATATATACTTACTAAATAACATTCGGTAACACAAAATTAAAGATTAATTGTACCATATAGGATTGAGTTGAGATATCCGGTAGGGTATGTATAGTGTTATTCGGCATAATTACAATTATGATTTAGTTATAGCTTCACTCTTTATGTCCATAGAGAGGAAGCACGTCTTTAATGATCTCCTTCAAGGTTCGTTGAATTCTCGTATCTGTTGACAATTTGCTCATCGTCAGTAGTGGTCGGAGTGGTCTATTCTTTGCCTGGCTTGTGTTAGTATGTTTCCATGTTCTTTGCGTGTTATTCTTATGATAACTAAATTACGTGTATCCTCTCTTTTTTAATTTGTTTAATGCCATGTCTTGATCCCTAGGTATTAAAAAACATTTTACAGACAATTATAAATTTATGTAACTACATAAAATCACTTCACTATAAAATTTCTTTATAAAAATTTTTCTTCTCTCATAAACATTAAGTGTTTTTCGCGTACGTTGTCACCACCTCGGGTGGTAAGTGTAGTCTACTGTCTATCCCTTTCTACTTTCTTTTCTTCATGCAATTTTCTTTCTCTCCCCGGTTCCTAAGCACAGGATTTACATCACCGTAGCTTTAGCCTCTTTCTTTGTTTCTCTCACTTTTTCTTTTAATCATTCTCCCTTTATTGCACCACGTACTCATCTGCGTCCGTGCTTGACAACGATGAAGCGGGCTACTTCTCAAGCGAGCCTATTCTAGCCGTCATAACTCTCGCTGTTTCCTCCCGTACTCTAGGCTCCGTCGCTCTTACACCATTTTTCTGCATTTTGCTTGTTGTCTCTCTGAAGCGTGTTCCTCAGCCTTTAGGCTAATACAAGTGTCCTATCTCTTTATAAAATTTTAATCTCATTTTTCTTCTCTATTGTTTTTCGTTCATCTTATTTTCGCTCTTTTTCTGCTGTTCTTTTCCGAATCATTACGTAACAGGGTTAGTTTCTTTCTGCCTATTACACCCTAGTGCTCTTCCTCATCTTTTAGTGGCGGTCAATTTGTATCTCTTGTTCTTCTACGCCTCCGTGTGTTGAGCGCCAGAGTCGAAATGTGTCCAGGGAAGCAATGTGAAACCGGGTTGTCTCACGGAGCATAGCTGAGCACTCCCTTCTGACTCACAGCGTCCGCTGTCTCCTGGGCGCCAGCGTCGAATGCGCTTCAGCCTACAAACGACAGGGAATTCGCCCCAAGTTACTTTCTCCACCAACACTACGATCCCTGGAGGCTCTTGCGTGTTATTCGAGCTGTAACAGCTGAGGTTTGCAGTCAACAGATGTTGCCATGGGCGACGACTTGATAAAATAATTCGGAGCTCTAAACAACAAAGACGCTTTTTAATACCCATATTATTCTTCCCGTCTGCAATAATAGTAGAATGAAGAAATAAGATGACTTTATTTTATTACTGATGATGTCTCTAAACAAGAGACGAAATGTCGTGAGTTTTAATGTTATAACACGTTTTGAAAAATATGTACGCCAATGTGTAAGAATTTTAAATTTCATTCTGTAAAATTTAATTGTTATTGTCGTACACAGTGAGATTTACAGACTAGTGTGTTTTTTAAATTTATTAAAACTGCTATAATTGCTTCATTTTATAGACAATTTTTTCCGAGGGTTTAAACAGTTAATTTTTGCAAATTTATTCATAGATTCTCCTCTGCTAGAAATACTTTATATGTTCTTCACCAACAATAACCTCCGTGATTTTTATTAATTTATGTGTCAAAATACTTTGTAGAGAGCAATAAAGCAATTCTTAAAATAGTGTTACAAAGACAGGGATATTGTTTACTCAAGAAACTTACACGTCCCTAATCCCGAGATGTATCGTTGGAAAATCAAATGTTCAATTTTTCAGACCAAATTTTGTACATGCAGAATTAATACCAGATTCTAGGCATATAAAATGTGGCATAAATATATATCTTTTGTGCAAAACTTTTATGAGTAGTAGACTTCACAAGTAAAATAACGTGTAGTCTACATTTTGACGAAGATGTTTTCGTATTATAATTTGGGAGCAGATTCATTTTTTGAGACGTCAATAAAATCTTTCTTATGCCTCAAGAGGGAAGAAAGTTTGTTTGCAAGTATTTTTTTCACTTAGTCTGTTCGACAAGTCAAAAAATAAATTTAAAGAAATCAATTTTCAATTTTCCTGGGTTCGACATTTTTGCTTGACAGTGGTTTTCATGTTTATTCCCCGAGATTTAGGTAAACAAGAGAGATATTTTCTAGTATACTACATCTTTATAGTTCTCTCAATGCACCATGGAAACGAAAATAAAAAAAAAATTAAATGTAGAATTTATTTATAATTATGTTGTAGTACAACTGGAAACATTTTTTACTACCCGCGAGTTACAGAAAAATTTACATCCAATTGTTCAACGTTGTGGTGCACAATTTTGTATTACACATCTATGCTCTCAGAATTGTATTAATATATAAAAACATTTTGTATTAAGGCTCAATATTTTTAAAAAAATTAAAAAATAAAGAAATACACTATTTAATTTTTCAGTTTTAAATAATATAAATTTGTTGATGCCATTCAAATTGTCGTGTTACAGATAAATAACTATGACCCATTAGTTTTAGTCGTCGGGCAACATTTTTCAAACTCCATTCCGTGCCGAACTCTAATGACCTAGACGTTGACGAGCCCTAAAGCCCCACAAAAAGAAAAAAAATCCATCCCCTGCCAATTCGATCGAGCGAAAAAAGTGTTTAGAATATGGCCTGCGAGTTAAGAGAAGTTGGTCAGCGCTGTTCTAGAACATTTTCGTATCATCACGCTACCTTGAGTCCAGTTTACATTCCTCGCACTCTAGATATTTTACCTTGCGCGAGAGAATTCCTATATAACACAAGCGAGAACACGTCGTATGAAATGGAGATTTTCCGAAACTTCTATCTACGAAACACACTGAACAAATGTGCTCTCTGACTCAAGATCTCTTTTTTCCCCTTGGGGTTTTAGGGCTCGCCAACTTCTAGGTCATTAGAGCCCTTCTGACCCAAGATCATTCAAAACTATTTAAGCGATGGAAACATTATCAATGTAGTTGGGAAAGCCCTTGTAAGCAACCCCAGTTGAATGTAAATTGTATGTAAATCCGAACGTCCTATGCGACCTTGGTCAGCGTGTGTGACTAGATGTATTCGCACTAATGTCAATGTAGCTTTAATGACGCAATGATACCCTAGAGCTCTTTCCACGGAATAATGATGGTCTTAATCGTGTTTTCAGCGTTTATGAAGTATTAATGACACAAACCAAGTAACACTTATACGCAAAAAATTGGAATGATCAGAAGATACAAGGTAATTGTGAGAGATTGACAACATTATCAAAGTATGATTATGTTACTAACAGTTATAAAGAGTTAATTAAGCTTGAAATCATGAGTACAGTCAATTGTCTCTCTGACAACACTTCCCCAAATCGTTAAATGATATCAGTGCGGTCTGATATAAATTTTTTTTTGCTCTTACAGCACTGACGTGAAATTGACGATTACTCGAAATTTTTCAGTAAATTAAATGCGTGAAAAAAACGGGAACTTTAATTTTCTTCATTTACGACGCGATTTGCAAGAATTAATATTCGAATGTTCCTCTGAATTTACCCCACTCGACCGAAATATTCACGAATACAAAATGTATGTTGATGTGTTGTCTTATGGCTCATATTAATTTAGTTGTATGTGTACTCAACCATGGCACGGTTGTGTACATAAATTCTGTAGCCCCATCCTGGCCCGGGTTTTTCTCCGTTTTTCCTTCTGGTAGAGGCGGATTTATCATACAGGTTCTCTAGGCTTTGTCTAGGGGCGTGTTTATTGTAACAATAAATCGTGAATTTAGTGTTATTTCAATTCTTATGATTTTTAAACACTATACTCAGAATAATCTATAGTTCGATAATAACTTGTACATGTAATTTTTTGCTTAAAATTACAAACATATTGACATTCTATTAGTATTATAACTCGCAGCTAACTTTTTATCTTATCTAGGAACTTTTGCTGAATTTTTTGAATCCGCCTCTGCCTTAGGGCCCTTGATCGGAATTGATGGGATGGTCCCTTGCTTGCTTCCGGAGAGTAAATTGGTTTTTTTTCCTCCACGTGGTCATACGCAGTTTGTACTGTTTTTTGACAATAAATTTATTTATTTATTTATGCTTCCCTTATACAGAGATTTTCTTCTGCCAACGGTGAAGTCTTGGCACATAAAATGTCATGCAAAACTCGTCTTGTGACCTCTCCTACTATTGGATTTATTATTATAGACCCCAGACTTCTAATAGCTGTGGAGAGTACACGAAAAATCGCAGTTACCACCAATTGATTTGTAATTTTGTTTTGTACATACACAAGTGAACATGTATTGGAATGTCTATAATCCACAGAATATTATACAGACTTGGTAGAAGAAAGTGTGATTCTTATGAATTTCATTATTTTTTCCTTCATATTTTCTATTGTCGTGTACATATGACTGTTCCTAAAAACTACTAACTACATATTGTCCTAGTCGGTCATCATTACAAAATAGAGTACATTTGATTAATCTGATTTTCTTTCTGCACAGATGACTTAACTCTTTTTGGTGTTAATCTCCGTACTTCATATCTTAAAGTGCAGGTCTCCCTTCCGTTGTCATCGCAAGCAACCTCCAAAAGTCAAACTATCTCACAACAGACCCCGAAGGTGCCCATGGGGGTTGCAGAGGATAGAGCTCCACAATTTCTTTGACCTCGGCACTAGAAGGAGGAGATGCGGTCAGCATCTCGCTCCGGCCGGCTAGAGCCCCAGGATAGATCCGGGTACTCATTTTACAGCAGACTGAGTAGGCCTGGGAGTCTGTCTGGATGTTGAGGTGTGGCGAAAAATCCCCACCTCGCCGGGGATCGAACCCCCAATCATCCATTCAGCAACTCAGCGCTCTACCCACCATCACAGGTAACCACCTCTGTGAGGATATTGGCACCTGAATGTTAGATGTCCAAGGTATATGGCCCATCCCCACATCTAGCGGTCAATATACCCCTAATTGAAGCTTATATTCATTTCAGCGAGAGTAAGTGGAGTTATACATACGGGATACCCCGCCATCGATTTATACTCTTTATACATCGTTGAACCTTATAGACAGTGTGTGGACGTGATCGCCCTTCGGACAGTTGGTTGATGTGTCACCTTATTGTCAGATATCGTCTAAACTTTTCTCATTACCCATGTAAATTAAACAATTTCTCATTAACCATGCTCTTCTCTAATCATTTTTCATCGTGAAATCGACTGTTGATGTTTGTTTTTAAGTAATTTGACTAGAAACGTGTCGAAAGGGCTACTTTTGAAATGATGGCGTATGAATCATATACAAAATGTTGGAAAGTTTACTTTCTCATCGAGATAACATATTTTTACATGTCGTTTAGTTTCAGGCAGATTGACAATGAGGCACACGTGCAATTTATGTTCTTTCTTATTATTCTTTTTTATGACCAATACTGATATTTGAAACTAATTATCTACCTTTTAATATATTTTATTTCGTTTCTGAACCATTAAATCTTCAATTACAAAGTACTCTCTCCTCTTTTTTACCTAATTGTTTAAAAAATATTTTTATTATCAAAAAAGAATAAAAATAAACTTGAAAAATTAATAATTTCTTGCATAATGTAGGTTGGAAAAGGAATTGCACAATTTTGTTTACTATTTGGATAGTCTAGAACATCATGCAATTATGTTTTCACAATTTCCCAAAATGGCCGCACGAAAAACCAGTGTGTCATAATAATCTCCGATACCATATTAATGAATGAATCAATATCGGACTTCTATTGTAACATCCTACTTCCAGTCTTTGGGTTCGTCTCTGTTTTATTGTTTGCTCCATAAAAACTACACGTAACAGGGAGATGGAGTCGCCTTCTTTTACGACTTCTAAATTTTTAAAATTCCACTTTATTGCCCGTCCAATCGTACAGAACCTTTTACCTTCGCGTACACACACCTGTTTACGTTCGCTGATTGGGAGAATCACATTCATAATTCCCTCCTTGGTTTCCAATCAAAATCAGGCTATAGGTCCATGAATGCGGTATTCTTCCTCTTTATTGTAGGAGAAACTGGACAATAGTACTATCATTTAATCGAGATCTACACTTAATTGTATAGAAAAAATACATCATTTTGTAGCAGCTGTATTTAATCACAGATATTCCTAACTTAATGACTCTATCCTACATCTAGGTACTTAGTGACTTCCTGAATGATCTCTTAGGAATATTTTAGGATGTTTTTTCATAGGGTCATGAAAGACAAGGTTTAAAAGAGTATGGCGTGCTGGATAGGAAAATACTGATGTACACTGATAGCCCGAAGAAGACTTTATGAATTGTTTCATAAGTAATGAAATTAGTTTGCATACAATATTTGAATACATCTTGAGAGTACGTTATAAAAGAAATACCATATTTTGAAACACCTTCTCGCCTTGCCATCAATTTTTGCTCCGCAAACTTATCTTAGATTTTTTAGCTCTTAATCATTTGACAATTCTCCAGAAATGTTTCTAATTTTTTAGGTATATATGTTCATTTCTCTAAGTCGTCCCACGAGTTTTCTTAGTATATTTATGTTGATAGTTTAACGTCATGTGAAATAGTAGTAAGGGTTCTTTTTTAAGTACTCATCTTTATTTATAAATGATTCTTGTTTTCGGAATTCATGGGAAGTTTACGATGGAGGAAGATACAGTTCGTAAAGTTCATATGCCCAGGGATACAAAATTCCTTCCCTCTGGAGCTGAAATTGGTTTTTCTTCTCACAGATTGGGTAGTTTTGAAGTCTAAGGAGTCCATATCTTATAAGTCATAGAGTATCTTTTAATTTACGATTAGCACCCAGGTTTTATTAAATTCAAAAATATTAGAGAAACCAAAATAATTTTCAGTCGAAAAATACATTTACTTCATGTCGAAATAAATAAATCTAAAATGTTATTGTTGCAATAAAATATTTATTTTTGAATAAAACTTAAAATATTCTTGTATTTCCTGTCGCTATGTGGCTCGGCGATATCGCAAACAAGTCGCGTAGAGAATCAGGTTTAAGCGTTTATGGTTTTGGCTACTTCATAGCACCTGTTACACCAAGCTCTGCTATTTTTACGTCGGATCAGCTTTAAAATCGCATCCATATTCCATTTTATCTTGCAGCTACGAGATTTCACATCTGAATTATTACGCGGCGAAAACGCGGACTAAATTCATACATTGAGCGTCATATTGGCAGCTCGTTCACCGAATAGCAGCGCTGCATTTCCGGACGGATTCCCATCCACGAAGCCGCATCGAATGCATCGAAAATTTTCCGTACAATCAAATGAGAATGAAAATGATACTTGTGCAAGGAACATTTATAACCAAGTCTATAAGCGTAAATTAATTTTATGTTCCTGATTATTCAGGAACATGCCTAATACAACAAACAGTGTTTGAATTCAAGAAAATGTTGTGGCGCAGGGAGGGGGGACTTTGTCATTATATTCAACATTGTTGGCTTAATTAACGCTTTATTTTGACATTTATTATTGACAATCACGAGAAGTGGAATTATTTTTCCCTGATTAGGAATAAACATAATATGTAGAAGAATGAGAAAAAAGTCATATTCCCTGACTTCCAAACCTACCTCCTCGTTCTATTCGAGCTCTGACAACCAACTACCGTAACGGACCATTGAGGTTAACTATGATTTAGAATCTTGTAATGATAATGAAAATATTAAAAATAAGCAGAGGGAATCTTGATCTGCCGATACCTTCCAGGTCATTATGTCCAACGGTGAACTTGAAAATGTCCATAAATGTGATTAACTATAATTCTTCTTTGATTAAAATATATTTGTAAATAATATGTTCGTTAATATAATACTCATATTACTCGTCATACCATTAGAAGGTCCATATCTATTTTCGTCTTTACATTACGGTGCAAGCCGTTTCTCTCCGAGAAACTCGCTAACATTCATTCAGTAAAATAGTACGGACCTCTTCTTGAAGAGAATGCATAATTTGCAGGAGCAGATACAGACTAATATTTTAGGGGGGGTCATGACTGAAGAATATAATCTTAGGCATAGTTCGTTACAAAAAAAAACATCCCAATCTTAGAAAAAAAAATTAAAATTGTAAAGCAAATTGTAAGATTAGGTGATATAAACGTTAATTAACATGAGGTTCGGTACAGTAACACCTTATTTTTTAGATTAGTTTAAAATTTTTATGCGACAAGGAAAAGTGATAGATCCAAAACATTTATTCCGATTAAAGATGCAAAAACTATATATTAACATTTTTATGGTGTAGACACATTTAATATTTCAAGGACAAGAACATCTGGTGAAATGCGGCGTTGAAGCCGCGGTTTTTGAAAAAATAAGTGCTGTATACGACTGGGACTGTTCCTCTCTATTGAATCCAAAATTTGAATGCATCGTTCATTCCTGTGAGATTGGTTTTGACCGAGTGGGCAAAAATTCATTTAAACAAAAAATGTTCAAAATTGCCTTTTTTGCAATTTTAATCGAAGCGTGCTACTTAAATTTCTTAGAAAAGCCTCCCACTCCGTGGGTGCGCCCCTGCGCTAAAACATAACCGCCCTTCATAACTCGTGGACCTCCGAGGGCGATTCCCTTCCCATGAGCGTATCACGTCATTCGCATCAACACCCACTCTCACAACCATAATGGCACCACCATCACCGCCACTACAACTTTGTCGAAGTGGGTATGGCACGTTATGCGTTTCTAAATCGTTTCTACAAATATACTGCAGTACTAATTACTGATTAAAAATCGTTCAAATGCGTCAACCTTTTTTTTATTTATAAACGCTATTTTTAAACGCCTTTGCGCGACTAGAAACTCACTCCCTAATTTATCTAAATTTTCTCCTATTTTGTACGTCATACCTATCACGACCCCCTAGACCCTCCCCTTGTATCCGCGATTGATAATTCGAGAGGCAATTTTAATTAGGATGTACTTCTGCATTATTCATTAGTGTATTACCAATGATCTTCACATCAATTTTAAATGGACAAGCTTCGTGCAGTTGCTCGTTCGTCCCATCATTCATTACAAGTATATTATTCATAAGTGTCTAGCCACCGTTCTTCTCCGCCGTTGGTTATCACACTTCGATCTCTGCAGATCGTCACCGAAGCCAATCGATATTTCCTTCATGTGGCTCACTCTACCGGTGTGCACAGATAATTCGACCGACTCAACGACTCTCATCCTACAACACGGAAACTATTAGTATCATAGGGTACCAATTCCAAGCCAAATAAAATGAACCTCCAAATCAGTTGTCAGTATCAAACCACAACGAATGTGATGTGCAATGCGCGTAGAACTCGACTCACTTCTCCTACACTTTTCCAATACGGTATTACTCCAAAAATAAAGAGAGGCTGGAATATTTAAAGAAATTAGAGCACTTAGTAGTGTTTTCTAGAGATAGGCGAAAGAAGAAAAAAAATATTTTATGAAAATTGAAAATAGTACATAGTCCCTAGACAGTCACAACGAAGAAAGAAAAATGAAAAACGTAATAATAATAATAACAACAACAAAAGTGTAATTTTCCGAAAAGATTGGAAGGAAATATAGCATAGAAGCAGTTTCTAACAAATCTGCATCAAATTTCGGACTGAAACCGAGGTAAAAGAAAATACAATTGAGATCGGAATTATTTAATAATAATAAATAAATAAATAAATAAATTTATTGTCAAAAAACAGTACAAACTGCGTATGACCACGTGGAGGAAAAAAAACTAATTTACTCTCCGGAAGCAAGCAAGGGACCATCCCATCAATTCCGATCAAGTTTCGTAAGGCAGAGGCGGATTCAAAATTTTCAGTAAAATATCCTAGATAAGATAAAAAGTTAGCTGCGAGTTATAATACTAATAGAATGTCAATATGTTTGTAATTTTAAGCAAAAAATTACATGTAAGTTATTATCGAACTATAGATTATTCTGAGTATAGTGCTTAAAAATTGAAATAACACTAAATTCACGATTTATTGTTACAATAGACCCGCCCCTAGACAAAGCCTAGAGAACCCGTATGATAAATCCGCCTCTACCCGAAGGAAAACCGGAGAAAAACCCGGGCCAGGATGGGGAAAACCCGGGCCAGGATGGGGTAATACGCGTATTACTATCTCTTGAATACGTAAATGTTGGTTGTGATGAATGAAACAACTTTCAACCATTCCTTAGTGAAAATTGAGGAAGGCTTCAAGTATCAAAATCGCATGGGTGGGAGCGAGAGGAAGAGTATCGATAAATCGATGCCGCTGTTTAAGATTAAGTCTGCCCCCTCCCCCTCTCGCGGGGTGGTCGTTAGGGGAAGGCTTGAGTTGTTACGCATTCTCAACGTTTCGGGCAGACCGCATCTCCTTGGGAACGCTCCGATAAATAACTCTGCAATTCTATTATGTCGGAACAAAGAGAGCGATTCAATCTGATCTTCCTCAACAGACGCTGCCATGTGCCGCCTCTGACGTCACGACGATCAATTTCCGCGGCTATCCAAACCATTTGCAAAGTAACAAGCAAAATCAACAATCGATCTTAATCGTTGACTTGTTCTTGAACGAATTACCAATATTATATTTTTATCGCAAACATAACTTCATCGTCTTCCCATATTCTCCAGTATTAATATATCAATTATTATTATTATTATTATTAATATTAGCAATTTTAACTCAGAAAGCCTTGTCTTCCTAAAACGATGAAAGATAATGGGTGTGCGAGCTGTTGCGCTGGTCCCAAGATTTTACTCATAACCCATGATATGTCCAATATAGCAATGACGATATTCAAAATATAAATTTAGCGACGTTTCTTCTTCTTCATATTCACTTCTTTCAAATCAAATACGCAAAAACGTTGAACATTGAAAGGTTGACCAAAGGTTATAATCTCACATTCCTCTTGAATGAATACATACTCTTAAGAATTATTCTAAGAGCCACCAAAGGGCGTGTTTATGTATGTGTAAATATTTTTTAAAGGGTGCAAGGATCTTTAGTGGATGGAAAAGGTCCTAGTGACATCTTGTGTCCCTGTACTGACTTGTCTCGCGCAGAGTGTCCATTTTCGTCGCAATGTGTGTCACCACACGACTTCCATGCCATAAACCATGCCATTAAGTAACTAGCATGCGTAAAGTGGTCAATATCTTACGTTTGTGTGAGAGACTTACTTCAGAAGTGATGTTTCGATGCAGGAAAACACGGTATACTTCAAAGCAAGAGTAGCACATCAATTTTCTTTGTTTTTAAAATCAATTTTCTTCCGTGCACCTACATATAGTAATAAGAATAGTGTGGGAGCACATTTCCGTTGGACTAGTTCAGTGTTGAAACAGAAATCTCCCGGAAGACGCAGTGTTCGGACACCCGAATACATCGCTATAGGTATCAGGATAACTTCCGAACTTATTGAAGTCTCAGTAATTGATAAACACAAATGGCAAATATTAATCTGTGTGATGATAAAATAAAATGTTTACCAGTGTCAGTGGTGTTCTTTTAACACGTTTGTAGAAAGGTACATCTTTAATGCATTTCAGATTTCAAGAAGTATTTCATCGTATCTTGAACAGTAATTGTAATTTTCAACTTCTTGATGCAGACACCGAAAACTCGGTAGTCTTTATGTATAAAACTGACATGGCCGTTTGTAAAAGAACCTTCCTAAACCTTTAAGCTCAATGAACTCGACCTGGTAGAGTTCCCTTTCCTACGTTACTAACATAACGTAAGAATTTATGGTTTACTTCTTTACCTTTACTTCTAATTATTGCAAATGAAAAATAAGAATTATACACGTTCTCCTCCCCTTCCTCTTTAGTATTTCCGCAGATGCGGTGTCTTCGGAGATGTCTTCGCGAAGGTCGTAACCTCCCCTGGGATTCGCACGTGTCAGCAGTTCTAAGCCTTTGAGATGCAAATCACTCGCTTCCCAAGGCAGTTGTGGAAGAGCGAGCGACGACTGCGCGTCGAGCGGAACATCGCTCGCTCCAATCACTTTCACCGGATTAATTGCTAATGGAAGGACGTCTTCGGCGTTTCATCACAAAAATTGAGACCTGGAGAATTCCGTAAATGAATTATGCGAAGGAAAATGGATACGAGATCATTTGCTCATCAAGATGCTTTGGAGGTTTGAGTACCGAAGACGTTACAAACAAAATGACCGTCTGATGTTTTTAAACTTGTTTGGAATCACACGTGTTAGCAGAAAGGTGCTGTCCTAAAGTACTCAACGCAAATATCCTCCCCTCTATAACCCTCTTAACGATACATTTTACCTCCTCCCAATAAATACGTAACGTTAGATCTAATTCTCTCCTTCGCCGTTAAGAAATAAGGAGTTTTTACACAGCGTATCTACGAATTATCGTATACGCTACTCCAATGCAAGTAACTTCTGCGCATGCTCAGAAGTTAGTGGTACACTAACGCTCCTAGTGCAGTATGTTGAAAGACCTCCGTTTACGTATGATGTAGTGGCGCGCTAGTCAGAGAGATCATGGCGGATTCTGGTCTGGATTTGAGGTTATGTTGATATGTAAGAGATTTGTTGGTTTTGTATGCCGTATGAGCACGTGCTGGTGTTCTCACTACTGTGTTTACTTGTGTTCGCTTGCAAAAAGGTAGTTTGTTTGGGTTAACATTTTTAATATTATTTGAGTCGAAGATACGCTACGCAAAATGCATCGATTACTCGAGTTCTTTCCACGCGTGTTTCGCGGTTAGAGTCATCAACGTAACGTGTACGTTAGGAAGCATGAACATTATGCGAAAACTCTCTAAAGTTTGTGTTGTTTTCTGGAAAATGTGGGTAAAAATTGTTAATACACGGACATAATTGTTCGTTCTTCATTGTTCAATGCTCTTATTGATCTGATTTATAGTGGCAAATTTAAAGGTAAAAAAAACGTCCTATAAAATAAACGCAATATAACTTTAGAAGTGTAACACCAAAGATAAATACCTCCTACCCCACAATAACACGGTATAATGATATCACAACCTCACTCCCACTTCCGAGGTGCATAGGGGACGGTCTCAATACGTTAAAGATTTTGCAGATCAGTATATCCTTTATTTGGTAAACAATTTATCTAAATTTTCTCCTATTTTGTACGTCATACCTATCATAGATTGTTTGTTAATCACTCCATCTTATTTCTATTTTTTAAATTGGGGCTTTATTTCTATTAAATAAATTTTCGTAAATATCATTTTCCCTCCCTTGATTTATAACCAAGAGCAAAAAATGAGATATCATTATTAAGATTATTTTCAAGCCTTTAAGAGAATAGTAATACTACATTTTAGTTAATTTAAAATAACATGTTTTTATAATATTGTTTTAAAAGAAGCTTTCACGTTTTAAAAGGATTCATACAAAGTTTCACAGCAATATTTTAGCGTTTTTTAACCATAAAAATCAACTACATACCTCAACAGGACTATGTGAATGGTCGCAACGAAGCGGAACTATATATGGAGTTTTATAATGTTTAATGTGGTAAGTTTTGTTTGTGTTTTTAATAAACATTTTAGTCGGAATTTGAGTATTATTACTAATTCATATGATTTATTCTTTACAATATTTTCATTTCATTTTCAAACAAATTCGGGTAATTAATTTTTTTACTGAATGGGAGAGGGCGAGTCAATCGGGTTCTAAAAAATTATGAATCAACCTGTTTTTTAATGCGTAAAAATCAGAATGTGTCTCCTCCTCGTTGAGAGAGGAAGAGCTGAGCTTTTCAAAGAGGGAGAGTGAGAGAGAGAGATTTGATGATCGTCTTCCGTCGTGAAAGTGCTTGCTACTGGAACTAGTGCTGCTCTGCTGTCGAGTTATGTGGCAGAAGCGCAACGAGGAGCGCTGTTTCTCCTTCCGCTGTCGGAGTCAGGACTCCTTCGCATCCACAAGTCGCCGTCCTTCGATCGGATCGGAAGCCTCAGGGACGTAAACACCAGATTATCCTGCTGGATTTCGCCGGGAAACATCGACTGTCAGATTCTGAGTGCTCATCGTTTTCACAAACGATCGGCGAATTTTTGACGCGAGAGCGAAATCGTGCGGCGCCAGCGTATTTTACGAGAGCGAGAACCGGACACATAAAATTAAAAAAACACAATTTTCACGCGATAAATTTCTAAGTTTGCTACATTTATAAAGGGCTTGAATTATTTAACGCAAATAGGTCTATTACGTGATGCATATAATGGGACATAGAGAGGAAGGATAAACAAATACAACAGAAAAAAGAAAACAAATCGGATAATAAAAGTAAAGAGAATATCAATGAGTTGTATGATGTAAAAGAACGTACTGTGCAAGTCGTGTCATGAAACAATGTATTGTGAAAGTCATGTAATGTCGAAAGATGTAGACGCGACAAAAATAAGTAAATGAAAACAGGGTCAGTATTCACATTTATAAACCTTAATCGTTAAAATGCCATTATAAATGGGTGGGCAAAATAAAACTGGCCAAAAAAAAAATTCTAATCCGAACAAGGAATTGACCCTTGTTAATGAACAGGAGAACTGCCCATCACGTCGAAGCGGCGCTGCGATCGATATATCTAACTGTGAGACACGCGCAGTTCTGCTTCAGGGATAGCAGCAATAGCGTTTTCAATGTTCTGTTGCAGCTCATCCAATGCGTGAGGATGATTGAAAACCTGACCCTTCAAATTGCCTCACGGGTAAAAATCACAGGGGGAGAGATCAGACGATCGAGTTGACCACTAGAGATTACTGCCTCTGCTGACTGTCCTTTCCTCACCGACCACTTCGTGTACTCGTGACAAGGTTCTCAAAGCGGGGTGTGCCATTGCTCCGTCTTGCTGAAAGTATCCAAAGTCGCTCATCTGTGAGTTGATCCACATAATATTCTCATTTCTAATGAAATTATTTTTAATGTTCGTTTTATGAGTAATAGTGACGACTATCTAATTTAAAACAAATAGTTATTTATAAATAAAGTTATATAAATTGGAAGCTCACTTGGTCCCGTCCGTAAGCAGTATGGCCAACCATGAGAATTGTGCTATCCTTATGCTCTATAATTATGATATAGAGTAAATTATATCTTCTCGAATTTTTTTTTCATATAATTTTCTATATTGCTTCAAAGATCGGAATGGTATGATTAGAAATTAAAATTGATATCATAATATCTTGTAGCATCAAATGATGCAAACTTAAAAGACATACATATAATACTTAATTTACAAGCACCAGAATTCACTTAATGCAAAATTCATGCAATACCTTGGGTCATTAAGTATTTTCTCTGAAATTATTTTAAGGCGCGACAACCCTGTCTCAAAATCCAAGGCATTTTCTCACAGACAGGAGACCACAATACAGTTAGACATCCTGCATGTGACAGTCAAAGGAATGTGGTTGACATCACACTCATATCACATCTGAGCATTTCTTGAGGCAAAATTGCTTTGAGAGACCGTGAAACGCTGGCATGACCATCAGCAGAATCTCGCTTTAGGTCTATACGTCCCTGAGGTTTCACAGAACACCGAGAAAACACACAAGTATAGATGACGATAATTAAATCGGTTTAATTAACCCATAAATTGTTTATTTTTTTGATCGATTATTATTTACATCAATCNTATATATATATATATATATATATATATATATATATATATATATATATATATACCAATAAAATATAGAAATAATAATCTTCAAAACATGAATATCATGCAATATATAGTCCAATGAACGTTTGGGACATGTAAAATATATTTTCAAGTGGTCCCACTTAAGCGTTGTCTCACTATCACTTCAATGCCATCTGAGAGGCTGTTTTAAAAAGAACACAATTTGACTGAGAGGTTTCGTTTGAGAATATAAATATTGTTAACATTATTTTCGTTTGCCTTTATTTTTTCACTCATTATAAATATTATTCCCCTTCGAATTTTTATTGGTTAATTGTCCTTGTTTATAATGCATTTGTTTATTAACATTACAGTTTGTCATTCATACATGTTAAGAAGAAGAGACGATAATCTCAGATTTTATTTAACCAAGAAAATCCTGAAATTTAGTCATTTAAAACCGGAATACCTAATGTACTTAATAATAATTAAAAAGAGATGTATTTCCGAATGAATTAAACACGAAATTAAAAAAAAAACTTCCTAAACTTAATTTCATTCCGTGGAACACAGCAAGTATGTAAGCATTAGTTTGTTACAACTATTACAGATTTCGGATTAAAACTGAGGGATAGAAATTATTCAAAGAGCGTCAGTTACGTCAGCGTAGATGCACATCTCGATAAAAAAAATTACGTTAAAAATTAATTTATTCACGGATGGAGAACAAGTTTCATTGGAAACCAGATTTTAAGAGAGTCAATAATATTTGCAATGATGATTCATGTAAAAATCGTTGTAGTATTGCATTGAGAGATTATGGTTTGTCTATTGATCACTTACGATTTGTCATAGTTGTAGAAATGATTCGGGAACTGCAAGCAACAGTCCGTTAATGCCAAGCAGCACGATGGAGTACAACAATTTCTATTTAATGCTCCGTCGAAGGCTTAATCTTCGAATTCAGTGAAGTGCGCTGCTTTCAAACGAATCCTGCGGGTGACGTTGACAGTGGGATATTACTTTTGTTAGAAGCGCGCACTGGTACGTTTTTGTTCAGGACGAAGAGCAGCGCTGTAACGGATTACTAAAACAATTCCTTACGCGTGTGTGTGACACGTTTGACGGAAGGCCCAGCGGCGAGTGTCACACGATATCAAAGTCACATGAAGTGGCGATCCAGCTGCCCGAGACTGTTTCGAATCGTGATTAATACAACGGATTTAAATGGATGGAATGAAACCTCTTTTCTTCTTCAAGATCCCTTTTATGACCACTATTACTTCAGGTTGGGAGAGATAAAATTATTTGTTCCCTTTAATGTTTTAATGAGAATAAATAACAAATGTGGTGACTGCTAGTACAATTTTTATTCTAATGAAAGTACTTCAGAAGTATCAAGGGCAAACATTTGCATTGTCAGACTGAAGATGCCAGATAATCCAGCGAAACAACTTTAATTAGAATAAAAATTGTATCAGAAGACAACAACACGTTTGTTATTTATTCTCAAAATGAATACTAGTATCGCCTTATCGATTTCCAACAACAATGTTTTTAATGTTTATGGGTTCGTCAATTCTGTAATAGAAAATATTTAAAAATGGTATTACTGTTGGATATGCACCAAGCACTTCATAGTTTGTCACCAGAAAATAGCTTTTTTAACCCATTTTTTAATAAATTAATAAATTTATTANACGTGGAGAAAAAAAACTAATTTACTCTCTGGAAGCAAGCAAGGGACCATCCCATCAATTCCGATCAATGGCCCTAAGGCAGAGGCGGATTCAAAAATTTCAGCAAAAGTTCCTAGATAAGATAAAAAGTTAGCTGCGAGTTATATTACTTATAGAATGTCATTTGATACGTTATTTCCGACAAGTAAAGAGTATACTGAAAAAAAATTTAATTAAATTTTTTTTCCATGTGCTAACAGACTTGGATAGCTACAGATACTCAGATACTGTAGTTATAGATCACTATGATTTCTTATAGTCAGATCTAAATACTCCGCGAAACTTTACCCTAAATGTTAGCAACAATTAGGTATTTTAACTCTCAACTTCCGAGTACCTACTCGTGGAGGAGTGTTTGCAACGTCAACAGCCAGGTGAAAATTAAGACGGACCGGGACTCGAACCCGGGACCACCTGTTTTGGCTGCAGGTGTGCTATCCACTGCGTCACCCGCCTCGACTCCCAAGTCCCTACACAACTTCCACCTGGCCCGATCCAGTGAACCTGGGTCACAGTTATGTAGTTCTGTTCTAACCTAACCGAAGGGCAGAACATATTCTAAAACAATAATAGACTATTTTTTAAAGTAACAACTTCCGATTTCCTACTCGTGGAGGGAAGGATGCATCGTCTACGGCCGAGTGAAAATTGCGACGGACTGGGACCTCCTGTGTACCTGCAGGAGTAAAAACTACGCATTGTAAATGATCTCAACCCAAGAAAATTTAATGTAATTCAATTTCTCCAATTTAAAAGAAAATTAAGAGAATTAAATAGAGATTGAACGAGAAAGAAGATTCATGTTATGACGGCATAAATAAATTTTTGTAAATAACAAAAAAAGTTTTCATTCGTCTTCCCTTGGTTCCCTAGGACAACGTAAGACGCAGTCTCCGTGCCTTGTGTCCTTTGAGGCGTAAGGGGTGGGTCGAGAAGGGATGGGAGGAGCGCACGATTACAGCGCCGCCTGGCGCGTGATGGAGCGTGTAGTCGCGTGCTGCTTATCGGAAGGGTAATAGATTGCGTCTGAGCCACGAGGCTGGCTTTGTGACGCAGGGCAGCGGGAGAACCGCCGTCGACGCCGGAGGCAAAAGCCCTCCCTCGCTTTAGAGGCCAGTTCAAGCACAATGGCGTCGGGCACATACAATACCTTACGCACGGCAAAACCACTTCACAATATGGAACGACGCGACGTTTTCTCCAGACAGTGGGAGATGAAATAATAAATAAATAAAACCTTCTTAAAAAACAAGCTTTGATTTGCGGCATCTACTAAAAGGAATAAATATTTTTAGGTTTGTATTAAGGTAAAGCATTGCCTTATGCTAATATCTCCATACATATTTCACATTAGTATATAGAAATAAAAATAAACGTACTTAATATATTTATTGCTGAAAATGATTTAATATTTTATGTTGAATGATTTGTCTCCAAATAGCATGTCACGCGAAATGTTCATTAAAGTATTTACTAATTAATTGCGTAGGAAAGTAAAAATGTTAATAATTTTACAATACTAAAAACAAAATTTAAACACAAACTCTTATTTAATGTAAATAAATAACATAAATAACCTGTCTGTCTGATACACCTTCCGATAGCATAAACATCCCTTTGAGAATCGTTCTTAATGATAAGGTGTTCCTCCGCTGTTCGTAATGATAAGATAGATTATAATGAATATGAAATTCGTTACACTTATTTGTATAAAGTGAGTATTTCAGAGTAATGCTTCCCGGAAATAATCCACTGCGAGTTATCTCGGAATAAAATAGTATTAAGAAAACGTAAAAAAGCGATTATTTGAACGAGACATCATAATATTCGATTGTCATAGGGTTTGGTTTATATATGTGTAAATTTCAGCTCAACCAGATG
The DNA here is from genome assembly GCA_002313205.1 of Laupala kohalensis. Lineage (NCBI taxonomy): Eukaryota > Metazoa > Arthropoda > Insecta > Orthoptera > Trigonidiidae > Laupala > Laupala kohalensis. The sequence continues at coordinate 86,615 of NNCF01126412.1, read as the reverse complement.
GATGGAACCGGTTAAATATTTATTTGCAACACATGGTCCAAACATAACAACTGGTCAAGTTAAACAAAGAGCTTATAAAAAGTCATTAGGTAAAAATTGTCGCGTTGCCCGCGTTAACACAAAGAGCACGACGCAAATACAAGACATCCCGAACAGCTACACTTCGTGCGAATCATCAAGGGTACAGAAAATGCTCACAAGAGTAAATAGTGGTGAAGAGTAGTGAAGTGTGCGTGATTGCTCACAGCAACCCTGTTTTTGGTTTTATTTTTTGTAGTTTTAAATTTCCTTTAATTACATTACAGCAACAGCTTTTACGTTAAGGGTATCGGAGGAGCAACGACGTATTTGTGTACATTGAAGTATGTTAGTGCGTATGAGTGTGTGTGTGTGTCTGTTTGTAAGCCAAAATGTGTTTGTATATATACGTGAATATACACACATGGACCTATGTAGGTAATTAATCTCTTAAATGTAATTTATTTCTCGTTGTTGCCTTGTGTACTAATTCTCTAACCGTTTTTACCATGTGAGTGTATTTTGTAGATATTTGGGCGATGATTTGATATTTAACCTCCTAGTATTGCTTTGTCTTCTTTTCTATCTGCCACCGAGAATTGCACACTTGCAGAGGAATAAATTATTATTACTATTGTTATTATTATTATCATAAGATATTCTACTTCAAGCAAAGTAAATATCGCGTCGTTATTGGATTCACGAGGGACCATATCTTGTAGTTCTATTGCAATAGGGATCTAATGATCTTGACGTTGGCGAGCCCTAAAGCCCCAAGAAAAAAAAATATTGCAATAAAATCACATTTTTAAAAGACGAGCACGTATGATTCTTCGAATCATAATTTACTTAGAAATACCAGTATCTGGGATCTTTATTATTATTCTAATGATACTCATAATGATAATTATTTATGTAAGCCATTCATAATACTAAATCAAACACGTAACTTGAGAAGGGCGTGCTCTTCACTGCCTCAAGGAGTAGCATCTTCGCAATTGACCATGTTATCGTAATGAACCGACGAACTTAAATCAAACTCGTATATCTGATTCGAATATGCAGCAGAACATAACCATATATTCGCCAGTTGATACTTGAATCCGAACAAAGCGTAGCTGATATCCGTGACCGATACAGCCAAGAATACTCGTATGAACAAGACAGACATGACGTTATCTTTGAGTGACGTCATAAGCCCTACAGGTGAGGTAATTTTATCCCAGCCATCGTATCTGCCACTTCCAACTGTACAGCGTGGGCAGCGGGTAATTTACTGACCACCAAGAAAATATTCTTTTGTATAGTCCAATATGAGCTTGGTAAGATATATGCTCATTGTACACTCATGTATAATAATCTTTGAACTTTAATAATAACTTGAAGATAGACTATCAAGTTAATAACGGATCACATTCTTTTCAGATGAGGCATTAATGGAATGGAGATGAGAAGAATGGTGTATCAGTCCAATTTACCATAGTTGCAACGTACACATAATTATTTTAAAATAAGGTAACCTTTCTTAGAACTATAATGTTTTAAATTTTTAAAAAATTCTAAATATGCATCTAAAATAAAGGTTAAATTTTTCTGTAACTGAAATGACATGTTATAAGTTTTTATCTCTAAGTTACTATTCAGCGAAACTTTAAGAGACTCGATTTGAAAGTACTTACCAAAATAAATAAAAAATCACATCTGCACGCCTCGCACATTATTACCACGATTGATTACAGTATCATCCCGGGCGGTGATTTTCTCCGTTTTCCTCAGGTCACTTTGATCTCAATTGAAGGGATGTCTCATGCGTGGCCTCCGAACAGTAAATTATATTTCTATCTTCTGCGTGATGATTAATTTTTAACTACTTTTGGCATAAACAATATATTATTATTATAATTATTATTGTTATTATTATAAAATTAAATTCTTGTTATTCGGGTAGAGGTGGATTTTATCCAGGTTCTTGTCTAGGGGAGTCTTCTATTGAAACAACAAACCACAAATTTTGTGTTATTTTAATACTTCATAAACAATATTTCCCAAATAATCTACAGATTCATAATAATGCGTACTTCTGGAGCAAGTTTGTGTTTTATTAGATACAAATTTGTTGTTATTCTATCAATATTATAAGACGTACCGAACAATTTTTAGTCTTATAGTAGGAGTGTGCTGAAATGTTAAATCCGCTTCTGCCGTAGAGTCCTTGATTAGAATTGATGGAATGCGTCCCTTGCTTGCATCCGAAGAATAAATTAGTTTATTGTCCTCCACACCGTCACACGCAGTTTCTACTTCTTTTTTACAGCAAATTTATTTACTTTTTATTTATTCATGAGTTCACATCAGTTTGACTGTAGTGTACTCTGTGCGCTACATTCAGTACAGTAAGTTCGGCCGGCAGATGAAGTATAGAAAACTCAATCCCATACATCTCTCAGAGGGGTCGTGTTCATTTTTGTCCGCACGTAATTTCGGTAACAGCTGGATACCAAAACAATAATTTTATATTGCACTGCAACAGAGCTGCCAGCTGCTACTATAGCTTCAAGAGGTCTGAAGATTTACTCCTAGTCGTGTAATCGTGGTGACATATACTCTTTTGTTATCCCGCCGGTTACACACTTCTCTTACGAAGGTCAGTAGTCTTACGGAATGTTTCAAGAGAGATGCTGTAAAGATTTCATTATGTAGTCAACTAAATACTCTTCTTTTAATTTAGATTGACAAGAATACTCTGAATATCGTGCAATGTAACTTGTCTTTCTCTATCAAATTGTTCTAGAGCAATCCAATGAAATTCGAGTAGTTTATTGAAAAAAGGTATTAGATTTCTTTCGTGATTCACGTTTTTAAAAGATTAAGAAAATTGTACTTTAAAAAAATATTTGTTATACACATGAACTATTTTACGAGGTTATATGAACTTAATACACAGTCCTCTCCATTTTTACAGCTTTTTACTTCTTTATTATATTATCATTACTTCTATATTTTAGCAAAAAGTCATTGGGAAATGTGTTTTATGAATCTGGTTAACATATTCTGGGGTCAAATATACCCAGGAAAGTAGAGGTACGCCACTCCTGTTCCCAGCGATATTTACCATGATGTGCGTGGGAACTGTCAAGTAACTAAAATTTTAGTAGAGTTTTTATGCTAATCCTTATTAGTTCACACACGTTTTCTAGCTCAAGTACATTTCCATCATTATGAAATTTATCGAAGATTTCAGTCCATCACACGAAGGGCGATTAAATTTCTGCTCATAATTTTAATGTCATCTATGAAAGACAGTACGCTTACACAGATGGAAATCGTAGGTTACGTACACTCCAATTTCCTCTCTCTACAAGATTGGTTTCATAGTCTCGTGACAACTGTATCTATGTTTTTAGATCCACTGCGGGATACTTTTTTTGATCCATTTTTATCATCATGGCTGTCGGATTTTTCTGATAGTCAGTGAATATTTGCTGTGATATCTGGGTATGTTTATCCCAGATTTTGATTTGTCCCATCCTTCTTCAGTTTTCTTGACCAAGATTCACAATTCTCACAATGCATGCAAGAAGAAACATTATTTTGATGCGATTTTTTGTAAAATAAATCCGTGTACGTATTAAACTCTATTATTCAGAACAATGACATAATATGAATCACCCATTCACTAGACGCATTTCCTCAATTCGCACGTTCTTCATAGAGAGTTCTTCGAAAGTTGCGAACGCATGACTCCTGATGAATTTAAAAGTACGAGTTGTCTTTCTGCATTCTCTTGGAAAAAGAGTGAATAAAAACTGGCTCCTCATCTAGTGATTTCCATTCATCTCATTCGCGAGGCTACAATCCTCTCCACCGTCCGCATCCTCGATTCAGAAGAGAGAGAAAAAAAATACTGACGACGCTGTCAGAATGGAGTATGCGTTTACAGTACTCGCGGCGAAAGAACAGTAACGGGGGAGAGAGAGCGCGGTGTTCTCATGTCTACTGTGGGGGTGGCCTAGCATAGAGATATCTATAAGGAAAGAGGCGACAACTCCAACGAAATTCCAACGAGTATAGAGAAGATTCTGAAACTCCGGCGGATCTTGTGAGCGCGTAACACCATCTAATAGGTACATACCGTCACCAAGATGTCCACGCTTTGTTTTTTTTACGTTAGTTTCTCAAGCGAAAGTCTTATTGATAAAACCGTTTTTCCAAACTTATTTCAATACTTTCACTAAATTATCATTAATTTCATTTTATACCTAAAATTTAAATTAGAAACTAATTTTATCTACATCTAACATGTAACTACGAATTAACTTGTTAATTATGTCGAAGTTATTCCAGTACGTATCATATGTGAAATGAAATTCTAAACAACATTATTTAATAACTTTCGGTCAGGTGAAAATGGNAGACCCCCTGCACTGATCGCAGGTGTGTTAACCACTACACCACCCGGGTTCGATTCCCGTCTCGTCGCCATTTTCACCTTACCGAAAGTCTATGTGATATCTTCTTCACGTGTAGGGTACATGGAAGATATGTGTACAAAACATTATTTAGTTTAGAAAATAAAAATTAGTTCTCGCACGTTTATTTCTTAGGCGTATTTACTTCAGTTTTCAGCCATTGTACAATAAAATAACGAACACGAAACTCATACCTTTCACGTCTCACTGCAAGGTTACAAAAATGGTTGTCGCCTAATTGTTCCCGCTGCACTACTGGGGGTGATTCAAAGGACCCAATCAGATGACGCGACGTCCGAGTCACTTCTCTCCTTATAAAGAACTCTAGCCTAAGATGGTTCCATCCATTCTAGGTAAATGCTGCTATGTTAAGTGGAAGAGGTAAATTGAAGCGGTCTTCTTGTGGCCAAAGGTTAGGTATAAAACACTCTAACCGTNCTTGCGCTGCTTAAATGGTTAGAGATACGCAATATCAGAGTTCGTCTAGAGAGAGTGTGCACCATGCGTGTCCAGGTCTCCGACATTTTTCCGTCAAGTTGGAGTAAATGCAGTTAAATTTATATGAATTTCTAAATATATCTCAATAAATTTGTGTCGAAATACTATTGCATGTTTTTTTAAAAATCAAACTACACACAACTAATTAATCTTTTTCGAAAGAGAGTGTTCATATGTATATTTGAATAATGTGTCAGTTTGACGAAAAAATGGCGGCGTTCGGTAATCGGCCACACTATTAGTATACGCATTTTGGGCTGCAGAACTTGAACGTAAACGCATTAAGTATCCGCTGTCACGAGGTACAGCGAGAGGGAGAGTCTGCATTGACTCCTCGTCTTCCACGTGGTCTTGACGCTCCTCCCTCGTTACCATTCCTTCGTCGTGAATACTATAGTTATCTCGTTCATCCATTTTGCAAGTAGAGCTTCCGGGTCGACCAGTCGAGTTTCAGACACCAACACCGCTTCTCCTCTACACTTAAAAACTGCCTACACCATAAATAATACCAACATGTGCTTTTAAACGCATAAAAATTAGCTTATGAGTTTGGGTAGGTTGCCGCCAAGTAAAAAGGATGGGTATGCATGAAAGCCGCATTAAAACATCATTAGTACCTTTTGCATGAATAATACATGGTCGTTGTTTCCACGATGGCCTTTAGGTGTTGGAATTCATCTTAATATTCCAGACAACTATACGCAATATGTTTTCACTTTTTTTTTTTTTTTTACATGTTTCTCTTGAAGATGGTAATATCTTATGAAGGAATTTATGTCTTGTGTATTTTTCATTGGGCGTTCTCTGTTAGCAAAAATGCGGAGAAGAATAGTATTCGATGTTTAGTACGAAAGGAATTTATTCATCATAAACAAACAATCAAGTTACCTTCACACTTAAAAGGAAAAGGTAACAAACTAAATAATAAAAAAAATATTTGCAAATTTTTTTAAAAATACGTATTGCTATGTGAAGAGTTCTATTCTCCCTAAAAATGGAATAAATAATTTTTTACAAAGTTTTGAACAAGGGATAGGATTATAAAATTCTAAAAGAGAAGTAAGCGACTTGTATTAAAACGTTTCTAAAAATACATCATACAAACTAATGACATTTGTACCCCTCCAAAAAGTTTCATAAAGAAATAAAACTAGTTAACACATATTAATTGTATTGTGTACATGTAAGATGTTTTGCGTATGACACCTACATTCTCCGTAATTATACAAATCGAATAGATATTTTGACAAAATAGACTATTTGTATAAAACAGACCTTTCTAAAGTTACGGTGGAGCTCCAAAACCCATCACACACTAACACACCAAATGTAAAAAATTAATGAAGATAAACCCGACCACTATTCACAGACTCGATATTCAACATTTAGAAACATTACATTAACAAAATTGATATATGGAACTACGTTTCGACACAATTTTGGTTTCAAAAAGATTCATAATGTTGATGTAATATTCATGTATGTTTATATTGATGTAGATTCATAACATAGTAATCGTGTTTTTTTAACATTGAATTGACTCAGATGTTAAATGAAAAAATAAGCACTAATTCAGAAAAAGACTGAGTAAATGGAACACTAAAGTGATTGACATTGGCCAACTGAAATGTATCTTTTATAATACATTTATAATATATTTAGCATTATAACTGTTGAAGAAGATACCATAGAATTTTTCGAGTACATCCTAAAGTGAAAGAATTGTTGATAGAGGTATTCTTGAAATACTATTTGTTTGTTGTTACACTTCATAGAATATATTTTGCATATTTGTCCAAAGGATGATGAATTAATACAAAATTCTCCTGCTAAAAATTACTAAGTAAAATTTAAAAAGATCACTAGAATATTTATTGGCTGTAGATTCAAACACCAGAAGTACTACCATTGCGAAACTATACAAGTATAGCACATTAATAACACATAAAAAGTTCAACACTCTATACAAATATTATGTACATCATTATCTAAAATAAATGGTGGAAAATCTGAAATGTACAAAACATCATGAAGCAACATGAACCTTAAAACCATCCATTGACACAGGAGTTATATATACAGATCGCAAACCCTTAGTGACACCATGACAAGCGATATTGAGGGATGAATGCTACCCTGCGCCTCATTAGAGAAGCCTTGAAGCTGAGTGTTAAGGGTGCGACACGTGCAACCATAGCATGAGTTGAGGGACCATTTGGCTTAAGAGTGATACCATTCTCCTAATGGTGACTATACGGATCTTTGAAAAAATACTTTCTTTTAAACTCGCTACGTATCAACATTTGGGCCCTCGCCTGGTGACTTTACGTGATTAAATAAATAGAGTGTCCTGACAACATATTCATGTGTTATTTATTTCTTGGCAAAAAGATGTAATTACTTAACCGAAANTTTATTTCTTGGCAAAAAAGATGTAATTACTTAACCGAAAATTAAAAATTAATTTTTTTCACTATATTATATTAATGACAATAACAATTTTGTTGCGTATATGTAGTTTTTGTATTGTTTATTTTATATTTTCAAGATATTTTATTTGGTATCTGACGTTGACCCAAATAGCTGTCGAAAGGTTGTTAGTAAATAGATAAACACTGTTTTCTGAGGTCGCATTAAAAATTTATATTAATATGATATTAGAGTAAAATATTGCCAATAAAAGTAGTAATAATACAGGTTTTAAAATGTACTTGATTCATAAGAAATGTTTTTCAAATAATGAATAAAATTTACGATAAAAATGAGTACTTGTATGTATTTGAACTTAAAATGCAACAGAGTGAAATGGATCGATAGATTCTGGAATGTTTCAACATCTCAGAAGTTCCATAGTAAATCAGACTGAAGGCTTTACTCTACAAAATATTAGACGAAAATTTGCTTATCTAATAATGAAACAAGAATTGTGGCCTATCACATTATGTAACCGTTCAAGCCTAAAGCATTTACCAGACTTTTGAAGATTATTCTACTATTAACGTCTATTATATAATCAAGATAAATAAATAAATAATTTAAGACTTACAAATCAAAATGTTGTAAAAAAAAAGAAAAAAAGAGTTGAAACATTGTGTCCTTAAAAGCACAAAATAATTAATATTCGTCCATCAAAAGGTCTTAAGTCTTAAATTATTCATTTATTTTTCAAGATTATGTTTTATTTTGCAAAAATAAATAAATGGTATTTTAGATTCGGGTTAATTTTCCCATCCACTTGAATAAGATATGCGACATTATTCCTGTACCCCGCAATTTCACTCAGGAAAACCAACTATAGGAGGAAGGGTACACTCACAGCCATTTTTGTATGGGGGTTGCATGGGTTTGGGGGCCATAGGAGCGGGTGTGCGTCCGCTCTACTTACAGAGACGTGAGCTGGCTTAGCTTCGCGAGCGCTGCCCGTGGCACTTGGTGCAAGCCACAATTCTGCAATGACCTGTGGGCAGATGCACTCGTAGAAGGTGTTCTTTTGTCCTTGCTGTTAGTGTTATTGGCCACGAGGGAGTTATGCGAAGAGAGGGTGATCGCTTCTTGGAATGATGAATCATTTATGGGATGGCAAATCTGAACTCCTTCCCAAAAACAAAGGTTTGAACTATACACGAAATTAAAGTGTGATCATTAATGTAATAAGCTCTTTTTCACGAATGGAGACCTTGGACGTATTGCCCATTGGGGGACCAAAATTAGCAAATAAAAGAGAACAAATTTAGTTTTGCATAGTAATATTGAAATATTTTATTGACTATTTTTTGGTATTGTAAATGTTTACATGTCATGAAAAAGGTTAAGATCCAGATAATATGTTGAACATTAATCATCTAAAGAAGTTTCGAAGAAATTTTTGAAAATTTTTTCTGGAGCATTGAAAACTGGGGACTATTGGCCAGTGACCACTTAGTCCGGTTGCAGTATCGGCGCTGGTATTTTAATCTTTTGAATACGCGTGGAATGTTTTCAGTTTCATAGGAATCTCACTGGACTGAACGCGACTTTTAACTTAAGACTTTTGTCAAGGGCATTCGGAACATACAACCGAGATCACCGAAATTGCTGCAGTTATAAACTGCAGTTGAAAAAGTTTTCATTCCATCCCACATCCTTATTAACAAACGAAACAATCTTCACTTATCATTAAAGGTTAAAACAATGCAATGTACAATGTCATGTTTTGGTGAGATACACCTCTTGCGTAACGTTTTATGAAAGTATTTAATCTAATTTTAGTAAATCAGAAATACTTAAGTTCATGTCATTTTAGAAAAATTAAAAATAAATCTCTCAATTGCAGTAAATATCAGTCTGGGAAGTTCTTGGATGGAAAAATGCTCTAACGTGGTCTCATTTCCAAGGTTTATTCATCATTTTGAGGCACAAATAAACATTCGGAAAGGCGAGGGTATGCAACCCTCTTAAACTTCAAGGCGTAACTAGGCCACCCACCCACGTGACCGCCATAATATGGCGAGTCAGGCGATGACAACCAAAGGGGATGAAAACTACATAATCCGACAAACGAGTATTTTTCACTCTACAGTGATATATCCAACTCTACTATATATATATCCAACTCCAATGGGTCTATGAAGGTGTATGCTACAGTTTATATTGCTCCTCTTCAAATATTTTGCTGGAGAGTTAAAATCTAATAGGGAATATACATTTTCTTCAGCACGTAGCACTGAGTACAGGAAGATGTCTGGCAACTATGAATGAGTAACTTTGAATTATTCCCAAATTATTTTCAAAATTTAATCTGTCTTGACTTAACACAACAATTTTTTCTTCAAGTATAATTTGGATTGAAGCTCAGAACATAATGAATAAATTGATACCTGGTTAGCTTTCACTAAATGTTGAAACAACAGTATTTTGGTAACTACTGTGACAGTGTTCAAAATCAAAATGAAATAAACATGAAAAGGTAAGCTACTCGAAAGATAGTGAATGTAATTTTTGATTTTAATTTAAAGTGGGATAAACGGATTGAACCTAGAATTAAGAAAACTAAATAGATAGTTTATGTACAGGGATTCCATTCCATCTATGGTTTAATAAATGTAATACTTGCGTATAAACAATTTATACTGGTTTTAAATAAATAAATAAAAATAAAATTAACTTCACGTCCCATTCCTGACGACGGTGAACCCAGAAATGTCGTGTCAATCCAAGCAATCTAATATCTTAAAATAGTACTTTCGATCACATGTCCCATAAATGAAAATGCGACAAAGCTTTTTATTGTATTATTCCGGAAGGAATGCATCCCAATGTATCTCGTGTGATATCTCTCTCTCCCCGTCTCCACTTTATGCCTGGACGACCGCCAACACCAACAAAGACGCGACACATTTATTTACAATGCGCACATTTTTCCCTCTTTCGTTTCAATAAGGGCGAAGTTATTGCAGGCAATTGGTCAATATGGAAGAGCTACATTTCTCTGGAGGATAGCTAAGAAGGGGCTGGTGACTATTACACTAATGCTGTCGAAGCTATTTAGAGTGGAATGGAGTGCTAGTGCTGATAAATCGCTCGGTATTTCTTCTTGAGAGTTCACCCTATCTTTCAATGAACTGCGGACCTCTGCGTTCCTAAATCAACCGCACGAGCGAATTTCATATCCATAATATTTAACCACTCCAAAAACATTTTAAGCTTCACAAATTTGGTCCTTCCTACTCTCCTCTTTTTTTTTGACGTTATTTCAATAAAAAATGCAAACCTTACCTTTCAATTTCACTTATGGTATTCATTTATTGTAACTACTAGTTCAATACTATGATATTTCGTGAATTTCAAGAAATGTCAGAATTTTTATAGTCCTTCAAAAAGCACGCGATGATATTATCTGTTTATGGTCATCATCATCCTTACCTCTTTTTCTCTACTAATATCATATAGAATAATGTATTTGTATGTTGAAATCATAATCGTAGAGAATTTNAGAGCCCCTACTTTCTGGATTTCCCTTTACTAGTTTCTATGCAAGGAGGGTTAAATTCAATTTTCCACGCCAAATAATAAAAATATTGTTAATGTACCCTGTGTATATCTTTTCCAGTAGTATTCTCCAAGTAAAAAAATGTTGAATTGAGAGGGTCAGACATTTTTGGTGTCCTTTGAACAATGTTCATTGTAACCTACTCAAGAATTTCTTTTTAAACTTATAATTTCAATGCGTACTTTTAATTTAAGTGCTCGAATCCGCAAACTGTGGGGAAAGCTCACTGCCTTCACCGTAGTACGTAAAGTGGTTGAAAAAATTATGCGGAAATTGATCCCGTTGCCAAGATCCAAGAGATATTTCAAGGTATTTCGACATTAGTGAACACAGGTATATACAATACAGAAGATCTTCTTCTCAATCATGCGTTATAAACAATTAAATGTTATCACTCTTTGAAATCCATAATATTCGTAATTCTAATAATAAAGAAAAGTTCTTATACGATCCTCCTTGGGAATGAGATCACGTTAGGTTGCTTTTTCAAGCTAAATTACTTCAGTTATGTGCTTTTCGTCGAAATTTTTAGAGCTATTCTCGAGAAAAAAACTCACGTATAAAAATATACTTCCATACAAAGTCACATACCATTATTCAAACTATAGAATTATTGCATAGAGAGGACGGGTGGACGACGAAACTTATTATGAGGCACAACATTCCAATTGAGTGATTTACTATTAAATTTTAAATACGCATTGTACGTAACGCAGGACCGTTGATCAGGTACGAGATCCAGTGAGATCTTAGAAAAAGAAAACAAGACTTAGTGACTAGAAATAACAGAAAATGAGGAGAATTACTGTACATAAAAATGAAATGTTAAAAGTGAGGGAAGAAGAATAAATATGAAAAACATTTACGTCTCATTGGCACGTAAAAACAGTACAATGTACGAATTCAATAAATAACTTAAACACAAGGAAATAAATTATACACGAGTGTGATTCTATCAATATATGAACGTAAGATAAACAAAAAAAATGCTTGAATAATTTATATTCTATTTATGCTGAGACCTACCCATAGAAAATCTTGGGACTACAGAGAGATAATCTGCAACATTTTTCGTGTTAATTCCTAAGACCTTATGTTAAACATCCTATAGAGAGAGTAACCTCCTTCAATATAAAAGTAATGTCCAGCGCTATTATGATGAACTTTTCAAAACATGGGAATGAAATAGTGAAAGACGGTTGATACGTTAAAGGAAATGGAGAAGTGATGTTTGGGTAAGGCGACGACGCAATAACGAGGGTGAATATTGACGGCACGGTAAGAAACGCCCTCTAGTTTACGATGCACTAGAAAAGATAGTCTTTGTATCGCCGATAATGGAACACTTTTCCGTCACGCCATAAATGTGAATTTGATGGGTAATATCCCCAACAAAGCTCTGTGATACATTGTAGGATGTATTTCATTTCAGGATTTTAGGGTTGATGAGCGCAAAACGGCACACATGATGTAACACTTGCTATATGGATAAAGTATTGTATGCTTGTCTGCTATGGAAATATATAAACTAATATGATAATGAATCATTATTATGCAATTGCTATAGTTTTAGAACATGGCAGAAAATGATGATTGAAAACTCACAGTTTCCGAAGGTGGTGTAGACCACGAAAAGCACCGGGGTGAATATGCTCCAAAATATTGTCGGTTAACACTCTGAAAATAAAAGAAGTATTTGTTCATTATAGTACTCTTGACAACAATACATCAAATAAATAAGAAATTAATTTATTGTAAAAAAAAGCTCTTTTGGAGTACAATAAACTAATTTGCTCTCCGGACAAAGAAAGGGTTCACTCTGTTAATTCCGTTCAAGGATTGCAAAGGAAATTGAACATCTCAGCACACAATTGTCATATTTAATATAAGAATAAAAAAAATAGATGCGTAGCTATGAATGTATGTAAAATGTATGAAGTCGATACAATTCGTTGTTTGACATTCTCGAGTCATTACTGACATATTTGCTATGTTTACATGGCATCACATGATCACACTTCCGTAAACGTGAGTTTACTTTTATGTAACTAAGAATACCTTCTGCACAAACTGCATAAAAAATGTAATAATTTTAGGGTGGTTCATTTGACACAAAAACAACCATACAAAAGGAAATAAGAGCTAATACTTCTCACGAAGTGTCATATAGTTTGAAAATAAAAAGTTAAGTTTAATAATGAAGCGGATGAGAGCTGTTGTGTTCTTTAAGACGATGCAGTTTCCTGAGGCACACGGAGGGTGTCTGTCTTCAACTTGTGGTGAAGTTCTGTAATCTCCGTCAGAGATCACAACAGCTGCCACAACGGAAGCAGACGAAATTGCGATCAAACGACACTTCCATTAAAGTACAACAGCTGCTGTCCCGATTGGATATTTGTTTTGCTCTTTTGGGAATGTTAGTGGAAAAACTTAAAGACACACTTGTCTCATTTCCTTGTCCATGAAACCTTTTTATCTTGATACATCATACAGATGACATCTTCTCATTTCTTCAAAGTCCATAAACAAAATGTTTCACCCATACAAATGGTATAATTCTTAATAATAATAATAATAATATCTAAAAGAAAAACTTTTATTATTTATTATTAATGTAGTTTTTCTTTCAACTAACAATTTAAAAAAGACAGAACAAACAAAAATTAAAAAATAACAGACACTTAAGGCAGAATTTCAAAAGATCAGGAAACAAAATGAAGTAGAAATTATTCCCCTGATAATTTCAGCAAGTGGAGTCACTTGCAAAACACTGAAAGGGCATCTTGCAAGATTGCTATTGACTAGAAATGTACTGCCAGAAATGCAGTAATACTTTAAATTACATACATGCCACCTAACATCGAAATTTCTTAGTACGGAATATGACGAAATTTTACTTCCGGCTTGGCGTATAAGTCCGACCAAACTACCTGTTAAAACAGAGAAAATACAATTGTACAACAACAACAACAACAACAATAATAATAATAATAATAATAATAATAATAAGCCGGCTGACGTTTTAGAATCAACAAATTTCAAATTATATTATGACAGGTCAATAATCACGGACCGTACAATTCATAACAACAAACCAGACATAGTGCTAAAAGATCAAGTAACAAAGACAACCTATTTGATAGACATAGCTATGCCAAATACTAACAACCTTCAGAAAACAATTAGGAAAAATATCAGAAATACAGTGACCTTAAAGCAGAAATACAAAGTATATGGAACATGGAGAGAGTGTACATAGTACCGTTAGTAATGTCCTCTACAGGAGTTATTCCCATCTCCCTCCCCAATAGTATTAGCNACCATTTACGTACAACTTCAGAGAGCTGTTTTGCTCAACACATCAAGGATAGTAAGGAAATTGTTTGGATCATCCAGAGTGAGTGTGCTTGGTGTAGCCCGTACCTCACTACGACCAGCAGAAAAAGCTGAGATCCTAAACGGAATATAATAATAATAATAATCGTCAATGATAAAATTCAAAAATTTAAAGATTTCAAAACAGGAATTCTTCGCTTATGGAATGTGGTTCTTATAGTCCTGCCCACCATCGTCGTCATCTCCCAAAAAAAATATTTCTAACTTTACAAAAATCAGACATCCTTAACACCCGTAGAAAAGTCAGAAGATTTTTAAATTGCGACATTGCTTGAGGTGAGGATGCTTGGTATTCTCTGCATCTCACCTGAATCCAACTACAAGTTGTGAAAATAGTTCATGAAAATAAATAAATAATAGCAATCGCCCTCATCATCATAGAGACGATCATCCTAAATAATCAATAGAAAGGCCCACGATTCCTAGATCAGTGGTAGAGAGATGTTCAAAATAGCAGAGCAAAATTTCAATCGGTCAAAAAATTTAAAGAAATTCTTCCAAAACAAATAAAAGAACTCTCCTCTTCACTTTGCAACAGTAAATGCAGACTCCTCTTAACACGAAAGCAAGTTATGATGATTCGAGTGTACACTTTCAGAATATATGAAACCTGGACCCGAAAAATGTTGCATAGACATCTCGATAATCTACACCAATCTTACATTAATTGTTAAAAAGTTTGTATCAGACAAATGGTAGAAAATGGGAGACTATTACAACCATCAACCACAAATAGTTTTGGAAAACAATCCATAAGGTTTGTTTTTACCGAGCAATCTTTACTAACAAGTTAATTCCCCACAAACGTCCGAACATAACGTTAATAGACCAAATTAGTAAAACTACAATCCTCATGTACATGTGTATGTTATTTGTATGTGGTGCTCCAAAGTAAAATAATCATGAAAATCTCAAAATACAAAACTCAGTCTCAGGAAGTAGAGAGAAAATCTAAGCAGTACACGTAAGAAGCATAATGATAAAGAAAAGAAGTAAAATCTATTTTTAAAACATGGAGGACAATAAGGTAATCTACTCTGAGGAAGCAAGCAAAGGACTTCCCACGACTACTGACCTACGCGCCCAAACGAGAAGCAGGACGCAAATAAGTGTGGGACGGGATTGGGCAGTAGAGATAATATACTTAACCATGCCATGATTGAGTAAAGATACATACGAGTAAGTAGTTATATATTTCAATCAATTATTTAATGAAATATGTTTTTCAGTCAATCGTAGTTCTCTTTCAAAGTTTATCTCCAGGAGCGGATAATAGGGAGGGGTCAAGGGGGTTATGACCCCCCTAACAACCCATAGAGAATGAGTTTCTAGTCGCGCGTTTATGATTTTCAAGAAGGTTGACACTTTTGAACGATCAGTACAAGAAGGTTGAGGCATTTAATCAGTAATTAGTACTGCAGTATATTTGTAGAAACGATTTAACAATGCACAACGTGCCATACGCAGTTGTAGTGGCGGCGATGGTGGTGCCATTATGGTTGTGAGAGCGGATGTTGATGTGAATGACATGGTACGCTCATGCTTACGTTGGGAGTTTGAGATGTTTTTTGGAACCCTTTTTGGATGTTTTTTAGACTATATTCTGTTATGATCCCCCCCTAAAATATTAATCTGTATCCACCCCTGTTTATCTCTCATTTCAATTATATGAGTTCAGTGTTTAGAAAGTAAAGCTTTAATTACTGTTTACCAATTTTCATATTCAATGGTTTAAATTTCAAAAATTTCAGTCAAATTAGAGATTTGTCACAATTTTTTATGTTCCATGTTAGGGGTTTTTGACTCAACATTACACATCTTGCTATGTGATGAATAAGTGTCACGTAAAATAATTATTACATATTTATGAATAATATTATAAACTTCGTTTCACTTTAAGAAAATATTATAAATATTAGTTTAATCCAATTCTAATATAATACTAATACATTATAAATAGAATAAGAATACAAGAATTTGTAAGTTAATGTAAACATTTTGCATATAAAATAAGAGAGTAAAAATATATTGATTTAAAATTAGACATTAATTTATGTTTGTACACGTGTAATTTTCTTACTAGAAGACTTTGCCTGCTTTCGTATTGACCTCCATTGAAGTTACAATTGGTGAGTTACTTAACAGTATTTCAAAATGGCATCCAATAGTTTTCTCTTCAACTTCTCATTTCTGTTCCCTCCAGTGTAACCCACTCACAAGTCTCCATCCACTTCTCCAATATCCATTAGCACTCTCGCATAACATGCCGTAAGTAATGCACTGAATGCCCCAGATCATAAATACACTTCCACTGCACAACAGCAAATTGGAATGTAAAACACTTGGTGTGATGCCAGCGATTCCTTAGTGGCCAGTACGTTCTCCGCCAACCCATGTAAATGACTGGATATGTTCTTTCTTTTTTTTCTCCCTCTCTCACGAAATGCTTGACTATCAACACCTTCGCCAGCAGGGCTACCACTATAACGAATGCGTCGTGCCAACCAAGCCTCGTAACTCAGCTGTCGTGTTCGGTCGCACTCTCTTCTCCGAGCGGAGCATACTCGCTTCTAAGTACCACTGCGAGGTCGCCATGATATTTCAAAAGCAGACATGGCTTTTGATAAAAATGCTACCAAGAGTTAAGCTGTATTTTAGCACTAGAAAGGGTAGATGAAACACCCTGTTTTATTGCCTCTTTCTGACGCCGTCGACGTATTTTAATGTGTTAACGGGGTTCATACGACCTTTCGGTTCATTATACTTTTCCTTCTCAATTCGAAAATCATTCTATGACAGGGACGTATGGGGAATATGAGGGATCAACTCCCGCCCCCGAAATACAAAGGAATTTATCCTTTTGTGCGAGCATACACACAAACACACGTGTATGTAACCTACACATATGATAGACACGCAAAGTTATATGTAAACACATTATATACCCCCCTCCGGGGGACTAACATCTAGTAAGTACGTGTTTGGCGAACACGGGGCCCCGAGCTGAGTCTGGCATTACTTCCACTTACTTGTGCCATGCTCCTTCCTTTCTCTTTTCTGACCTTTCTTGGTCACCTCTTGTTCTTTTCGATCCCGACGCTATTAAGGCTAGGGTATCTTTCATTTTCCTCATTCTTCTCATTTTTTGTCCTACCCCTCATTTTTTGTCCCCCCTCGTGTTATGTGCCTCCCTCATTGTAGCCCCCCCTCCATTTGATGTATGTTGTGAGATATGTTGTAGATCAGGAGGGTTTTTAGTGGGTAGGGTTGAATCATTCGACGAGTCCCACACGCGGAGAGTCATGTTGGCTCTCTCTAGTGCGTAACTGCATTTTCTCTACCTGTACACGTTTTTCGGGCTCCAATGACCTTTGATGTCGACATGAGCCGTAAAGCCCCACAAAAAAAACATTATATACGGACACACATGTATAATATGTGTGATATCCATCCATTGTTGAAATAAAATCCTGGATATGCCCCTGTTCTACGACGGTGTACCGAGTCTCATAATCCATCAAACAAAGGAAAAAAGACATGTGGCATGACGTAGTCAAGGTGTCACATTTTTATGTAATTAAAAACTTTTTCGGCTTCATTGTAGCTATCATTACATGTATAACACATGGTTAGAATAAGATTAGATTTAAAAAAAATTGGGTGGGGCATGTTATGGACAGACCTAAAAGACCCTTTCTACCCCTTAATGCAGACAGGCTTACTCCAACCGAAGGGCCTCGCTGAAGGACACCAAGGAGCGGATCTTAACCTTCCTGATATCCTCTAGGTTCGGGAGAATTGAACCTCGGTATCGGTATCTAATTTGTATAGGCGTAGAAGTCTTCGGTATCTAATTTGTATATGCGTAGAAGTCTTCTCCTCCATGCCGCATCTCCTGCACATTGAACCATGATAACACATGGGTTTGTGAAGCATTTCGGAAAGATCGACGCTGTCTTGCCTTGACGAAATAGTCGATGTATCACCATTACCAAGTGTACTCATTAGAAATTCTTTCCTTTCAACGATTTTTCAAATAGATGAACAAAAATGGTACACTGCTTTTCCACACAGGAGGAAAATTTCCTCCTCATTTTGTCTGTAACATTTCACACGAATAATATTTTGTCCCTGATTTAAACTGAAGTCTAATAACTTTGAGACTTAAGAATAGCACCCTATTACACATTTTTTAAGTTCTCATATTAGTTAAGAATGTTCATCAAATTTTTATTTCTAAAATTGTTCGCTAAAACCTCTTATGAAATTGGGCTAGATTCAATTTGATATCGGAAAAGAACTATCTTATGAATATACTGGATAATGGTGAGACATGGACAATTTTCTCGAAATGAGACCTTGTACATACATTCCGAATCGTTTCGCAATACAATGCGTGGTGCACAATGATATCTGCAGTCGAAACGCCGCCGAAAACGCTTGTTAATGCCATAAAAAATGCGATAACATGTAAACATCTTTTGTCAGCTTGTCCAGAATGGTCGAATATTGGCAGAATGAGAAAATCTCCAACACGGCTTCGTCAGGGAAAAAAAGACATTACGGCGGAGGAAATAATTATTTTTTATTTAGACTTCATTCGTCTGTTGTAAATTGCACATTATATTCGGATGACCGAGATTTGTTGGATGACGATGATGTAACCGCAAAAGAAAATGGACAAGAAATGTAAATTAAAAAAAAAACAGTACCAATGTATTTACAGGCAATTGCAATATCATATTGACAAAATTATTCAAGAATGAAATAATCGTTACAGAACAGATATGAGAAATAAATTTTATGATCTTACGTATAATTTTTTAAAATGTGAAACAGAATACAAAATTTTAAAAAATTCTTTACGGAAATAACACTCAAATCACCTTTTTATCGAGAAACTTCTCTATTGTCTGAATTTCATCAAAATTGCTAAGAGATCTCAAGAAAAAAACAGAAAATTATTACTCGCTTAATCGTGTAGGATAAATTGATTAGAATCTAGTTTGTATGGATCTCCTGTTCTAAGCTTCGTACAATTCCTAACAATCTCACGCATTCACGTTGTTAGCAGAGTGAGGATAATGAAGGAGCAGTTATGGAGATGCCGATGATAAGGCAAGATTTGATTCTCAGCTGGCGCTAATTGATTCTGAAACGCTGGTTCACACAAGCAAATTGCATCCAGGTCTGCATCCTGATTCACGGATGCTGTAATATGCAGATGGGGATCATTAATACAATTCAAGATGCATGTGTAATAAAAGAGTATAGGGTTAAGTGCACGAAATTTATGGTTTAATGTTGGCAGCACTCCGTAAATGTTTGGTATAACGGTTCTAACTTTTGTCAGCTAATCGTTAATTTACTATGATAATTAAAAGGAAATCTGTGCGTAAAAGAGCACCTTGCGTTCAGCCAGCAATTTGGTCTCAGGGAAAGAGGGTTCGTTTCTTTCTCACGACACATTTATCGAGAGTGTTCGGGACATTAAAAAGCCAGGACTTGTAAACATTTCCGAACTGTAATACATCAGTCGACGTCGTTTCTGTATTTCATATTATTATTAAAACAAAATTAATTTCATAAAACTATACCCCAGAGTGAATTGAATTGATTATAATAAATAAATTTTAGATACTATTTCTTGTGTAGTTTAAAAAAATTTAAAATAGCTATTCTCCACTTTGTAATCTAGCACCTTTCCTTTATGAAAACAATACCATTTCGATTTATGAGAAACAATACACATATCATCATCTACATTAATACACAAATGTCCCCTAGATCTCTTGTTACTTTTGTGGGTAACCGGATGGAGTACAGGAAGCATCGTACTAGAGAGCATTAAAAGACGTATCTACGTGTTTCCATTATTTCATCTTAAACCTTTTCCTTTCCGAGATAAAAGCGCTTAAAAATTATATCAAAAAGTCGCTTGTTGACTCATTCTTCTCACCGAGTAACTTGAAGACAAATGAAATTACTGACGCGACTGGTAATCAACAATATTAGCAGGGAACTAAACGTGTTACGAAATGCTCCATTATATAATATCATGTACTGTTCATAACTGTTCCAATAATAATAATAATAAATTTATTGTCAAAAAACAGTACAGAATGCGTATAACCACGTGGAGGACAATAAACTAATTTACTCTCCGGAAGCAAGGAAGGAACCATCCCTTCAATTCCCATCAAGGGCCCTAAGGCAGAGGCGGATTCAAAAATTTCAGCGAAAATTCCTAGATAAGATACAAAGTTAGCTGCGAGTTATAATGCATATATAATGTCAATATGTTTGTAATTTTAAGCAAANTTATTATCGAACTATAGATTATTCTGAGTATAGTGTTTAAAAATCATAAGAATTGAAATAACACTAAATTCACGATTTATTGTTACAATAAACACGCCCCTAGACAAAGCCTAGAGAACCTGTATAAGAAATCCGCCTCTTTCCGAAGGAAAAACGGAGAAAAACCCGGGCCAGGATGTTCTGATGTTCGGTTTACATTGATAATGCTAAATTTAAAAAAGAGTGAAACTTGCCTCCAACTAGAAGATATGGGGGAAAGTAGTGTCTGCCACATTACTCAGGTAAATAAAATAGTCGAGCTACAAAAAAGTAAACATATTCTGTATGAAAATATAAATATGTTAGATTCAATTTTCCGCGCGACTAAATCGATTTTCAGTGCGATTAAAAAAAAAAATTTTTGCGGAAGGTAAAATGCTTAAGAAAATCTTACATCAATTTTTACTTTTAGAGCAAGTACTAACACATAGGTGACAAAAAGCAGTAATGCATCGTTCCTTCAAAAATCACTCACGACTTCATTCGCATACATTTAGGATTGTTTATGCCTTCCTTGTTTTTATGTGGCGAATTTTTATGACGGTGTGTGTAGTATATGTAACTTCAGTAAAATCCACATGAAAATATAACAAACCTTATAATAAGAGATCTCAAGTCAACTTTCGAACTTCACTGATTTGTTCTCTGCGCAAGATTAAAGTTTAAAAAAGAATAACTCTAGCACAACTGCTTCAATTCCACGTATGCAATCCATCGTACT
Organism: Laupala kohalensis; assembly: GCA_002313205.1. NCBI lineage: Eukaryota > Metazoa > Arthropoda > Insecta > Orthoptera > Trigonidiidae > Laupala > Laupala kohalensis. Next base: position 65,125 of record NNCF01126412.1, on the reverse strand, counting down.
TGGAAGAGATGAGTATAAAAAATATTAGATTCATTTTTAAAATATCAATATCTAAAATTTGGGAAACAGTTTAATTTTATTACACATTATAGCCACAATATCGTACAACATACAACTACGAGTACATTCACGTTTGAGTGAATCAATTCTGAAGAAAATAAACACGACGCACTGAAAAATAGGCAAATGATGGAGAAACGCGATGAAAATATTCGTGGAAGCTTATTGGACGCAGTAGATATGCGCATGATTGATTTTCATTCCAGAGACCCTACAGATGAATTATTCAAAACGTTTCAAAAGGCGCGCCGTGGCGTTTTTTCACAATCACTTCGCAGAATGAATGCAGCATTCCTACGCAATGCGTATGGGTCGAGGAGAGGCTGCAGGGATTGTATAATCCCTTGGCGGACGCATCTCAATATTTTTGAAAAACTGTACTTTAAAGTTTCACGTCTGAGCTATACTTTTAGTATCATTTTAACTCCCTAAATTCGTGTTTAAAATCACTCTCAACTATAACTGGACTCGTCTTTAGTCAATTCTGGCAAACGGCAAAGAGGCCGGTCTAGTGGAAAAACAACATGAAATATAAAATAACGGACACTACAACAATATTAATTTATTAGTGCGACAAAATTTTCTTGATATTTATCGAAAACATACAATACATCAAAATTTTAGAAAGTCTTGACTTTGACCAAATTATTGATATAGATTTTAGTATAAGAAAATAACGTTAATTGCAAACAAAGATATTAGTTGTTCATGTGTGATAGAATTCAATATATCTATTGAACCTATCATTTAACAAAACTATACAAACAATACCGCTATAATTCTATTATTAAATTAAATCTATTTATATTTAAATATTGTTAAAAAGAGAGCGCTGTTGGTAATCATGGGACCGATTTTAATGAAATTCTAGGGTCCATGTTTATCTTTAGTTCAGCCCTGCTCGCACTAACAACCCTTAGACAATAAATGGCACTTCAAGGTTTCTCATGAGAATCATCTTCGAATTTTAATTAATAAAATTAATTTCTTCGGAAATAAAATGTTAAAAATCCGTCTCTGACTTCGGGTCCTTGGTCGAATTTAATGGGGTTGTTCCTTTGCTTGAGATTAAATTAGTTTATTGTCCTCCACGTGGTCTTAAGCAGTTTGTAATAGTTTTTTTGACAATAAATTTATTTATTTACAATAAAAGAATAAGCAAGTATTATGAAATTATTTCGAATTATGAAAAAGGTGAGTTATGCATCAATACCAATAATTTTGTTTTCTTTCACTTGTCTTCAATAATTTACCTCACACGTGAAAAACTTGGACAGAATTCCGAAGTATTCATAAAGTACTACAAAGAAGAAAAGGAATGTGGTCCAGTAACATCATTACTGTATCACAAAACAGCAGCGAAGTAGATCATTATTCTCGTTACACTGTACTACGCACGTTTAAACTCCGTATAAACAATTAAGACAATTAAACCTCTGTCCGCCATTTCATGTACTCGTAAAACAACGACGCAGCACGAGGCGCGCGCGTTCGAACGATGCATGCCAGCGAGTGCAGAATTGTTTTATTCTCCCGCCGCAACCGCCGTTGTAAAAGTCGCTTTGGTCGTATAAGGGAAGGGGAAATGGCATGCAGTTGACAAGAAGAAGAAATGGGCGAAGTGATCGGCAGGGGGGGGGGTGTAGAGCAGCACGCGCGGCGCATGGCGATATGAGACAGTACATGAAAGCACTACGAAAAGTGTCTATTGCCATTTCATCGTCATCGTGACGTCAACAAGATGAAACAACGGAGCAATGGGTGTTTAGAGAAGTAAATAATTAATTTGTAGCCGAAATAGTAGTGAATATCGAGGGAGAAATAATTCTTCTTTTCTTATCAAAATCAATCATATTTTTCACCCGATTACCACAATTACGATATGATACAGGGTCAACCTGCAAGAAAAAATATATTGTAGGTGGGAAAGAAAACAAAAATTCTTATCACTCAACATCAAATGAATCAATCTCACATCCGTAATACTCTATACAAAATAAAAAACTTAAATTGTGTTGATGAAATTCATTAGAAATTACAAAATTTTCTCCTTGGGAAAGTCCACCAGTGAATTTTCGTTCCAATGTTTATATGTCTTTGTGCCAACCAAATTTATTACACTACTGTAATCCTTCCACCTTCATTCATCCCTTCACTTTCAGAAACTCACAAAACATGCAAGTCTTTCTTTTACTTTAATATCCAAGAGGTCATTCACCTCCGGTCAGCACAGGTTCCTCACCTCCTCCAACTCCCAGAATTATGACAGCCCAACGCCTTCGCTCGACGATAAACTCAAGGTCACTAGCAACCCCTGCCACGTGCACGAACCCCTCACCCTCCCGCAGTCTCGTGAAATTGTTTCTTCAACTTTTGCCACAAACCTTACCGCTTTCCCGTCTCGTGATTGTACACTATGATACTAATATTGTATTTTATACTGTCTTGAATACTTTGAAACGATTAATGCCTTGTAGGCTTCACTTCAAAACTACATCAAAATTGTTACAAGCTTTTGACTGTCGCGGTCTGTTCACGTTCAGTTGTATTTATTGTTCGTTTCGCCTGAAGCCAAAGTACTCTAACACCCATGAAGTCTTGAAAAAGTTCATAATCTAGTATAAATGACTGAAACTATACAGTATTCAGCACATCTAGTCTTTAGTCATTCAACAATATATAATTTTAAAATATTCATTACATCAATACTAATTACATCATACAATACTAATTTCAAGCACCAAAAGAATTATATTGTGATTCTTCACTTATCTCGTTCACGCATAATAACTACAGCTAGTACGATCTAGGTCTGTAACTTATGCGTTACTTCTGTAAGTTCGCTCAATAAGTGCGGTACTTCTGTAAGATATCCTTTACACGCTACTGTCTCTCCACAGTACAACTCTCCTAGCTGTCTAGTAAAACAATTACACATTTCTGTCCAATCAACTCCCCGAGTCGTCACAGTCCATCGCATCCCCCTAATCAGTAATGCACTACCTCGTCTGCTTCCCCGTCTTCCCCCTCCCACCACAACGTTCTCCTATTATGCATTAGGGTAGGAACGACTTGCCGCTTTATTTGAATAACTGAGTTCGTCCTTATTAATATCTAAATAGTACATTGCTCGAATGACATTAAATGTTTGCTTAGTCCCAAGCTGAAATCCTTACAAACAATTATGAACATAACAATGATTGTCTAGGAACTATGTTTAAATGAGAATTGATTTCAATGTCTACATATTAAGTACGAAACTCGGTACAACGAAAACGTATGCATTAAATGTTGTTTTCTAAAAATTCTTGGATATATTTTATGAAAATAATTCCAATAATTTTTTTCTGGATACTTTAATTCGAAACATATAAACTCTTGTCTTATTTTCGATCCTGCGAGAGATAAATGAAGTTAGAATCAATACCAAATTAGAGCAAAAAGTTTTAATTTCCCTTATGTTGGGGTTTTAAATCTTGTAAATTATTAAAGTAAAAAAATTAAATAGACATTTATCTAGGTACAGAAATAAAATTAAAATTAAAGTGTATTAGCGGGTTCAAACACATTGCGAGTGATTAAATCTTCTTTAGGACAATGGCACCATGTTTCGCCATGTAACAGAATATAATCAACAAATATAAAAAAGTATACTAACAAATCAATACATTTCTCCACTTTTCGTAAATTAATGAATAAATATGACAAAGGATTACTATGATTTAAACCGAATAAACATGTATTTAAAATAGATCAAAAAATGACAAAGCTTCTAACAAGTATTGTTTTTTTTAGTTGGAGTATATTCACATCTATCTGAATACTTTTTTTGAAGACTAATCTTTTTACCTTAAATTATTCAAGTGCATTTATGGTTTCTCCTCAAATATATAAAATATATTTAAAAGTGAACAATTGATCTGTCTTTTAATAGTAGATATACTCTATTAACTCGACAGTTTTTACTAAGCGGATCTGCTTCACACAACAATCCCGACGGGATATCATCCAACTGCTGCCTTTTTGTATATTTCATCAAAATGTCATCAGGTAAATAATATTTTATTTCAAATTACTACTTGATTATTAATTATTGTTAATTCGGTGGTAAAGTGATATTGCTTGGATGCACGCTTTAATGGGGTAATTACGCATCCATGAAGCAGTTTTGTGTAGATGGCGCTGCAGTTTTTTCTTTCGTCCAGAGAAAGATATCTTCCTCCAATTAAGAGCAGGCGACCATGTACATCGAAACAAAAAGAAGTCAGGATACTTGAACATGTAATGATCACTAACTCCATTATTAAATCAGATCTTTCAACATTGAACAACTTTTTGTCGTCTCACCTGACTGATTACTTCTAATTGCTTAAAATGTGATGTTGTATAGTATATGGTTCTTTCGATACCACATTGATGCTATGTAATTAATTTCTATTCTCTATTTGTGCTTTTCTCCCATGCATCTAATTTTAAAGTAAAAACCACTTTCAAAACGAAAAATGAAGATTTCTGATATGTTCAATAAAACAGGAAAGTAACAATAAATTAGAAAAAAAAATATACTGATGGTAGGAGTTACAATTACTCAGAATATACGTAAATATCGATAAATAATGTGACACTACTGTCTTCTACTAACTAAAACGTTAACCTATAAAAATAGAGAAAGAAAAACATAAAAGTCATTCATATACTGGACGAAACAGTTTCGCCTATCATCTTTGTCAGTCTTACATAAATAAATAAATAAATAAATATCTATATCTTTATAATAAACGGAAATCTTGAAAATAATGCGACGCTACAATCTTTTAGAGAAAAAAAAATTCTTCTTGACTGAGAAAGGTAGGAGCCGAAACAGTTTCGTGTGACAAAGAGTCACAGAGTTCGAAACTCTTTGAGACGAAAGAAAATATTTGTAAACTGAACAGAAAGTAAGATCACAACGAAACTGATTTACGCGAAATCATTAAAAAGAAGGGTTATCAAATCCGACATTAAAGTTTTTTTGTTCCACTAAGATCTGAATTTACAAGCTTTTTTTTTGTTCTTTTAAAGGAAGGTCAAAGTTGTAAGTGACCGAATATTTTTGTGATGTGTTTTCTTTCGATAAAATGCAAATATATGTATTTATTTCATATTAATTGAGTACTTTGTTCGATTTTTCATAGACTTCAGAAATGTTCACAGATTTAAATAAGTTTTGTTTCGCTCTTCCTTGATGTCATTTCTATCGAGAATTTAACAGATAAAATCAAAACCAATGATTTTATTCGAGTAACCGAATATCTTTGAGAGCGACTGTACATCATTTAGAAGAGATATATGTTTAAATTCCGGGAATATAC
>NNCF01126412.1:46463-59383 GCA_002313205.1 Laupala kohalensis | reverse complement strand
TCTAGGAACTTTTGCTGAAATTTTTGAATCCGCCTCTGCCTTAGGGCCCTTGATCGGAATTGATGGGATGGTCCCTTGCTTGCTTCCGGAGAGTAAATTAGTTTTTTTTCCCCTCCACGTGGTCATACGCAGTTTGTACTGTTTTTTGACAATAAATTTATTTATTTATTTACATGTGCCATTTTGTTTTTTAAAATTTGTTCACGTCCTTGGTATTTGTACTACTGTGTGTGAGACAAAGTGTCGTAACTCTGTGAGGGTGTCTTAGTGAAATAATTCTTTTTTCATTTATTTATTTTTGTCGCGTCTACATCGCGAGATATTCCACGACACTTCTTTTGCAGACTCTTTTTCTTCACTAGAGTTTACAGTTTCAATTACAACGATCGTCAGAGCCATCCGCTGGTTGCTGGGTGAGTCAGTAACAGCGCGTTAATACATACATTTAGAAGGGTTCAGTTCGTCGATGGAGGAATCTGCCGAGCAGTGCTGAGTCAGTGGTCGGATCCAACAGTCACTCCATGCTCGTGTGTCTATTAGCCTCAACCGATAGGCAAACGTGCCTCTGCAATGGGGCAGCGGTGAAGGTCTGCTTAGTTGAAGCAGTGTTCGCTTTCCTTTCATTGTTAGACTTGTTCTCAAGAAAAAAATTTCGAGGGTCATAGCTTCAGCCGTTGGCGTAGAGACTTTCCTCGATTATGTCCAGCGACAATATACTCATGTAAAATATTTGAGAGATAAGGTTCGTTGATTTCATCGCAACGCAGAGAATGAGCAGAATGAAGTATCGGAAACCGATATTCCTATCAGATAAAATTTTTAAATTTCAAGTCTCTAAGAAGATAAAAATTTGTATATGTAATAGAACAATGAAAAACAGTGAAAAAAGCATCTTTTCAGAACAATTTACGCGAGTCAACTTATATGTTAGAAAGTTATTCAGTTGGTCACTTGACTGTGTAATTTTGATGTCTTCGCACACACAGATACGTATCAAAGCTGCAGAAATGAAATAAAGTTAACCATCAAAAATCAGTCTCAAACTGCGTATAACCAAGTGGGAGGGCAATAAACTAAGTTACTCTAAGGAAACAAGCAAGAGACATCCCATATATGCGGATCAAGAAGCCAAGGACAGAGGCGAAATTAACATTAATAAAATAAATTATGTAACATTTTCAATTTCTTTAGTAATTTGAGAGTTGAGAAAATTGCAAGAAAATAAATAATTCCATGATTAAACAATGCAACGATTTGAGTAATAAAATATTTCAATAATACCCGAAATGAATAAACCGGTCGCTGGAGACACGGAGGAAATTGTGGAATTGCCACGAAGGAATGAAACGGACAATATCTGAATACCCGTTCATAGACGCACAGTTACTAATTAATCGCACAAACGTTAGTAACAGTACCAATGTATTACCAAGAACATCGTGTAGACAAAAATTAATTAAAAAATTAAACATGGCGCGATGCGAACAATGGATCTTTACTATATGATCCGTTTCTCCGTTTTTCCTTCGGGTAGAGGCGGATTTCTTATACAGGTTCACTAGGCTTTGTCAAGGGGGGTGTTTATTGTAACAATACATCGTGAATTTAGTGAGTTTTTTTTCAACTCTTATGATTTTTAAACACTATACTCAGAATAATCTATAGTTCGATAATAACTTGTACATGTAAATTTACAAACATATTTGCGTTAAATTACAAACATATTGACATTATATATGTATTATAACTCGCAGCTAACTTTTTATCTTATCTAGGAACTTTTGCTGAAATTTTTGAATCCGCCTCTGCCTTAGGGCCCTTGATCGGAATTGATGGGATGGTCCCTTGCTTGCTTCCGGAGAGTAAATTAGTTTATTGTCCTCCACGTAGTCATACGCAGTTTGTACTGCTTTTTTGACAATAAATTTATTATTATTATTATTATGTCAGCGCATTACCCAATACACCATCACATTAGGTTTGATTACGATTAAATTGTATGATAAATTCATGTATTTTCTAATATTCAAATACAAAGGTAATATTTGGAAATCCATGCTAGATCGCTTTGCAACGCAAAATACTAATCGTCTGACAATTTCATAAAATTGAAAGAGCCTTAAACAAATCAGAAAAATACAATTGCATCAAGGCTAATAATATAGGATTATGAAGCAATCGTTGGGAAGTCGCTCGCGTTGAGTTCCCTGAATCGATAGTTTCTTGTATGTTCCAAGTAGAGGAAGTAGAAGAAGAATTAAAGGAATAACTAAAAAAAGAACTGAAAGAAGTAGTTAAAGAAGAAATCGTTACAAGAACACGAAGGAAGAATGTGGCCATATACGACGTGTGGCAATTAAATAACGAGACTGCGCACCTCCTATCGCGCAGACGCATGTTGGAAGGTTGGTATTGGGATGCAGTTAACCTTGAACCTTCAAAAGCAGCTACCGTTCGTTTCGTTGCTCTATGGGCAATAGTTTGGTTTTGAGTGTCTGTTGTAATGGACGTTGTTGTGCACAAGTGCCGCGATCACGGTGAACTTAAATATCGAGCAGCACATTAACCTCAAATTCCTTGTGAAATTAAAGAAGCCGACAACGGAATGTTTTCATATGTTAACGGAGGTGTTTGACGATACTGCTATGTCACGTGCGCGAGTGTTTGATTGGATCTGTTTTCAGAAGGTCGGGAAGAGGTTGAAGATAATGAACGTCCCGGTCCGAAATTGACTCTCGGTCGCAGTGTGAGTTCAAGAACTGAAGAAAACGTTCAGACAATGAATCAAATTGCGCGGAAAGACCAACGTCTGAGTATTCGGATGATCGAAGAAATGGTGAACACTAACAAAGAGACAGTAAGACAAATCTTGCATGATAAATTAAACATGACAAACATTTGTTCAAAAATGGTTCCGAAAAACCTCTCTCAAGAAGAAAAGGACAATCGGAAGGATATTTGCTTTGATGTCATGGAATGACTCAAGGAGGAACCGGACTTGCTTACACATGTCATCACATGTGATGAAACATGGATCTTTCAGTACGACCCAGAAACGAAGCGTCAATCGATGCACTGGAAGACTCCCACATCGCCAAGATAGAGAAATGCGCGAACGAGCGAGTGAAAACTGAAGGCAATGCAGATCGTTTATTCGATATCAGAGGTGTTATCATGACCGAATGGGTGCCTGAGGGTCAAGAAGTCCTAATCAAGCTGACGGAAAGAGTAAGGAAGAAAAGACCGGATTTATGGAAGAACGACGCTTAGATTCTCCATCAGGATAACGCTCCAGCAGACAAAACCCAATTTGTGAAACAGTTTCCAGCGGACAAGCGCATTCCTATGCTCGAACATCCTCAGTATTCACCAGATCTGGCTCCCTGTGACTTTTATGTATTTCAAAAAAATTAAAAGTGCATTGAAGGGAACACATTTTCAGTCTGTTGAAGAGGTGAAAACAAAAAACGGCAGAATTGTTGGAAAACGTGACAATGGATGACCTACAGCATTGCTTTGAACAATGGAGGACACGAATGCAGCGGTGTATAGATAGGGGAGTATGTTGAAGGGGATAAAAGTTAGTTGTTAATAAATTCCATTTCTGCCACCAGTCTCCAGCCTCGTTATTTAATTACCACACCTCGTATAAATCGCGAGAAGCCAAAGCGGCTTAGCGCGTGGCTCACATAGGCTTTAGTGCGATAATTGGGATGGATGGACCGCAGCAGCCCTGCTAGTGCTGCGTGCACCCAACCCCCTCTCAGAACGAAACATCCTACGAGAGAGAGTTGCACCTGTTTCTAATTTTCTCCTCGGTACGTTGAACGTTTTAAGTGAAGTAAATGAGAGAAAGTATTATAATCGTCTAAAATGTTCTATTTTGAAATATTTAAAAAATAATAATCTGCAAGTGAGTATGGATCGGTGGCAGATAAAAGAAGTAAGAAAAAAGAGGAAGAAACATAACAACGTAAGTAAATGTATAAATAAAAAATTATGGTATGTAAATTAATTAAAAAGCTAAATCTAAATACTATTTGAGATTGCGTGCACCCATAAAGTAAAAAGTCCTGTACTACGTATTAACTCCATCGGACTATGCCAAACAACCATCGGCGTCGATTTCGTTGAATACATAGGATAATTTTCTGAAAGATCAACTTACAGCGGAACTCTTCTATAATGGACATGAAATTGGGACTTTGAAATTGGTCCACTATTGAGAAGTGTCCGTTAAGGGAAGGTTCACTATGTTTGTGATTTCATTCAGGTAACTTAAAATGGTATACGTCAAAAAAGTAAAAAAAAAGAAAAACTATGTTTCATTTCTACGTATGTATTCCGGACAGTAAAAACAAGCGCAAAAGGCGAACTTCAACTCTTAGATTTTGAGCCAATGCGGAAGGGCGATAACCCTCCAAATATTACTATACCTTAAAGAATTGAAGAAAAAAAAAAAGAGCTTATGGGTGCAATGGTCTACATGCAAACACTAAGGTCCTGGACGGGAGAGATTTCTTTTTGTGGGGCTTTACGACATCGAGGTCATTGGAGCCCTAAAAACTTGTACAGGTAGGCAAATGCAGTTACGCACTAAGGAGAGCCAAGAGAGAAAGGAAGGAGCCTTGCACAAGTAAGTGGAAGTGATGCCAGACTCAGCTCGGGGCCCCGTGTTTGCCAAACACGTACTTACTATTAATCATGTTACGTCGAATGAAAATGGTAGACGGACCCGAGAGGCGAGCGGGATGGCGCAGTCGGTAAGCGCGTGAGCGCGTAGAGCTCAAGGTCCCGGGTTCGAATCCCGGTCCCGTCTACCATTTTCATTCGACGTAACATGATTAATCTGTTACCTGGCGGTGAGGTTCACCGCAATCTAAGAGATTTCTACGTACTTACTAGATGTAAGTCCCCTAGTCCGCGGGGGGGGACGGGAGAGATATTTGAGTTAAGTAAAATATACCTCAGTGAATAAAATATGATTCATGAGTCCATTAACTGTGTAATTAATGTTTATAAACACGTAAAACCTCTTATGCCGGGTACTCTAAAGATTTTATCGTGAGTAGAGACTTACTGAATTTGAAGCAAATACCTTAAAATGTATAGTTATAAGGAAATACACTCCAAATAACTACATTTGTCACCAAGAACATGGAGGAACCATACTGGGGAAAAATATTTTTTATTTCACAATCAACTTTTCTAAATCATTCACGAATAGAAATTATACTAAGGAGTAATAAGGATGATTTTTTTTACTNAGGATGATTTTTTTACTTTCGCGTTCACCTCTATATCATTTGACGAATTTTATTCCTGGAATCCTATATTTTCTTCAAAATACACATTTTTTCCCGTGAAGAACGCACCCTCTCGTGAGTCGCATGAACGATCGTGCAGGACATGTTTTCTTGGTGGCTGTGAATCAAACCAGCCAAGCGCATTGCCAATAAATCACCTCCCTCGGAGGCCCGGTGGTCGTGGGGATCAGCTGGCGGCTTCCTAGCACGGCAACTCCGAATCAAGTGCGTGTTACACGTTGGTGTAAGGATTCAAAAATGCAATTATTATACAATGTATATAACAGAATCATTATTATTTTAATAATAATATTTTCAAATATATGTAATTTGGTTTGCTTATTTGTCATATATTGATGTGAAGATGTGTTGTTAAATGTGTCAAGATAACTCATTTATTTCTTTATATTCACGTGGCGATGAGTGAAATTAGCAAACGAAACGTTGTACTTTAAAATAAAAAAGATGCGTCTACTTACAAGGTCTCATAAAGATTCGAGGATTGTAGGAAACAGTAAAACCGGGATAATGAAAATGAGGTTTCAAATTTTAAAAACATTAAGAAAAACGCAGCAGCAATTTCAATGCACTTCAATACTTCTCTTTTACTTATAAATTTGAAACTCACACAACGATTTTCACTCACTTTAAATTACCCTTCAAGTTATGACTTTTTACCGAAATATTTATTTACAAAAACTATGTCAGCTTTTTGGAAGCCATGGATGAGTAACAAAATTAAATAAATAAGTCTTCACTTACTTATTTAATTTCATTGTAAAATTGACGTTAATTGTAATTGATGAGTAATTTGACGTTAATTGGAACTGATGAGTTTCGGCCAACATTGAAAGAAATATGGGGCAGGGGCAAATAAAAATAGCATAGTATAGAAATTAGGAGTTACATTCGAATATGAGGAGAGTATAATTATCAAGTTACTCAGTAGAGGAAGGAAAAATCGTAATAATGGAGGACAGTGGTGGATCTAGGGGGCGGTGGGGGGGGCAAGGGAGTTATAGCACTCGCCCCCCCCCGGAACTTGACTCTTAACAGATAAAATTGAAGTTGGTAAATGGTAAAAGTGTTACTAGATTATTAATTGTTATTAGTTATAATTGTTATAGTTAATAATATAATTGTTATTGTTATTAATAATACCAGATTAATAAAATTAATTATTCATATTAACAACGTTAATAAATAACTGCCATTGTTATAAATAATTGTAGTTATTATAATTATCGGTAATATTTATAAAATTGTATTGTAAAACCATAATTTTTAAACAAAAATGCTCCCCGGCTAGCCTCCCCCTTGATTACGGTGTAGATCTGCCACTGAAGGAGGATGATAGTCCAGTTCGTCAGGAAGCGGGAGAAGCAAGAGGCTGACGAGAAAAGGGGATTGAAAGAAGAATAGTGGTCTGAACTGAGAAGTCTGGGGAAAGTATCTAATGAAGGAATAACCTTGCTTCTTACAGGGCTGTGATTAATGAATGATGCAATGTTGAAAAGATAGATGGAATTAACTTTCACATCTAGGGTTCACTCAGAATCGATCTAAGTGCCTTTGACGAAAGATCTTACACTAATGTAAGTTAAATACATATCACACAAGTGTCTGATATGTGATGTGACCATGAAAGTGATCCATTTTGTGCATCGTATTAGTAGTGTTGCTCTATTAATGTGAGTTAAAAATGAATAATTATCCAGATTAATACTAAACACTGATGTACATAATGTACGTTGTCAAAATGTTCACAACATTAATAAAAAAATATTCAAATAAAAAAAATTCAGTTGATTTAAAGAGTATATATGGGCTACATTCAATAATTTCGATGCGTTCAGACTAAAAAAGTAACATTTTCAAGTAAGCGCTTTATGAAGAGGAAAAACTAGGATATTTTATATAAATATTCTTCAGAAATACAATGTTTTAATTTAATCCGCATCCGTAGAATGACCCGAGATAAAATTTCGTATGATATGATTCCTGCGGTCAACATTTTATTGGTATCTTTATTGGCGTGTCGCCAACATAAAATATTACACTATACCATAAAGTTGTAGAACAAATGACAAAAAATTGCAAATAAAATAACTTTGAGTAGATTGGATCAATTGAAGATGTAATTTATTCCTCGCGTGCACGCCTCCATGGGGTGGGGATTCTAATGGGGAAGGTGATGTGATGAGATGCTGGAAACTGAAGAGCCACATAACGACTTTTTTCCCCAAGTAGTATTTGTAATTGGAAAATGTAACGTGCTATTGAAGCTTATCTACATGGGGCTATATGAGGTAGGAGGGTAGAATGGTATTAGTATAGGTGGTTCGCTTAGCTGGGTTCACCAACAACTTGGCCCACGTGGAGGTGTTAGTAGGAGTAGTTAGTAACAACAGTTATACTTGGAATAGTAGGAGGTGGATAGAAGGAGACTTCACTTTTCCATTGACACAGCTTCATGAATTGGTGTTTTCAAATGACACATTGAAGTGAAATTTTTTTTCTGGTCCCGCCAGAAAATTAATAATGATAATTACGTTATTAATTATACTTTAACTCTACTATTTACGAGCATTTTTCATCCAGTATAGCTAGATTCGAATTTAATTGGACTCTTTACAATAAATTCAATCAAACACATCGTTTACTGAGGATGAAATATATACATCATTTAAAACTTTGGAATGAAATTCAAAGCGTTAATTTTGGTTGATCTATCTGGTCTCAATTACTTTTCGCAAAAGCATATTGATCATTCAATTTGTATTCAGAAGCGAATCTAAGTTTCAGATGAAAGGTAATTAAAACGACTTCAATAGCATTTATCAATACCTTGCTGACTTTTAACAAATTTAATACAATTAATCTTCCAATGATATCACACCATTTCTTTAAGGACAAAACGAGGATTTGTTATGTAAAAAAGAAGACAGGCTCAAAAAGCACAGGACACAAACTATGTATGAGTGAAAAACTTCTTTACGCGGGCTCTATAATTCCTCTTTCAGAATTTCAACCCCAGCAAACCCTTCTCTTCCAACGAGAGAATTGCAAATGACGCCTGCAAGTTTAAGACTGTTATCAGAGGATATCACTTAACGTATAATATAGCAGGAATGAGAGAAAGAGTCTTGCGATTCGAGAGATTCATTTATTAATCCTCTTCCCTCAATAGGACTATCGCCATTCACAAGCCTGAGTTGGAAATAAAGTGTAATTTCATAGAAGTATTCCTTAAGGTCGGAACGGCACTCCAACTTTGTCACATCACAGAGACGTACAATCGTTTTCTTCATTATTCTAATAATTGTTTTTATAAAATAACAATATAATAATAACTACGAAAAAAACATGATTTAATTTGTATATATCAGTTAATTACATGGCACAAACAATATCCAGGAACGCGCTTTACTCGTTTGAAATGAACAAGAGCATGTACCAACATGGCGGCCGAGCACAACTGTTTCGTGATTTATGCATCTCACCTCAGAAAAAAAAGATCTTTCTCAAATATCAGGTGACCTATAGATAAAAAAGTTATGTAAAATGTTCTTGGGAAAATTTACTACAAATCGAAATAAACTTACATCACTTTTGTGATTTAAAAGCTAGTCATTTTAAAAAAAAATAAGTGTTTTCTCCATAAGAAGTAATGTATTACAACATTTATAGTTGCTATAACTTCTTTTACATGTGAGGTAAGTCTAAGTTGAAATCACAATAAATACATGTTCCTCTATTTATTTAAATCGATTTTAAAGATATTTTTATGACTTTGTTCTACCTACGCTAGTACTATCTTAAAATGAATGCGATCGAGCCAAAGTCTTTCATTCATTCCGTCGTCCTCTTTTGATAGTGTTTTTACGAATGGGAAGCGTTTGTGCTCCATCTTGATTACTCTTAGGTTGAGCCAGAAGGGACGTGCTTTATCCACCTTCCTACCAGTTCACTCACGTCTTTATGTGAGCCGTGAGATCCGGACAAGATGCAGCATTTAAGGATCGTATGACGCGATAAAAATAAATTAATGTAGTATAAGCGAAGAACATAACATCATTGAAAGTTTCATATATTGTTATCTGTTCTGTTTATTGCAAGAAGTAAAGGATTTCGTCATTCTGACATTATTTATTTAAGGGCATTAAGGACTTTGCGGCGGCATGGCGGCCATCTTCAGTGCTACAAAACGTTTTACAAAATATAAATTACATGATAAATATAAACTGAAACATTCTAAAAACAATCTAGAAAACTAAAAACAATCTAAAACAAATTTTGTAATTTATATTTTCATATTACATTGAAAATTATTAACTTTTCGAAGAAGAAGGGGGTAGATTTGTTTTTTAGTTTTTAAATCATCGAAATTTTACGATTTAAAGACTTTTTTTTATCGTTTGTTGATTGTTTCTTTTTCCTTCTTAAATTGAATATAATATTTTAACACTTCTATTTTTAATACCATTTTATCGATAATTTAGGTTAACTTCTGTAGACAGACATATGCTACCACGGACTTTTTTTGTAGACCTCAGTTTAGGCAGCGTAAGCGAATAAGGTGGATTTTCCCCCAATTTTACCAACATTTATCGTCGAAAACATTTCTATTTTTATTATCACACATTTAAAAAAATTAAAAGTTAGCCAACGCTCATTCTGGACACTTAAACCATCTTCTGGCCAAATTTCCTCGCGATCGGGTCGTGATTTAGTCGTGATCAGGTGACAAACTTTCGCGCTACGCATTTGTGAATTAGCTCCACCATATCCAAATTTTGGTAAACGAGTTGAAAGATAATAGTTAATTCTTTCATTTAAAAAAATCAGGACATTCTAAAACAGTCGCTCATTGCATCTTGACCAACCTTCTTCCTCGTTCCTTCACTTTTATGTGAGTCGTATGGTGCAGACGAGATGTTGCATTTCAGGATCGTACGTCACGATGAAACGAAGTAAGGATTTCACACAGTCGTATGTGGATGAAGGTGTCGGTAGCCATCCGGAGCTAAGGAATGGTAGTAAACTGAAACGAATCGTTTACTGAGAGTGAGAACGAGTCCGGAACGGCAGCGTCATCTTGATTTCAAGAATTGCGCACGAAGCGTGACCAAGTGCCCTACGTGCTTGTGTCTTCATTTGTGAGGACGAGTTGTTTCACAACAGCAAGTTACGACGAAACAGCTTCATTCCTAGGTAAAGGTGTTCATTCAGAGAAATTACTCGTCAACTTCGTATTCTGTTCTTAATTCGATACATTTATTCCATGTAATTTCTGTTAATATTATAACACGTAACGAACTATTTTTATTCTCACCTTAGGAGTATGTTGAAATGTTTAATCCGCCTCTGCCTTAGGGCCCTTGATCGGAATTGATGGGATTGTCCCTTGCCTGCTTCCGGAGAGTAAATTAGTTTATTGCCCTCCACGTGGTCATACGCAGTTTGTAACTGCTTTTTGACAATATATTTATTTATTTATTTATAAATTACTCATTGCCAGAAGAGTTAAAACATAGTGAGTGACCACTTTGAGGTTAATAAACTTCCTTAATTGCTAGAAAGAATCTAGGCACCATCACATCAATTTCGAAAGGAGAATTGAACAAAACCCAAGTTGCGACGGGGATTCAAAGAGTATGCTCATAATACTGCCAAGATGAACTGTTCAATCAGAACAGTTCTTGATATGTTTCAATACAATATCATTCCACCATTTAAAAACAGTATGCGATAAAGTTAGGAGAATAAAACTTAGTCCCTGTGAAAAGTTAAAATAATCTTAACATAAAATATATCAAATCCGTAAAAAAAGGTTTTTTATGAAATCTATTATTCTTCCTAAATTAATCGTTAATAAACTGTTTTTAAAGACAATAATGTATAAAGATTTTAAAGAAGAGAAAAAGATAAATCATTGAAATCACTACGATAAAAAATAAATAACACTATCATTTATAAACAACTGAAAAAAAAACACAAACTAAAAACAAGAGGATGGAGTGTATTTGTGAGAGATACGTTTTTAAGCTGTAAAAAATTCTTGTTTAAAAGTAAGTCTTATCCACTTTTTGTGGTGATGAGACTCATTTCAACTGATTGCAGTAAAACTAATCTCCGTATTCTTGACCTATTATTATACTTCACAATAATTCAAAAGAATGATGTTTGCAAAAGTGAACAAATGAAATGTGATGTGGGTAATTTTGTGCTCAAATAGTAGAAGATTGATAGTAAAAATAAAACGTGCAGGCTAATTACGCATTGTACGTGTCTTAACAAGGACTTACGAAGGTGTTAACTACTTATGAAAAATACCACTCGTTACATGAAATACTCGTAAAATGTTGAGGGGTTTGGGAGAATTAATGCATAATTCCAAGTGAATTAATTCATTAACCTACTAAATTTTGCTAAAATAAACGTAGATATAAGATGTACACGTTTATTTTCGTAATATAAACAATTTTTCCATTAGATTGTGACACATATTTCAAA
Source organism: Laupala kohalensis (assembly GCA_002313205.1). Taxonomy (NCBI): domain Eukaryota; kingdom Metazoa; phylum Arthropoda; class Insecta; order Orthoptera; family Trigonidiidae; genus Laupala; species Laupala kohalensis. The sequence goes on along the minus strand of NNCF01126412.1, from coordinate 47,561 downwards.
TTATATTTAGAATATAAGAGACAATATGTAAATTTTAAGTAAATTTTGTTTTACAAATTGTTTCAATAACTTCGGTTCTCTAACTTCGATTGTTATTTCGACTTTCATGTAATTCTAATTATTTGTGGTTTTATTTATTATGTTCAATTTCCATTAATATTGTAATTTTATTATTTAAATTCTAATTATTTTGTAGTTTATTTATTATTGTAATTTCAATTATTATGGTAATTTTAATTAATTTGTAGTTTATTAAATTATTGTAATTTTAATTATTATTGTGATTTGTCTTTTTTCTTTTGTATGTGCATTTTTTGTACATGGTTTGGNGTAATTTTAATTATTATTGTGATTTGTCTTTTTTCTTTTGTATGTGCATTTTTTGTACATGGTTTGGCGGAAGAGCTCACCAGATGGTCTGAGCCAAAACCAATAAATATTCTATTCTATTCCAACATAAGTATTGAACTGTATAAATCAGGACGTAAATAATATAAGATAAAAACTTCGATTATTCCCATTATCTCCACTGAAATTTGCGCTACCCAACTTCTTTCTATCGAAATTGTCATTGGTGTAATTACTTCAGTATTGCGGACACATTGCTTTGACACTACTAAAACACTATTACCACTATTGTAATTCACTGGTAATTTGAGATGATCCAAGGTTTCCTCTGAATTGTTCCTCGTATTTAAACAGTAGTAGTATTTAATTCTAGACAGTTTATAGAAGATCCCAAATACCAACCGTTCATTTAGATCTTTGGATCATTTGGATTAAAAAATCTGGAGTGTGCCCCACTCAGCTTTCCAATTACAATTCATAACAAAAACTCATGCAACTAAACACCCAACAGCGATAAAAAAATTGTAGAAAAAGGAAAGAACACTTTTAAAAATATTATTATTATTAAACAAGATGACTTATCAAAATATTTACCATCACAGTTCATGGTAAACTTCTACAAATCTTAAAAACATATTCAAGTATAGATTGCATGAATTATCTTCCGCTTTAAAATAGCCTTATTGGCAGATTTAAAACAAGCGCCTACAAGGTTAGCAATCTATACGCAGAATTAACTGACCAATCAAA
>NNCF01126412.1:24444-45780 GCA_002313205.1 Laupala kohalensis | reverse complement strand
AAAAGAGAGAAGAAGAAGAAAGAGGAAAATGAAAGATACCCTAGCTTTAATAGCGTCGGGATCGAAAAGAACAAGAGGTGACCAAGGAAGGTCAGGAAAGAGAAAAGAAGGAGCCTGGCACAAGTAAGTGGATAACGTTATTGATTTGACTAATACAATTTAGCGAACGAAGCATGTTGAGAGTGGAAGATCCTGCAAGCGCAATGAGAGAGAGGGAGGAGGCCAAGACCGCAACGTGACCGCAAGTCAACCACGGAAGCGATGAGAGCGACTGTAATGACACCGCAATTCAACCAGTCAGAAACATGAGAGCAATTGCACACCCACAAAGAGAATAACAAGAGAACAAAAATAATGAACGAAGATAGAACACATTTAAAAAAATTCACTTTACAAGTGAAAAAAACTTATTACGTGCCAATTTTTTTACCTACATAAAATAAGAATAAAAGTCCAAACATTGTCGGGATGTAATCCATTTTTATGGAGGAGAAGCTATATATTAAAAGTTATTTATATTTTTTAAATTAAATACTTACGACAGCTTTAAAGTAAGTCTCTTTGAAGTCCCCCACTATTCCGCAATACAATATTTCATGTATACCACAACAGTAATAATACTGCGTGGTATGAGTCTCTTCACGTATTTATCGGTTTATTTACTCATTCATAAAGATCGAAAAAAGTATTGTAAAATGCGTTTTTTTGGAATCTCCCTTAAGGTATTATAGCCATCAGAGTGACTAGTTCGAAGTACCCCAGAAATGTTTCAAACAATAGCTTTCAACCATCCCCTGTCCAGTGGCGATGAATTTGCATATCCATACAGCGTAAAATTTTGAATTATTTGACTTAAAATTACTATGAGCATGTATCGAGAAAGTTTCGTAAGCTTAGGTTTCTTTGATATTTTGACGATAGTATCGGCTTAACATAGCAAAAAAGTCTACAAAAACAAAGAATATGGAAATAGAAACGCAATGACGTAAAGATTTTCATACCTTACGCAATATTTACAAGAGTAATTCTCCAAAAAATGAAAAATACTCTAACGGAAATGGCTGCCACATCACGTGACTCAAGATAATGCGACCGACAAGAGTCAAATGACAACCTAAATGTATTATCAACTTTTATAATCTCAAATTAATTATCCTCGTCCGACAATAAAAATCAGTCGAGAGAATTAGAACTCCTTTGGTGAATATTTCTTATTTAGTGACTAGTTGACTTCTGTCAACGCGGATTCTATAACTCAATAAGTGAATACGACAAACTGTGGGAAGGACACGGTTTTGAACTCCTCCCCTACCCCCTAATCCCTCGCCGCGATGTGTTCAGTCGTGCTCCCACGACCACAGCGCCCTTGGCGGCCGAGGGTCAATGCATCGGAGGCAGCGCCCAAACGCTAATCGCCGCCATCACTCACTCGCCCATTGTTTCGCTTCTATCCTCAGTTCTAATGACTGCACATTTCTCCCTCTCTCCCTCGGCGCATTAACTGTTTCTCTGTATCGGTCACCCATTCTGCCGCACTGCACTGGGACTTCATTCGCTAGCCTGATACCACTGCAAGAATGAACTTTTAATTTTGTTACATTCGATACAAGTCACACTTACTTTTAAGTCATAGACGTATTACGTTACGTTCAAATATTTTTGGAACTTTCCGACATAATTGCAAGGTTTTGATGTCATCATATTCCACAACGAATAGAACTAATGGGACACGTATATTTATTTGTAACTCGATATTTTGTAATACATCAACAAATTTATATTAGTTTAAGCTGGAAAATTTAAATAGTATATTTCTTTTTCTAAAAAAATATTTTTAATAACAATAATATTAATTTGTTAATCTGCAAGTGAGCAATGCTCGGTGGCAAATGGAAAACATAACAGACATAATAAGAATATACATAATACGATAATGTGAAATTAAAAGAAATCTTCCCCCAAATATCTATAAAATACACACGCGCGGAATAAAATACTTAGAACATTAGTACACAATAAGCGAGAAGGATAATACACCTAAAAAATTAAAAAGTTAAATTAAATCCATAGGTGTGTGTAGTATTTACATACGTACAGAAACACAATTTCACTTAAAAACAGATAAAGACACACACTCATACGTACAAGCTTCAATATACTCACATATACCATTACTTCTCCTATAACCTTAATGTAAAAATAATTGCTACAATATATAATTAAAATAAATTAATAACCATAAAAATGACGCCAAAACAGGATTGCTGTGAACAGTCACGCACACTTCACATCACTCACTACACTTCTATTCACTCTGAGCATTTTCTATACCCTTAGACTCCATTTACCTCATGACACTGCAATTCACATGTGCTCCTATTTCGAAGAAGCAAGAAGACGGTTGCCGAAACATTTTATTATTTTTGGTAAGTTCGAAAGTGTTGTTGCAGGTAAGTTATTCCAGTCTACAATGGTTATATTTAATATTTAGTATTATAAAAAATGTTTTCATAATGGAGTGTATTATCTCCACGGACATGCAATGCCAAATATTAATTATGTTATAAGTCTATACTGTCACAAAGTTAACGTTCGTTGAAAAATTTGACGTAAATTGTACTCTAACTCGCGTGTCGTAGAAAATGGCTCGCGAGCCACAAGCGGTCCGCGGGCCGTTCGTTAGACAGCGCTGCTACAGAAAAATTTTTAGGGTTACAAACATTTGTGCACACTACTGTGATGGGTTAATTTGCAGAACAGAAGGTAGTATAATATGTAAGGATTGTATCCAATCACTTCTACTGTAGGGAAATGAGTACATAAAAATAGGTATTCAATAACCGGAAATTACATCTACGCATAACATCACAATAGGATAATGGGTGAAGCATGAGCCGTACCCCAAAAACACTCTGGTAGCTGTGGGAGTGGATGATATCTTGATTTTAATAATTAAAAGGTTTTCGTAATGGAGGACCACATCGATTTCCATGATTTTATATCAAAACAAACAATACATTAATGGACATACAAATATTGTTTTACAAAGGAATGACACAAAAACACGTTCCCTAATAATTCCACAAAAAAATATAACCTAAACACACAAGAAATCAATGGACATACACGTAAAATATCTAATACTAAAACTTACAGCTGAACACGTAACATTAATTTAAACATAAAAGAGGCATGATTATGTACAACAAGGTTTAGTTTAATGTTATTGAATTCGTCAATGAAGGCAGGTGAAATTGACCATAAAAGATCATAATGTTTGTTAGATTTTCACTGGCCAGTGAAAGGTAATTGAGTTCATAGTTACGTTCTTGTAGCATTTGCCGATGCTCAGTTGGCATACAGCGTCCCAGGTAGTTGGAAGATGCAGGAGGCATCGACGGTATGTGGATCCATCAATAGTATTTAAAGTTTATATGATCACACTGTTTCCATGGTCACAATAAAACCATATTCACGACAGTTCCAGATGTCGCATCATGGTTGCAGGAAATGTATAGTTCTACATCACGCACAACACGCTTCACAAAATGTTCATAAAGGATGCAGTTATGGGCCAATATTGACTCATCGAAGTCTGAAGAGAGAGTGATGCTTGAGCTAATGAAGCTACGGGGCCTTCCTCACTAATTCGAGGGAACACACTCCAGCGCAAATACATTATTGAATTGTTCATGTGCAAATTAAAGAATTTGAAACAAATTAAAGAAATGATTCAGTGTTACATTAAAATTAGAAAATTAATTAAATTCAGAATTTATGTGGCGATTCTCCATGTAGTGAATAGGTAATTATATATTTTATCATCATGAAATGTCTGGGTGAGAATAGATCTCTCTAGTGGCAGACTGACGTACTTAAACCTTTTAAATCTATTGATAGTATTAGATAATATTATTAGCTTCTGGTGGAAATGCACCAATGGGTAATTGAACTATTTTCTTCAACTTGAAATAACTCAATTTGACAATTATAATACTTGTCAATGGAATAAAAAATTGCAGGCCAAATGCAGTTACTTCGAACTGCTGATTTGCAATCATATGATAAAGTTAATTATACAATGTATGACTCTATTGCGTTTGAATATAAACTAGAAACCTAAGGAACTTCGCTGTTATAATACATATTATTTGAGTGTATATATTTTATTCCATTTTCTAATGAAACGGTAGAAACGATATTGAATCATCCTGTATTCAATGATTCATCTCAGTGGCGCCAGTTTAATCTGGTTTTACAAAACGTGTTTTACACAAAGTTAAGCCAAGATATGCATCGACTAAAAGTGTTTATCAAAATATAAATTGATAAAAGAATAAAATATTATTAATTTTACAAAATAAATTAATATTGCATATATCTAATTAATTTTTTTCCCGTAAAATAGCGGCAAAGTGAATAGAAATGAAGTTTTAAATTATGAATTACTGGATAACTAATTTATATACGCAAATTATTTTTAAATTTGTGAAAAATAAAATAAACACGCATGTAATAAAGTTGAAAACAGAATTTCTATGTTGTTGACTCCATAACTTTTATTGCTCATGACGGGTTCGAATTTTATAAAAAAAATTCCTCGCTTACTACGGTTTTGAGAAATCGAATTCTAGCATTTTAACCTCTTGGGATCATTTAAATTTAGTTTAATACTGCATATAAATACATATTTTTGAAGACCTTTGTTTGAACTCACCATTTCTTGGTACAGGTACTATAGTCAATCAGAATTTAAATGTAGCTTATACTGTATGAAAGAGCTCAGTGTGTTCTTGAACTAACACAATTTACACTGGCACCAAAAATTTAAGTTACGTATTTATCTACTTAAAATTGCCACTAATTTTTCTTTCAATGCACATATGGAATTTATTTAGTGCTTATTTTCCGATTTTTTGTATGGGATCCGAGCCTTCCTCATGACATTGGCTTTTGATTTTCCTAACTCTTCTTACGAAATATAAGTTCTCTTCTTACTCAGAACATATATTCCGTGGAAAGCCCTAAATCTCTTAGCTCAGCCACCCATGAAAAGCCAGCCGCGAGCGATGACAATAGTCTTTCTCTCGCGTCGTCACAGTAGGCGGATTCGCTCGCGTATTGTCTGGGGCTTAGAACGCAGCTTCGCTTCCCGGCAGCGTGGGTGCGCGCGCGGCAGTCGCAAGCGAAGAAGCTTTAGGGCAGGGCGTGCGCGAGGACTGCGATAAGTTCGTTGAAGGGAGGTCTATACGAAGGTCATTCTCTTCGACCAACCTTCACAAAACAAAACATGAGCAGCGTGAACATAATGATGCTATGTTGCAGTTAATAGGGTGGTTTTGTATAGCGTGCCTGCGATCTATCGTATACGCTATCCACATGAAAATTACATCTGCGCACGCTCGGAAGTTAGTGGTACGTCATAACGCCTCTGTTTGCGTATGATGCTACTGGCGCGCTAGTCAGAGAGATCATGGCGGATTCTGGTCTGGATTTGAGGTTAGGTTGATATGTAAGAGATTTGTTGGTTTTGTATGCCGTATGAGCACGTGCTGGTGTTCTCACAGTACAGTTTACTTGTGTACGCTTGCTTACAAGTATTTATATTAGGTTTACAATTTTTATTATGATTTGACCTGAAGGTCCGTTATGCAAAATGCATCGATTGCGCCATGTACGTTACGCGGTTAGCGTCATCAATGTAACGTATGCGTTAGGAAGCGTGTACGTTATGCAAAAACTGTCTTCTATATATGGAGTATCACTGGGGGTAATTCATAATTACGTTAAACAAAAATTACTAATTTTCCACCTTCCCCCCCCCCATCTCCACAACGCACCTGTAATGATATACCCCCACAATTAGGTGACATTAGCTCTACCTCCCAAAATTAATAAAAGATTTATCTTTTGCTTTTCGGGAAAAAGGGGACACATTTCTGTATAACGATTTAACTGTTCGTTCTTCATTGCTCTGTGCTCTCGCTGAATGTTCGAGTGCACACTTAAACCACTCTAAATAAAACAGGGTTGTGTATCCCGTACCCCTCCGCAACGCAGTGCATCGATATCAAGTACCTCCCCCCTCTCCCAGGGAGCGTTAGGGAACGAACATGTTGGAGCGACGATTAGCGATACGAGTAAAGAGAAGAGTGAAGAGGAAAAGCGAACGGCGCGACTCCATTCATGTCGGAGTGACGACAGGAATCGTCATCGATACGTCTGCGCATGGGCTCTAATGACCTCAATGTTGACGAGTCCTAAAGCCCCACAAAAAAAAAAAAAATAATAAAAAGCGGATGCTCCAAGTCTCTCAGCCGGCGTTCAACTGATCGTTCAACATAACCTCACTCATAACATAACCTCATTACTTGTTGAATTTATTTCCATAATCTCATCGTCCGTTGTGGTTTTAATCCTTTTCGTCACACAATAGGAGTCTCTAGTGGTCACAACTTTAAAATTTTTCAAATTCCAGCTTCGATAAGAGCGAAGAAAACGTACCGAAGGGTTTTCGTTGCTTTTAACGCAGGTCGCAGCGCTGGTCGCAGTACCGTTTACGTCGGCATTCGTCATTCGTCATCATGTGAAGGTTAGCGTCTCGTTGCTCTTCTCTCTCCTCTAATCCAGGGTTAGTAGGTGTTCCGCAAAAAGAAATTAAAAAAAATAATTAGTGTAGTGCAAATTTCACATTTTCGCGCAGATATAACACGTCACGAACTGGTACACATTTTATATGTTATGGTTACGTCATGTTACAAATACTTAGCCGCAAAACGCATTCACAGACACTGTTGTATCATATTTCCCAGAACTTCATAACATCGCGAAACGGAATTTTCCCCAGAATATTAATTTATTTCCTAGCATACTGAGAAAGCTTCAATAATAAAGATGTATTAAAAACCATTAATGAAGCATTTTCATTTTCGTTTTTTGCTTTTGAGATTATATTATTTTTTGTTTCTAAGTTTATATCATTTATTTATGTTCTTTGTTTCTGAATTGTCTCTTTTATCGAATGAATGAATAAATAAATGTCATTTATTAAACATTTAAAAAATGTTTCTTCCTACCTAAACTTGGAACTCTACCTTTGTGCTAGAATGTTAGAACTAGAAAATGAATATAGCGTTCCGTGAATTTTTTAAAACTTTCAAGGTTTTCCGTCACTCTAAAAGTTTGTGAAACTCTGCTCTAATTACTGATCGTCGCTCCATCATAATCGCGCCCTTAAGCATTTCAAGGACGTCCCCTAACTAAGCCTGGTGAGGCAGGCAAGGGTGGTAAGTATGGGCTGAGACTGCTTTGTTGCTTTGATCTCTCAGGAGCCATGTCAGGCGAAAATTTGTAAACGTCATTCGCAAATGAAGGCGAGAAGGTGACTGACAAATATGTAAGCGCAAAGGAGACACATGTCTCCAAACAGAGGCAGTCATTACGTTCGGAATCCTTGAGAAGTCCTCGCCTCTGAAAGGCGCTGTTGTTAAGAGGATTATTTTACACAATGGCGCTCCTCTCTTAAGCGAACAAAGAATTACGGCACGCGCCACTGAACTTATATATTCTCAACACCTTCTCTACATTGAGGAAGAACTTAAATTAAAAAATAAATAAAAAGCAATAGAAATAAAAAACAAAAATTATAAATAATGTAAGCTGTGTAAAAAAATGCTTGTGGAACAATTTTACTTCAATTTTGATATTGAATCTTATAGTGTCAAGTACATTTGCGGTGAAAGTAGTTCAATAATTGCTAGTTGATGTCGAATTCAATTTTTCTTTTCATGATGATAAGTTGACGTGAAATATAATAAAATACACTTATACTATTTCAGACCCCCAAGGGACTTACATCTAGTAAGTACGTGTTTGGCGAAAACAGGGCCCCGAGCTGAGTCTGGCATTACTTCTACGTACTTGTGCTAAGCTCCTTCCTTTCTCTTTCCTGACCTCCCTTGGTCACTTCTTGTTCTTTTCGATCCCGACGCTAGGGTATCTTTCATTTTCCTCTTTCTTCTTCTTCTTTTTATAATGATGTATGTAATGTTTTTGAGATGTTGATATTTGAGTTTTGAGTTGTAATTCAGGAGGGTTTTTAGTGGGTATGGTTGAGTTATTCGGCGAGTCCCACACGCGGGGAGAGTCATGTTGGCTCTCCTTAGGGCGTAACTGCATTTTCCCTACCTGTACAGAATTTTAGGACTCTAATGACCTCTATGTCGACGAGCCGTAAAGCCCCACAAAAGAAAAGAAAGAAACTACTTCAGAGTTCATTTCAGAGAAGTCACGGGGACGCCAAAATTGGTAATAAGAAATGAAATCATGTTAGTCCAACTATCAGTTATATCAGGGCTACACTACGTCTAAGTACCATATAAAATGAATTTTGGGTTGCAAAGAAATAAGATTATCCTATATTAATGGATATGGGGCAACCTATACCTTCATCCATTTTGTGTTACATTTAAATAACATTTGAAAAATTAAAATATCGGTCATCCCTGAGAAAGAATGAATACATATCAAGGCCTGCGTAAAAAGATTGAATTATGAAACTTTGAGACAAGTTTCTATCACTTCGTGAAAAGAAACAATATATTTCTTCTCATTAATACTCAAATACGCTAATATATTCGAATAAAAAATAATGCATTCTTTTGTCATAATGTACACTTAAATATCATAAAACTCTTCGTTTGATATCAAAGGATGAGGGAGATGAATCAAGAAAGTGTGTGGACCATAATTCAGATATTTAAAATATTTTTTTCCGTCCAAGTGTCTTTGCTTGGCAATAAAAAAAACTAGTTTGCGATGTATCTCGGTTTATAGCGTCGTGAAATTCTTTAGCAAACACATAATACACCGTAGACATTCATAAAGGATTCAGGAGTGATAAAACCTAAAGATACGAAAACAATTTCGGTCACTTGATTTTGAGAAAGTTAAAAAATTATTTTTTAATTTTTTAACTTCTCGCATTTTTATTGTTTTCTATGTTAGAATTGGTTTCTTTAAATATAAAAATGTCAAAGATTAAGAATTTTTGACAGTGTAACAATTTCAATAGCATTCTATTAAAAAAACTAGAAAAACTAACTTAGTTTTCAAAAAGGTTTTTTGCAAGTTCCCTATTATGGAGGAACATAAAACTCGTTATGTGATATTGATGGTTACTATGACAATAATAACTCACAAATTTACAACTCAACTTGGCAGATATACTGACGAATCGGAAGAAGCAAAATATTTTGCAATACATTATTAACGTCAAAAACGAAATAATTTATCAATAAGAACATAAAACATTTCGATTGAGAAATATGGAGGTCCATTTACATATAATTTTAACAGTTAGCATATAAAAAACAATGTTTTTAAATAAATGAAAATGTTACATTAAAATACAACATAAAATATTTTTTTTCTTCTGAAAATTAAACGATTCTTCAGCAGTATCGAGACTAATGAGGCCACGCAACGCCTGCATTCCTTACGTGATTCTGTTCTGCGTTATCATTTTCCAAAATCACAATAATTTCTGTAAAATAATACCTTCTGCGTGAGTAATAAATCAAGGTCCAAGAATTATCGTGAGGCAGTCAGATACGACATTGCAAGTAAACGAGCGCAGGCGTGTATTTCCTCTATTGCGTGAGTAACCCAAGTTCCAGCAAATGACGAGCAGTCACGACTCTGTCGACGCAGCCATACGCGACTAGGTGTGTGCAGACGAACTGAAATAACCTCGTAATCACACGATCGAGTATCAGCGTCACAAGAAAGTTTTGAGGTTTCTGCGATCAGTAGAGACAACTACAAAAGAAAAATTGCATTAAAATGGTATAGACAAATTATACACGTATAATTGAACTAAATATAAGTATAATTGATATTGTTACGAGACTTAGCAAAATACTTCCAAAATCAATAGAAACGATTATTTTAGGCCACGAATATAATATTGCTTTGTCCCAGAGTAAAGTAGAATTTATCCTCAAATTATAGCAATTTTTATTCATATAAGTTTGTATTATGTTGTATGAATGGGTTGTATTTTATATTATTATATATTTACGTCCCTTTGTAAATATTCACGAAGTCATTGCTGGTGGCGGTCACGTCGAAGAGGAGTGCGGATGGTTTGAGTTTCGTCACGTAATAAGTAATAAGTTTATTTACTCCGTTTCATATATACAATTAATATATACAAAAGTTTATAGGAATAATTCTAGATCCCGTATCATGTAGTGGGAACTAGTACAAAATAATAATGTCATTAAACTTGCGAGACAAAGATATATTATTATTATTATTATTAAATAGCGTAATATTTTATTCACACTTTTTGTACCATACATAATGCTTTGTTATCCGTTAAATCTTGTTTTCATAATTCACTAACCCTTATAACAAGATTACTTCTCGATTATGACTTACGTGAAATGACTGGAGTAATGTAATAACTTGTACATGTAATTTTTTGCTTANTATTATAACTCGCAGCTAACTTTTTATCTTATCTAGGAACTTTTGCTGAAATTTTTGAATCCGCCTCTGCCTTAGGGCCCTTGATCGGAATTGATGGGATGGTCCCTTGCTTGCTTCCGGAGAGTAAATTAGTTTTTTTTTCCCTCCACGTGGTCATACGCAGTTTGTACTGTTTTTTGACAATAAATTTATTATTATTATTATTATTAATGAAGTATTAACCGAATATGTATTTATAATATATTTCGTGTGTAAATATAAAATTGTATAAATTCTACTTCGATTAACGTCCATTATATAATCAAATTAAAGAAATAATTCACGACTTAACGACCTTTATGGGACGAACAGTATGTATTTCGTGATTTAAAAGCTCACTACGTTACGACTTAATAATAATAATAATTATTATTATTATTATTTTATTCCGCTTAGAATCTCAGCTTTTTCTGCTGGTCGTAGTGAGGTACGGGCTACACCAAGCACACTCACTCTGGATGATCCAAAAAATTTCAGACTATTCTTGATGTGTTGAGCTAAAATTATTATTATTACTATTATTATTATTATTATTATTATTATTATTATTAGTGATTATTTGTATCACCTGACGACGACTTCAACATAAAATCGAAACGTAGTCAGTTTTTAAATAACAAAATGCAAACTGCTCGTCCGTAAAATGTCGTAAGTCTTGAGTTATTTATGAAATTGTATTCACTCGTATACTATCGATCAATCTTAAAAAAAAAAAAAACGTGGCAGATGTCTGTAATAATGTGAGTACGTTCTCAAAACTCCTATGTTGAACCCCGTTTCCTTTCGGGGAGAACCCTTGTGTCCGCGTTGTAGAATCTGGTTCGAAGTGGTCTGTAAATGAAGGTCCCGGTGAATAACGGGTGTTCGCGTCTGCAACCCGACTGAAATGTCGTCGCGTGCCTATAAAAGACGCCAGGGGACGCTCTAATTGAAATCGCATCCGGCTGCCGCCTCAGGATCGTGTTTTCGACCAGAGACAGAAGAGAAAATTCACGAGTTTCCTGCAGCACTGAAACGTCGCTCTTATGGTTTGATGGGGACAGATAAAGAGCGCGGAGTAAATCAGAGTACGTTTAAAAGGTAAGTATTTCTTCCTAGTGTTTGCACTATAGTAAATACAAAACTGCCACTAATATTGAAAGCCAATAATGTGGATTACTAGGTGAACCTGTACTAATAATTTGCACTGCTAATACATAAATTAAAAATTCTACGAGAGTTCAAACGTTTAATTGTAGAATTAAAAACAAATTATCGATGGTTAGTGAAATAATATAATAATGTGATAACAGAGGACGCGTAGACACGAATCGAAAATGATGCATTAACTCAACAATTGTCTTATAACATGTGTACCACAGATATCGACAGAGTAATTATCGTAACGATATAATCAGCATTTGTTAACGCTTTCGAACGGCAGAAAGATAAGAGTAGTGCGGCCGGGGATACAATTTATGAATTAAGTCACACACATAGAAGTGTATAAAAAGGTTATTTATACATATCCTACTATAACATAAAAATATTTGTGGTATAGTTTCAGAAAATAACATTTATAAGATGTTTTCATCTTTTATATTCTAACGACCCAGATTCGTTAGGTAATTATACGATATTTAATAGATTTTTTTTTGAGGATATAACGACGAGTTGGGGTAAAATACATTGAACGGGGATTCAAATGCAGNATATAGAATTCATAGCATTCAATAGAATTTACATTCCATTGAACTCAAAATAAACTTAAAACAAGATACACTTTTAGACGTAATAACGATTATGTCAGAGATTTCCTTCCTGACCAGCGAATGAGCGTTAGATTCTCTCGACGGGGACCGATCATTCGGACCTTTTCCAATTCCCACCTCAACATAAGGTTCTCAGTATTGGGGACCGATCGTAACAGTGCTCTTTCCTCTCAGCGCCATGCCTCCCGTCATGGTCTCCGGCAGTGCCGACCAGTCTCTCGGCTTCACGTTCACTGTAGGTGTTCATATAATAAATATGAGTCCACTGAAAGCCTTGCTCGTTTCTTCCTCCTAATCGCCAACCTTAGATGTGCTCTCTCCCTCGTCAGACAAGATATCAGCTCAGTTTCAACAATTACGTCTTTCACATTTAGAAGACGAATTAGTTTTCCTTATCACAATGAAGAAGCTAATATCTTGCGATTCAACACATTTCAGAAAACGTTTGTTTTGATCGAGACTGTACCGTTAAACAATGATACACAGAAATTTATATTTATTTCAGTAAAATAACGAACAGTTAAATGCATGTGTCAAAGATTTAGTGTTCTTCTCACATCCACTAAGTGAAACATGGAAGCGAGGAAGAAGAACCCAACGATGCTAAGCACTTCCGAGCACAAAGAACTTCTCCGAAAAGAAAGTCTACGAACGAGAATCATGCGCACTTACTCCACCTTCCCACGTAATGATAACAGATGGCCACCATCAAACGCACGTTAAGAGTGTTATATGGGGGAGCGACCGCGGTGTCCACCAAGACCTCGTACAGTCTCTGCACGTTCAAGGTGCGCCTGCATCAAAAAGTCGGCAACCCGCACAACAAGTAAGGCAGGTTTCTATTCTCAACATTGCTGTATTTTTACTTTCTCATATACGTGGTATATAGAAAGTTTTGTAATCGTGAAAAAATTGGAAAGCGACATTTCGGCGGAAATATTAGTTTTGGTTATTCCTGATTCAGAAAAAGTTGTTTTTGGCATAACGTCCGTCCGTCTAAGCGCAGAGATTCTGAGTAAAAGGATGAATATATTTAATTCATATTTCGTATTTACGGTGGAATTTACTTGTTGTCGATGCATGTGCTCTACTTTCTTTGTACTTTAAAACAAAGGGTACTTCACATGAAGGTCAATGTACTCTCGAATATTTCTAAAAATCTGCTCCAACGATTTTTCTTAAAATTTCTGAACGTAATTTATAATTAGTATGAATTACATCAGCATTAGCGGTAATTCGCTTGAAAGTTTGGTATAGACGCAGTAAAATAATTTCTTACACATTAGTTTGCTGTTTGAAGGAGCTTGTATAATATTTAACANTTGGTATAGACGCAGTAAAATAATTTCTTACACATTAGTTCGCTGTTTGAAGGAGCTTGTATAATATTTAACAGTTTAAATGGACCAAACAGACGTAGAATACATTTTTCGTAAACTGAGATGAAAGATATGATAATGATAAAATACATAGGATGGCAAACGCAGTGCAGATACAAAAATACATCAGTTTCTGTCTACAACGAAATTACATTAACATAACACTTTTGGGACACTTCTTGTCTTAAACTCTATGCTGCTGATGGAAAAACGTATATGAGAAATTGTGTGCAATGGTTTTGCACCACTAGTTGTGTATTTATAAAGGATTTAGAATCTATCATGCAATTAAGGTGAAACTAGTGCTCCAAGTTAGTCCAATTACGGAGATGTATAATTGTTTTCATTATTATTATTATTTTCTTGTGGGGCTTTACGGCTCGTCGACATCTAGGTCATTACAGCCCTAAAATTCTGTACAGGTAGGGAAAATGCAGTTACGCACTAGGGACTCGCCAAATGACTCAACCATATCCACTAAAAAACCCTCCTGAATTACAACATATCAAAACATATCTCAAAACATTGAGGACAAATAATGAGGGGGGGGGGACAAAAAATGAGGAAAATGAAAGATACCGTAGCCCTAATAGCGTCGGGATCGAAAAGAACAAGAGGTGACAAAGGAAGGTCAGGAAAGAGAAAGGAAGGAGCCTTAATATTATTATTATTATTATTATTATTATTACTACTTTTCATTTAGTTCTCTCAACTTGTGTTGGTTTTTCTTTCAGCAGTGGATTAATTAAATCAAGTTCTGCTGGGAGGAAGAATCTATTTCAGGTCCAAGAACTTTCTGGTAATGTGGGCTGAGGACAGAAGGACGCTGTGTTGCAATCTACTTATTATATTGGTGTTGATTTCGAGTTTTTTTAATGAAATCGATTAGGAATTGGGGTACTAGTCCTAGGGTAGATAAAATGATAGGCACTATAATCACTTCTTGAAAATACCAGAGTTTTTTTACTTCAAAGGCTAGTTTTTGGTATTTTGATATTTTGTCGTTCTTTGTTTGCTCTAGATTGTTGTAATTTACGACAGCAAAATCGATGAGATACACTTTTGATTCTTATCTTTTCCAAGGGATGGTATCAGGTCTGTTGTGAATTGTTGTTCGGTCAGTGAGAATGCTTCTGTCTCAGTACAAAATATTTGACTTCAAATCGTCTTGCAGGACTAGTTGAGGTTTATACAGATGGTTTGGTGGTATGGGATTCTTAATGCAGTTCAGTGTTTTTGCAATTTCCAGGTGAATTATTTTTCCCATGTTGTCGTGTCCAGTTTTGTAATCATTTTGGTCTAACTGCGCAACCAATGATATGCTCGAGTTATTATTATTATTATTATTATTATTATTATTAGTATTATTATTATTACTATTGTTATCGTTTTAAAACACAACATTACGAATTATAATGATGAATAAACATTATTAAATTTCTATCTTCAATAACTTTCTCAAATGTGTGGTGACCTTTAAATGAAAGTAATGTTAAATCAGTACGGAAAATTTATTACAAATCAAAGTAAACTTCTATCCCTTTCCTGCTTTAAAAGTTGGTCTCCTTTAGTCAATAAGTGTTTTCGCAAGGCGCAATATATTTCAACATCAACTAAAATTGCAATTATTTCATTTTAACGGCCGTTGAAGGATGTTTTCTAGTTGAAATCACAATAAGTAGATGTTACTCTGTTTATTTATGCCAATTTAAGATATTTTAGTGATTTTAATCTACCTATGCTAGTACACCTTAAGGAAACTTTCTATGAAATTCCACTTTATTGACATGTGATATATGGGAATGTTTGTTTATTCACAACGGAAAATAAAAATAATATTCTTTTAAACATCCTAGAAATCGAAATTAATGAAATACTTCAAAACTACTCTTGAGAAAGATAGAAAATTAAAGAGAGTATCAAAAGTACAGTAGAGAAATAACAATAAACAGTAAATATCAATAAAAAGAGTAAGTACTGTTTTTCAATGTTTCTAGAAAAAAAGAAATGAAAAACATTTTGTTTGTCGTTCATTTAAATTCTCGATAGTAAAATTACACGAGCTTGTTCATTTTACAAATCCTATAACTATTTTTGACGAAACACGGGTATCTAAGATAATTGTAAATATTATTGTCGTCAGTTTACATTACGACATTCATTTATACAAATTTTAGGTGTCTATGAGATAATTCTATGTCGGTAGATCTGCCTCAAGAAGCCGAACGAATACATCTCGTGGTGATAGTGACCAGTGGAGGATCACGACCTGACGTGTTACGCAGGTACACAGTGCATGCAGATGACCACGGATAACCATTAGGCGCAATCTGCACTTGGCAGACGCGAAGAGCATCCGTCACTCGCTCTGGGTGCTGCTGGGTCGATACTCGGCGACGGCAATGCCATTCTGCCTTCGTGAATAAGCGAGGAGCCGTTGTGGCACGCGGCAAACCAATTACTATTAGATTGCTCAAATGCGGTCAATTGCACGACCCGTTGCAACAAACAAATCGCTCGACTAATTCATTGAAACATGTGGAACTAAATTTAAACGAGAAAGGTCTCCTTTAAATTATATTGCGTGTGGTCAGTTATCGGACGAGAGTATAACACATTAAGCAAAATAAACAAACAAACCTTATATTTTTTAATGAGAATAAAGAGCTGATATTTTGTGGTTTGATAAATACAATACTATGAAATGAGTAATATCACACCTGTACATGGGTTTTTCTTCTTCTCTAACTAGGCGCGTTCATAAATTTCACTGGATAATTTATCGGATTCTTAAACGGTCTCGCCAAGTCTTATCTGGAAAACTTTTGTTTTCCTTTTGAAATAATTTACGGCAGAAACATGTAGACGACGAAGAGAAAAAGAAACACTCTGACGAAAGACAAGAGATAAAAGAAATCTCTCCAATTCTTCATTAGTCAAATAAAATTCTTAGTTCGTACTGACCAAGGATATCTTCCGAGTAAAGTTCGATCAAACAGGTATTAATAATGCGTCAACAGCGAAATGAAAATTGTGACAGACCGGGACTCGAACACGGGACCACCTGCTCTCCCGCCCCTGCGGGACGCACCGGCTTCACTCAACACTCCTCCGCGAGTTGGTACTCGGAAATTGAGAGTTAAAGATATTAATAATGTTATGTTGAATGAAAATGGAAACACATAACATTAATATGGGTTCTAATGACCTTGCTGTTGACGAGCCCTTAAAGTCCCCCCACCCCAAAAAAATAGCATTAATCTGTTACCAGCAATTTAAGAGATTTCTGTATACTTGTGCAAACAGGTATTGTAAACTCTTATTCCTATAGCATCAAGTTAAATACGTTACAATTTATTGAAGCGAAAGAATCTTCTATTATACGCAGACAGACCTCAGAAAAATAACCACAACTTTGTTTATCATCTGCGAAACCATCTTCCTAGATCGCAAACGTGTGTAGAAACGCTTACTCCCCCTCCCCTCGGGTTCACCCGGAGTGTTTGGGAGATATATCAGATCACTCAGAATGTACCCTGGCCCCGAATAATGTGTTTGTTGCATTTCCGCACTCGTAATTTTGGAAATCGAACATTACGCAATCATGAATGTAGATTCCAAGTGCATTGTGGTAACTTTCGGTCAGATGAAAATGGCGACGAGCCTGGAAACGATCCGGAGACTCCTGCATTGATCGCATCACCCGTTCCCGGATTGTCGATCTGACCGAATGTTATCACATCTTCTACTCGGGGAAAAAAAATGTATATTTCAAATATATTGTTTTAAAACCCTTCAGTGTGTTCCAAATAGCTCAACTTTCTACCCACATCGTTTCTCTCAGCGATCGATCGTAGTGGAACAAAGAAGAGGAAGAAACTAGAGCCTGCACTTATGTCCCTTGAATGTCTCTTAAGAGCACTGAAGTCTCCATTGGAGAAGAAATTGATGCTCGACAGGCGAGTACTTCGAACTTTTCCAGCAAATGGGTGGCGTCGAGTCTCCGCGTTGGCACTAGGACAATGACTCGAGTGAAGTTTTAAAGAGTTTTCTCGCGCTCTCGTACGCCGACAAGTTCACGAGACGAGCGGTGTGATAAATGTGAACCAAAAGAAATATGAACAGTACATGTTGTAGCTTCAAACTAAAATGGAATTTAACTAGAAAACGAATCTATAAAGCAAATACAGAAATAGTGTTAACAATAGCGAAAACCGTCTTGTTTTGTTGAAATATTTATGTCAACGTTGTTTGTTGACGATTTTTATTAAATTTCACAACTTTTTAACTGTGGATTACCACCATCGTCAAGTAAATGTAGCATAAACAAATATGTTAATTTTATCTTGGCAACAAAAAAAACGAAACAAGTAACTACATGTACAATAAAAACAATTCATTATTTTTCATTCCACAGAAAAATAAATAATATGAAAAACAAACAAAACCACAAAATCGAATTAAGCACTAATAAATTTTGGATAACCTGTCTGAGTCGGTTTGTAAATTCAATGTGTAGGAGATTTTACTGAAAAATAATTAGGTCAGACATTCCAGAACCAAAAACAAATTTTCATGGTGTCAGAGAGTTGTTTTTCTAATACACCGTTTATAATATTTATTCAAGTATTGAAATTATTTTCTTAATATAATACGTAAAGGAATTTGAATTAAAATAAAAAATTAAAATCTATAATAAGAGCATTTCTATAAACTTTTGTATTGTTTTAGGATAACTGTGGCATACATGTCATTTTCACACAAAAAAATAAGTTTAATTCTTAAAAAAATATATGTGTTTATATTGCACTAATCACACCCGTAAAAAACAGAACAATGAAGAAATGTCATTTTATTAATCGATTCTTTAAGTACCAAAGTAAAGACGCTGCCATCAGCTACGTCTTTCGAACATCCTTTTTTTAACTTCACTTCTTTCTCTCTACCGTGGAGTAAGTCCGCATTAAGCGTATACAGCACATTAAACCGTTGGAAACGACTGCTATCCATCACATTTCACGAGACATTATCAGCGAAGTGAAAGGTAAATTTTCAGTTCCATTTTTGTACTTCATCTATCTACCTCACGCGAGCAAACTGTGGCTGTCAGAGCAAACGTTAAGCATCGAGAGAAGTGGCGGAAGCATCATGCAACAGGTCTATCACAGAGACAGCGGCGGTCGGCGCGAAATATCATTACCAATTCATCTGTGTTAATACGAGGTTTTTCGTCTCAACACAGTATTAATTCAGCAGATAAAAACCCATAAACGGCGGTTTTGCAGAAGTTGATATTTTATAATGCGATAATTGTTTACTTCTCGTAAATAAAGTGCTTTCAAAATATTCCACAACATGTCAAGAATTTATATCGGTGTATTGTCCACACGTACAAGAAATATATTTACCTTCTTGGTAAAGCGAGTTATAAATTAATGGTGACAGACTATTAACATTAATTGCTTTTTATCGTGTACAAAGAATGTTGCTGGGCATTTTGATGTATTCCAAGAACCAATATGATGGAGCGGGTGGAGATAGATCAGCTATCAAATATCTCTCACACAAATGAAGACCACAAGGTGAAATGTTTTATATTTTCTTTTGAATGAAAGTAAATTACGCTATTTTATCGTTTGTACATTTAGCGTTTACAAGACATTCTCTTATTTTCTTGTAAAAAAATTTGTACCTTACTATAGGTAGACATTTGCCGCAAGAAACATAACTGCTCGAGAAAAAACAAACAATAAAACATGTAAAAAAATGTTCTCAATATTAAAAGCTTCATATATTCCTAAGCTTCATTACAATTATATTCAAATTGTATTAGATAATGATGGAATAAACATTTTAATACATACAATAAATATATATCAAATATTTAATTTAGAATATACACAGGTCATATTAGTGACAAAAATATTTAACATTAATTTCAATGAAAGAGAAACCTACCACACCGGAGAAGAGCTGAAAAATTACGTGTTTGGGTAGAGTGAAGTGTTTTTGGCAACCGCACTCAGGGGAAGGGGCGGGAGATCATTGTATTCTAATGGAAAGGGTTTCCAGAAGTGACATCAGAAGTTGGGAAGACATTAAGGAAGAGAAGAGAATGTTAAATGGTTCGTGTTTGAAACTGAGTGACTGCAGAGAGAGAGGATGAGAAGGAAGAAATGAATTTAGAAGCAAGTTTCAATATGGAGAAATAATACCAGGATTTTTTTTGTATTGAAGTATTTGTAGACGGGAAATGTAGTGTGCTACTGAAGCTTATCTACATGGGGCGATACGAGGTAGGAGGTGGGTGGTAGGAATATTGGTAGTAGGTGGGTCGGGTAGCTGTGTTTGCAAACAACGTGGCCCACGTGGAGGTGTTAGTAGTTAGTAGTAGTAAGAATTAGTGGTAGCAGGAGTACTAAGTGGCGGATAGAAGGAGGGTTCGCTTTTCAGTATTTACAGCAGTATGAACTGGGACATTAATGTGAAAAGCTTCGAAGTTTTTTGAGGTCCCGCCTGCAATTGAACTCCGAGTGACTTGGTGTGGAGCAAGAACGCTAGCACCTTAGCCACCGGAGGGGTTTAAGGAGGATATTGAGCGTATGATGAGAAAACATTGTCATTGAACATGTGCTATTATGAGAATTTATAATTTGATGTGTGCCCAAAATCTCTTTTTTAAATTTTAATAACGTCAAAGTCCTTTCGTGTGTCAAATTTTGTTTCTATTGAATAGGACGGTTCGCAAAACGTGAGTTTTACTCGAGGAAATGTAAATAATAAGTCTTTTAACGCCTCGTCTTATTTTGACAAAGTTGGTACCACCAATACCCAAAAAATTATCAACGACAACAATTCTTCGATTGTGTACTCCAATGTCCTCAAAACTGTGTTTACAATTTCAATAAAAAATCTAAATTTCAATTCTGTTGTTGTGGTTTACAATGATTCGAACTTTAGTTCACCTTGTAAGACACCAACATAACTATAAGAATAAAGAGAATCGCACTAGAGAGCCATTTTCAGGACTTAAAAAATCAAAGTGCGAGTTCCGTATTTGACTAGAGTATACATCTCGCTCACCCCTCGTGGTTCAATAAATAGGAAATTGGGTGCAATTGTTCAAAGATAACATAGTAATGAGGTAAAAGAACAACCAATTCACAAATTAAGTTCTTCCAAGAAATTTTTGTTGCAATGCGTAGACTGTTATTCAGAATTTCTTTACTTTTTGACATGAAACTTCGTTTAACAGTTAGTTCCTCGTTTACTCAGAATAAAGGATTTCTTCTTTCCTTCTCCAATGTACGAAAGTGTTCGCGGATGCTTGGAAGAAGAGAAGAAGAGAAGAAGAGAATGATCGCGGAAAAAAAAGTTTGGATAACTGCGCGATTCCACCCGCGATACAACCTGCCCATATATCCGCTTGCAGGAATCGTGAAGTTCGCATTGATTAGTATGGTGTCACGGCAGGACGATTCAACACAAACAAAGCGAAGAAAATATATTTTTTTCAATAATCATTAAGTTTACTTCTCAATAAAGATCTAATCACTGTAGTGTATTCGATGTCTGAATAGTTGATAAAATACAAGTGTATTTTCTGACTTAATCCTTAATGACTTGGATATTTCCCCGGTTTTCCTTCGTGTAAAGGCAGATTTTCGAATTTT
>NNCF01126411.1:60771-83007 GCA_002313205.1 Laupala kohalensis | reverse complement strand
ACACACACTATTGTGTTCTAAATCATGACTAGCTCCAGCAAGGCAAGAGCATTCTATTCCAAGGTTAGAACTATGTGCCATGAAAATATTATCAGAACTTTTTCACAAAGGTACTCTATCTCTGCAGCTGGAAATAACAAAATGTTATTTATTTTCTGATAGTGCCATAAATCTTTATCGATTGAATCACTGCTCATCTAAGTTCTGTCAATTTGTTGCTAGGAGGCTAGATGTAATACACTCCCTCACTGACAACAAGACCACTTGGCTCCACATTCCATCATCAACAAAATCCAGCTGATCTTCTAACCAGAGAAGTAACATTCAAAGAATTCATAAATAATACTCTCTGGAATCATATGCCTAGTTGGGTTTGTTTTGATGAATCAACTTGGCCGAATAAACTTCCATTATTTCAATTTCAGCCAAAATTCTTGGAGTTAAAGGTCTGTTCAGTTGCTTCCATACAAACCAATCAAATTAGTTTAATGAGGTTTTATTGAGATTTTCAAATATTAATCGATTGCATTGTACTATTGCATATTGTTATCGATTTATCAACAACTGTAGAGCAAAGATGACTCAATCACCCTTACAGGTTGCTGCTTTGACAGCAAAAGAAATATTGAAGAGTAAAATGACTTGTATAGAATTGGTACAAGATCATTTTTATTCGGATATTTTGCAGGCATTAGATAAAAATCTGTCCTGTCCTTCAAAGTCTAATATCTCTTGTCTATATCCCTTTGTAGATTCTCAGCACGTCCTAAGGGTAGGAGGTAGATTAGACAATGCAGACATACTATATGAACAAAAACATCCCATGATTCTTCCTTATCATTCTTGGTATTCTCTCTTACTTGTCAGAAATGTTCACATCAACAGTATGCATACTGAAGGACAGACATTAATATCCATGATTAGACAAGAATTTTGGATTCCCATCTTGAAACATTTGGCTAAAACTGTCACTTATTGATGTGTCACTTGCCATAAATTCAAAGTCATGCACTCCTCACAACTCATGGCAAACTTGCCCTTTGACAGAGTAAATATCTCTCATGCTTTTTCACATATTGCATTAGACTATGCTGGACCATTGTCCGTGAAGACCAACGTGCTTCGTTCAAAGAGCACATTAAAATGCTATGTAGCAATCTTCGTCTGTCTTGCAACAAAAATGGTTCACTTTGAGATAGTAACTTCTCTCACCACCACAGACTTCTTACTGACATTCACTAGATTAATAGCCAGACGAGGAAGTCCTGAAGTAATATATAGTGGTAACCAGACTGCCTTTCATGGGAGTCAGAACTATATGAAGGACTTGGAAGCCTTTCTGTTGAATGAACAAACTCAAGATGACATCCAGAACTTCCTTTCTATAAGAAATGTCACATGGAACTTCCACATTCCCAAAGCTCCTTTTCGAAATGCACTGGCAGGATGCAGTGTAAAGGCTTTGGAGTACTACCTTCGTAGGAACTTAGGTAGTCAAATCATTAATTTCATGCACTTCAGCACAATTATTACATCAGCAGAAGCATTCTTGAACTCGAGGCTCTTGTGTGCAAATTCTGCTGACCCAAATGACATGAATGTTTTAACCCCCTATCGCTTATATACAGGATTTGGGTTACACCATTATTCCTTTGAAAGTAATTTCTCTCATCTTTTGGGCAATTCCTCTCACTTTCAATCTCACAAAATCCTCCACGTTGTTTCAAAAAAACATTATCTTATATCGCTTCAACAGCAAACAAAATGGAAGGTGCAAGAAACACCTTTACAAATTGGTGACCTAGTATACTTAACTGATAACACATCTCCTTTGCACTGGGAATTAGCTAGAATTATTAAAGTTTTTCCTGATGCAAATAATATAATTCGATCAGTGGAAATCAAAACCTCCAGTGGTGCATTTAAAAGAGCAGTTCAATCCTTATGCCCACTCCCCAAGGCCCCACACCTCAAGTACACTATCAACATAATCTGAAATGGAACCTCTGAGTGGGCATGGTGTACTTATGTCTTATCTATTTTCAATTCTACATTATTTTTTACCATTACTCATCTCTTATTGGCTATTTGTAGCCCTTAGTTGACATTTGTGGTCTCTTAAGGCCATTGTTTTCCCTAATGACCTTTGGTGGCCTTTAATTGCCATTTGGAGCCCTTAATTGCCATTGATGGCTCTTTATTCCTTTGTTGTCACTTAGTAGTGGCTGTTATGGCCATTGGCGGCCCTGAATATCCAATGGTAACTCTTAATGGAAACCATCAATGGTCACTTACGGCAAGTAATGTCCAATAAGAAATACCCACGGAAAATTATGGCCACCAAAGACCATTAAGTCCATCAATGGCCATTAAGGGCTACCAATGTATATTAAGGGCCACCTATGGCCTGTTGGTGGAACATATAATCATTGGTTTCCCTTAAAGGCCATTGGTGGCTCTCAACGGCTCTTGGTGGCCCTTAGTGGCCATTGGTGGCTCTTAAAAATCATTGTTGCCCCTAATGACCATTGCTGGCCTCATTGGTGGCTATTGGTGACCTTTAATGTCCATTGGTGGCCCTTAATAAAAATTGGTGGCTTTCAATTGCTATTTGCGGCCCTTATTGGCCATTGATGTCTCTTAATGTCCATTGGTTGCCCTTATTGCCATTCGTGGCCTTTGGTGGTGCTTAATAACCATTGGTAGCTTTTAATGATCATTGCTGTCAATAGGAGGCATTTAAAGCCATTTGTGGCCATTGGTCGTTATTGGTGGCCCATAATGGTTGTGCGCCCTATTGTAGGCAATCCTGAGAGGTTGGCCGGAAGGATTGCAGTCGAACAGGTGACAAGGGGAAGTTCGGTTCCAAATGAAACTCTGAGTGTGCATAGGGTGTTTTAATACTCACTGTCGAGAGGTCAGCGTCGGAGCCGAGCGTCAGAGGTGGTCGGGAGACACAGTGCAGCGAGGCGGCCGGAGTTCGGAGCCGGGGGCGGCATCACGCTTGTAACCAATCGGCGGGTTCCCAAATCGGGCAGCGACGACGGGAGTCGACCGAGCCTGGCGACGGTGAGCGGCTGGGGATCGTGGCCGGTCGAGAGCTTGTTGAGACGATTGAGAGCTTGTTGACATAATTCCTTCTTTATATAATGCCTGTCATTGGCGCGTCACTGTGTCGATATACGTGATGACTGTGTCCTCGATATACGTGATGACGGCTTAAGCCACGGGTCCTCCATACGACATCTCCCCCGCTTCCCAAAAAAGGGAGGATGCTGAGGGTTCGTGAAGGAACGCGTGGCGCCACCACCCGCATACAGTTTTATACAATCTTCGCTTGCTCTATGACACCTAATTTTTCTCATAATTACCGTGTGGCTTAAGTCCATGTCTCATTTTATTTACAACTTATTATTTATTTTTTAGTATTTACACACCTTCTAATCTCCAAACTCTCCTTCCGCCAGAAGGAATAAAATATATGTCCAGTCCTACTTCATTCGGCTGGAGTATCCTTTTTTTAACCTCTTACACCGTATTTACATAGTTTTATTTACAAGATCACCTTTATTTCCAAACATCGTTATAGTCTAACCGATAGAGAGCGAGAGAAAAAACCAAATTAAACAACATATCAAAAAAAACATATTTTAACACTATATCTTCACGTACTTTGCACTTTAATACGTTACAAAAAAACTTCTAAGTTCTTAGTTCATTCAGTCTTCTATTTATCTATAGTTCATTTGAGACAGCTGAACCACTACACTGCCTTACCATCTTCTTTCTTCGTCCCAACTTCTATCTGCTGCTCCCCGCAGATCAGAAACTTGTAGTCGTCCGGCGACGGCTTCGAAACCATCTCCACCACGACGGATAGACCCCTGGTTGCCTTCCTGGCGTTCCAGGCGCTCCACGAAGTCCGGCGCTGGCGCACGCAGGACCGTTTCAGTTTCCTGGTGCCGTAGGCGCTTCCACCTCGCTCGGCGGCGCTCATGCAGGACCCTCACGTGGCTCCCTGCTCCTCGTCACGAATCCAGGCTAGGTTGGCTGCTACTGGCTCGCACATTCATATAGACACGACCTCTAACCTCTCTCAACTCTGATCCTATCCTTCGTCCCGAGTCTCTGAGTTCTAGCGAGACATTCAAGCATCTTTTCTCTGTCTCCCAAGGAAAAGGAAAAAGGGTTTTTTTGACGGGCCCATCCCGTGTGTCCTATGTTGTGGATGCTTAAAATAAGAATGTGTTTCTATGCCCTAGACCTGGCTACACGTTCCCTCGTAAAAATCCCCTGTCCTAACAAAATAGGATTCGAAATCCTCGATTTACTCGCCTTCTGTATTTCACGTTCGATATCTTGACCATTGAACCTTCCCGGCTAAGCTTTGGAAGGAATGCATTTCCTTTTCGCCCACGCGGCACTATATAATACACGCCAGTGTTCTTCCGAATGCTTCGCTGACGCTGCCCTCTCCAACAGAACTGCTTGCGTCTCGCAGACTGCAGAAATAAGCCGCATACCCACTGCTGGCTCTCCTGGCTCCGTTTGTTTCTTTACGCCATTCACTTGCGAATCTAAATTCTCTATAATTCCTCGTTTTAACATTTGTTGCTTTCTAATCGGAGCTTCTGCTTCTAATTCCACCTGGTGTTTCACTAATCCTGTACATCTTAACTTATTATTTTCACGCATAAAAATATCGAAAAATTGCTTTAATAACATAATTAATTTTTATCCCATCGGGAATCCTTTCTATCCTAAAACACTGCAAAGAACTTTTCCCTTCTTCTAATCTGAGACCCCAAAACTAATTATTTGTAAACTTTGTCCTTGTGCCTTGTTACTGTACTCGTTGAAGATTTGTTCCCCGCGGCCTTCCTGGCCCTCCCACATTCGCTGTGGCTCCCCCGAGAATTCATGTTCATGCATACCTTCTGCTTCAACATTCACACCCCTTTTATTCACTCTTAATTCATCCTCCAGCTCAGCTAGTCTATTCCGGGTAATCTGACCTGGCACTTTGACATTCCTTGCCTCCTCAGCGTCACTGATTCCACCCTGGCCCCCTTGGCTCGTACTAACTGGCTCTTGAAACTCCACTAAAATATCAACTGAAATCTCCGGCTGGCCCAAAACACACATATCATTCACACATGAAACTGTTTCCTCAACGAATACGTCTGGCTCCCGCACCGACTGCATTTTTACTTCCTTTTCAGAAAAACATTTAACTAACTCTGGACATAATGGTTCGATCAATTTTTTGCTCTCTTCAAATAGTTCCCAATTTAACTGATGCACTTCTCTTTTTTGTTCCCTCCTTGACTGGCTTAAGCTTAACGGTGGCTGTAACTTTCCCGACGTCTCCTGATCTATTTATGGCCATTTATATTTATGGCACTAATGGCCATCATGGCCTACCAATGGCCATTATGAATCACGTTTGACCATTAAAGGCCACCAATGGCCATTAGAAGCCGACAATGGCCATTTATAGCCACCACTGGTCATAAGGGCTACTAATGGTCTCTAAGGACCACAAATGTACATTAAGGGCCACCAATAACCACCAAGTGCGATTAATGCCCACTAAGGGCCTCCAATGCCCACTAAGGGCCTGCAATGCCCACCAAGGGCCACCAATGGGCTCTAAGGGTCATTAATGTCCATTAGGGGCCACGAATGGTCAGCAAGGGCCATTAATGGCCTCCAAGTGCCACCAATGGCCCCTAAGGGCCACCAATGGCAACAAGGAGCCATCAATGGCCAGAAAGGATCTCCAATTACCACTAATGGCCACTAAGGGTCACCAATAGCCATTAAGGAACAACAGTGGACGCTAAGGGCTACCAATGGTGTTTTTAGTTCTAAACACATATACGTGCATGTTTTGCAGTTTTTAGTCAAAAATCACAAAAATTGTGTGACAATAACTAAGATTTTGTTGTTAGTTTTGCTCGAAAATTGATATTTCGTTGAAAGTGTCAAAAAGGGTGTAAAATGCACGATTATGACTTATTAGAAGATTTGACGTTGTGGAATTGGATATATAACTGGTTTGTGAGTGATTTACTAGTTAGCGAAAAACTGCAGTAAAATTATTAAATTTTAATATTATTACATTTTGATACAAATAGTATCAATACTTTGTTAGTTGTGAACATTAATACGTGCTTGTTTTTCAGTTTTCTAGTCAAAAGTTACAAAAATTATGTTATAATCACTAAGATTTTTGTTGTGCTATTTTTGCTCGAAAATTGAAATTGCCACGAATGACCACCAATAGCCATTATTAGCCACCAATGGATATTAAAGGCCACCAATGGCCATTAATAGCCACCAACGGCCATTGAGAGTCACCTACGGCCATTAAGTGCCTCCAGTGGCCATTAGGGGCCAACAATGGCCACCAATGTCCATTAAAGACCACGTTATGTTTTGGTG
This sequence comes from Laupala kohalensis, assembly GCA_002313205.1. Classification (NCBI taxonomy): domain Eukaryota; kingdom Metazoa; phylum Arthropoda; class Insecta; order Orthoptera; family Trigonidiidae; genus Laupala; species Laupala kohalensis. The sequence continues at coordinate 76,560 of NNCF01126411.1, read as the reverse complement.
GTGATTTACTATTTAGCTTATAAATGCAGTAAAATTGATACATTTTCATGCATGTTACATGACCGTACCTAACGTAGCATAAAGTAACCTACAATAACATAACGTATCGTAAAGTAATCTTATCTGGACTACCATAACCTAAGCTCGTCCAAACTTTCTCATATTAGTCGATTAGACGTAAGGGCTTTTGACATTTTGTTGTTTTGCAGTTATTTAATATTCAGCGTAAATATGAATTAAATACATAAATTTTTTATTGTTTATTACATTATGATAGGAATTGTACCTCTAATTTTTTAGTCGGAAGCACTAATATTGGAAGTTTTGCAGTTTTTAGTTAAAGGTTACAATATTGGTGTTGAATGCAATTAGATTTTTGACTGCAATTTTTAGTCGAGAGTTTCAAAAATGGTGTAAAATGCGCTTATATTACGTATNTATATATATATATATATATATATATATATATATATATATATATATATATATATATATATATATCAGAATTGGCAGTAATTTACTATTCAGAGTAAGAAAGCAGTGAAATTGATAAATTGTTATGTTTATCACTCACCTGACCTAACTTTACCAAAACAATCTTAGCCTAACCTACAGAAATTAAACGTTACTTAACACGACCTAACCAGACCGAATTTACCTCATGTAATGAGATTTGACGTGGTAGAATTCAAAATATAATTTTTTGGGCAGTTTTTTACTATTCAGTGTAAGAATGCAGTTAAACATACAAATTTATAATGTTTATTACATTTTCAAAGAAATGTTATCACTAATTTTTAGTTGCAAACACTGATATCTGTATATATTGCAGTTTCTTGTCGAAAGTTACAAAATTAGTGTCAAATGCACTTAGATTTGCTATTTAGCGTAAAATTTATGTTAAATTAATAATTTGTAATGTTTATTATTTTTTGAATAATAAACATTAGTGTTGTATCACTAGTGTTTTATTTGTAAACACTTTGTTACAAACGAATAGCCATTCGCTGTAACACAGGAGAGAATATGGGGGACTTGCATGTTTCAACAAGCATCTAAGATTAAAGAACGGCGGATTCTTGTAAGTACGTATCAGATTCACAAAAAGCTCATTTATTACATTTAAACAAATACAAATATACATCAATTTTCCTTATAACTACATAAACAGAATTAGGTAAATGTTCCCCCGGCTACAAGATTGATATTAGTTATGAGCAACTAATTCTCTGAAATATCAAATTTTACAGAGTTACATAAATAAATTATTACCTTGAAACACAAACGAGTTTTCGTTTGTAGAAACATATGCCCATTGAATCCCTTCCCAAAATATTAAGCAGAACTACAGTGATGGATTATATACAAAGGTGAAGCATGGCCTATACCGGCCTATGCAAAAACAAAAAACAAAAAACAATTGAGCTCAAATTTTTGAGCTTTTGCCCCCCGAAACAAACTCTAAATATGCATAATATTACCTGCAAATTATTTAACATTTGAGAAAAATGGTTAAGAACCATATACATATAATGCAGGATTTATAATAGCAAAAAATCGAGAACTAGCTTAAATTTCATTGATACACTCATATACATGAGTAATAATACTTAACACTTTATCGTTGAGAAATTAGATAGAGCTGACTTCAATACTCTTGAGTTATCAGCAGTTGCGTGCGTTCCTTCCTTGTGATCAGCCATGGTTACAGGTATCCATGTTCTTACGTGTAGGTTGCTGTCTTCATGTGGCAGCTGTAACTGGTTTCTGGAGAGCAGACGTCGATAGATGTATTGATAGTTGAAGATAAACTGAAACTTAGAGAACGATGTGAATAACCACGTTCGGTATTTCGGTGATTGTTTCGAGTCACGTCGCCATGAATAGAGTTATGCAGCATTGGAGTAGCTTAGTAAGTAACTCTCCAAAAAATATATGAAGTGTTGATAAGCCAAGTAGCATAGTGTCACTCTGGTTCAGCATCTCGGCGATTTCGAAGAGCAGACAGACAATACGAGTGACAGCGTGTCACTTCTTTCGAAGACTGAAACTTTAGCGAGACGACGACTAGTGATAGAGTGACGGCATGTCACTTGAATTGTATGTAGCAGCGTAACGTCGTGTCCCTCGTAATGAAGACTGAGCTTGCTGTGGGTTGAACGATGCTATACGAGTGTATATAGTGAAAGCACAGAGTGTCTATCTTGAGCACGTTCACAAAGGATGTATCGATCTTCATGGAACGTAGAATTCACACGGAACTTCCAAATTCCAAGGAATGCTTATATATGCAAAGAATGTTTATGCACTCATGGAATAATTATGTACTCATTGAATAATTATGTACTCATGGAATAATTATGTACTCAAAGAGTACTAGTAACATGAATGTTCGTAATACACATATATAAAATTACGAACTTTTATTTCGTAAGACGTAGATTGATGAACATAAATGCTTTACGATCGTTTCGTTCGTAACAACACTAATGCCTATATGTTTTTCAGTTTTTAGCTAAATGTTACGAAATTAATGTTGAATGACTTAGATTTTCATTGAAATTTTTAGTCCAGAGTTTAAAAAATAGTGTAAAATGCGTTAATTTTACGTATTACTCGATCTGTGGAGGTGAAAATTTATATATCACTTTGGCAATAATTTACTTATCCGAGTAAAAAAGCAATGAAATTGGTAAATAGTCATGTTCATTAATCACCTGACCTAACCTAACCAAAACAAACTCAATCTAACCTAACCTATCGTAGCCTAGCCTAACCGAACCTGACGAAATTAAACGTTACCAAACATAATTTACTCATGAGATTTGACGTGTTAGAATTCGAAGTATCTTTGTTTTGGCAATTGTTTAATATTCAGCGTATGAATGCAGTGAAATTTTTAAATTAAGTTGTTCATAATTTTTTTAAAAACTGGTACCACTTATTTGTTAGTTGCAAACACGAACAACCTATATTTATTGCAGTTTTTAGTTAAAACTTACAATATTGGTGTTAAAATCTCATCGATTTCTGTATAGCAATTTTTATTCGAAAATTACTAAAATGGTGTAAATGCGCTTATATTACATATTAGTCGATTTTACTTAATAAAATTCGATATATCAATGTCTTGGCAGTTATTTATCATTCAACATTGAAATGCAGGTAAATCGATGAATCGTCATGTTCATTACTGTTTGAAAGAAATTGTATCACATATTTGTTAGTTGCAAACACTACTGCCTTTATGTATTGCAGTTTTTAGACAAAAGTTACAAAATTGGAGTTAAATGCACTAAGATTTTTGCATTGCAATTTGTAGTAGACAGTCACAGAAATGGTACAAAATGCACCTATAATACATATCAGTCGATTTGACGTTGTGGAATTATATATAGTTTTGGCAGTGATTTACTATTTAGCGTAAGGCTATAGTGAAATTGATAAATAGTCATGTTTATTTCTGACCTAACCTAACCTAACCAAATCTAACCTAATACTTGCATGTATTGCAGTTTTTAGTTAAAAGTTAAATAATTCGTGTTAAATGCACTTAGATTTTTTATTAGAAATTTTAGATCGAAATAAAAATGGAGTAAAAAGTACTTATACTCGTATTACATATTAATCGGTTTAAAGTAATAAACATCGTTATATAACTGTTTTTGGAAATGGTTTACTAATCACCGTAAAAATACAATAAAATTTATAAATTGTCATGTTAATAAAAAACCACGAAAATTGTGTAAAATGCTATTATATTATATTAGTCCATTCGAAGTGGTGAAATGCGATACATCAATGTTTTGGTAGTGATTTACTATTCAGCTTATAAGTGCAGTAAAATTGATAAATTGTCATGTTCATTACTGACCTGACCTTAACATGAATTAACCTAACGTAACATAACGTATCGTAACGTAACCTAACCTAAACTACCCTAACCTCACCTAACCTTTCTCACATTAGTCCATTTGACGGAAAAGCATTTGACATATTGCTTTTTTAGCTGTTTTTTACTGTTCAGCGTGAAAATGAATTAAATATATAAATTTGTATTGTTTATTACTTATTGATAGAAGTTGTATTACTAATTTTTTAGTTGCAAATTCTAATGCTTGTATGTTTTGCTGTTTTTAGTTAAAAGTTACAATATTGGTGTTAATTAACTAAGATTTTTTATTGCAATTTTAAGTCGAGAGTTACAAAAATGGTGTAAAATGCACTTACATTACACATCAGTCGATTTGACTTCGTGGAATTTTATGTCACTTTCTTGGATGTGATTTACTATTTAGCGTAAGAATGCAGTAAAATTAATAAAGTATCTTGTTTATTACTGACTTGACCTGATCTAACCTAAGCTAAACTAACCTAATACCTGTATATATTGCAGTTTTTAGTTAAAAGTTACAAAATTGTTGTTAAATGCACTTACGTTTTTGTATTGCATTATTAAGCCGAAAGTAACAAAAATGAGGTAAAATGCACTTGTATTACATATTAATCGATTTATAGTGGTGAAATTCGATATATCTGTTTTTGGCAGTTATTTATTATTTAGCGTAAAAGTGCAGTAAAACTGATAAATTGTCAAGTTCATTACAAAAATGGTGTAAAATGCACTTATATTACATATCTCCAATATTACTTAAAAATATGATTTTTAATCTTTTCCCTCTCTTATCAGTACAAAACTGGGTTTTATCATTGCTGGATCAATACCTTTAGAGGTGGTCGGAGAATTTTTCTGTTATTTTACCGTTCATGGTGAATGTAAGTAAAATAAAGCCTTTGAAGAACATTTAAAATCATTTTGGGGGCTAGAAAGCATTAACCAGAATGATGAAAAATGATCGGTTGACCCGACAGAGTTGCATTTCAAGACCAACACTGTCAGACTACGTGATGTGCGTTTTCAGTTGTCTTTGACGTTTAGTCAGGAAGCGAAATTGCTAGGAAAATCCTATGATTTGCCGAAAGAGAGATTGTTAATGTTAGAAAAAACGTTTGCCATTGATGAAGGTCTAAAAATGAGTTATACAGCGTTCATTAATGAATATATAAAATTAGGACATGCCACGAGAGTAGGAAATGAGATATTTGAACAAAATCTTTATTTTGTCTCTCATTTTGCAGTGAGAAATGCAAATTCTTTCACGACACAGCTAAGGGTTGTTTTTAATGCATCCACATCCACGTGCTCTGGGTATGCGATCAATGATCTTTTAATGGAAGAACCGCAGATTCAGCGAAATTTAATGGATACATTGTTGGAATTTAGAGTGCATATTGTAGCATTCAGCGCTGATGTTAAAAAAATCTACAGACAGGTCAATATAAACCCAGCTGACACGGTTTCAACTGATTCTCTGGCGTGACGACCCTGGAAAAAGAATCCAACTTCTATCTCTCAATAACTTGACGTAAGGTTTTAAAACAGTTCCTTTGGGGCGGTAAGGTGCTCATGGCATATAGCAGAGAAGAGCAAGGCGGTATACGATCGAGCTTGTGAAATTGTAAATAATAATTTCTATGTATGATTTACTGAGCGGAAGTCATGATGTCAAATCAGCGGTAGACATAGCTCAACAAGTAAATGAAATATTAGCACAGGGTCAGTTTCCTCTAACAATACGGGCTAGCAATAACCCAGAATTCATTTTGTATTTTTCTAAAGAAACCTTTGCGCAATCACCAAGCCGAAGGCAATAAAAATCCCTTTGTCTGAAGTGAAATCCTAAAGATGATACATTGAGTGTGTGTGGCAAACTCGAACCTTCTCTAGTTCCCTCCGTAGGCACCAAAAGAAAAATTTTAAGTATTGTCAGTATGTTCCAAATGGATTTTTAAGCCCAGTAACGATAAGATTCAAATTGTTCATTCAAAAACTGTGGAAGCCTAAGTTACCGTGGGATGTTCTGATATTAGGAGAGCTTCAGGAAGAATGGGAAGAATTATCAGAGGAGTTGAAGTTTATTCCAGACGTGATTTTCCCTCGGTGTGTTATTCCGCCTACCTTCTCCTTGAATTGTTACACTGACGCAGGTCCTAGAGAGTATGGTTGTGTCATCTACATCGTTTCTCGGAATGGTAGCACTAACGCATGCAACTTATTGTGTTCTAAAACTAGGGTGGACCCCTGCTACCAAATTTAACAATCCCAAAGTTGGAGTTGTGTGGAGCAATTGTACTAATGAAACTTGTCGACAGAGTGAGAATCAATCTGCCCATCCTTTTTAAAAATATTCATCTTTACACTGACAGTACCATTGTCTTGTCCTGGATAAAGAATGAAAATTCAAAACTGAGCTGTTTGTTTCTCATCTGATTTAGACCATTAGAACCTAATCTAGAGATGTGGTTTCGTCGCATGTGAAGGGTTGTGATAATCCAGCAGACCTTTTGACCCATGGGATGTCTGTAGTCGATCTGAATATTTCCGTATTGTGGCGAAATGGCCCTGATAATCTGGGAATGGAAAATGTCCAGGACATGGAAAAAATGTCCGATGAAACAAACTCTGTAACCTAATCAGAAAGTATTCTGCCTTCTCATGCGCTTGTTAATGAAGTCGTCGAAAGGAAAGAAAATAAATATTACTTAATTAAAGTAATAGCACGATTTTCAAAGTATCATTCCTTTATTACAACTATTGCTTACTGCCTCCGATTCATTCAGAATTGTAGAGCTACAATAACAAGAGAGGCCAAAAACATAGATCCCTTATCAGTCACACTGTTAAATCAATCGCTAAAACTAATTGTTAGGGAGGTTCAATTCCATATCTTTCATCATGAAATAACGACATTTAAGTATGAAAGGGAACTGTCAAAACGTAGTAAGTTAATTGGTTTATTTCCTTTTATTGATGGTTAGGTTTAAAAGGAGTGGGAGGAAGGTTACAAATTTCTTATCTGGCATTTGAAGAGAAACATCTTATAATATTAACGTACGATAACCATTTGTCGAATTAATTGCAGAAGCTTATAATACGAGATATCTTCATGCAGGCCCACAGTTGCTGAGATCTGCCATAAAATCCAGGTTTTGGATAATATCGCTGAACCAACTAGTAAGAAAAATTAAAAAATGGTTGTTTAACCTGTATTAAACTTAAAAGAGAAACAGCCCAACAATTAATGGGTGAATTACAAGTAACTCGGGTTACACCATCATCAGCTTTTCCCATGTTTCGGTGGACTTTATCGGACCATTGAATGTTCGCATGTATGTTTGGATTTAGTTGAATCTCTCAACAAACACTTCATCGCATGTCTAACAAAGTTTTCATCCTGGTTCGGATTTCCCAAAACAAACATGTCTGACAACGCAAGAACCTTTGTTAAAGATAGTAACGACATCGCAGAATTTTTAAGCTTCATTTCAGGGTAAGACAATCGAGACGAAATCAAATAAATGACAAGTAACCACAATACTCAGTGGATTTTCTGCCCTCCATAAAGCCGTCATAGAAACAGTCAGGTCGAGGCAGCAATCAAATCCTTGAAATATCATTCGAGACATGCAGTAATAGTGTTTGGAACCAACAAACTGGAATAGTGTAGTTATAATAAACTTGGTGATTTACATATTTAACTGCTTCTTTACGTAGAATAGTAAATATCTGCCAATACAGTAAAATATAGAAATCAACTGCGTCAAATGTACTAATATACAATATAAGAGCGATTAACACATTTTTGTTAACTTTTGACCCAAAATTGCAATACACGCAGGTATTATTATTTGAAATCAACAAATTGAAAATACGAGTTATTTAGAATAGTGTAATAGTAATAAACACGATGATTCACCTATTTCACTGTTTAGAAACGTAAATCACTGCAAGAACAGTGATATACCGAAGTCAACCCCGTCAAATGGACTAAAATATAATATATGTGCATTTAACATCAATTTTGTAACTTTTTACCCAAAATTGCAATGCATACACGTATACGTGTTTGCAACTAACAAATTAGAAATACGAGTAATTTAGAAAAGTGTAGTAGTAATTTAGAAAAGTGTAGTAGTAATATACATGATGATTCACATGTTTCTGCCCCAGGGGACATACATCTAGAAAGTACGTGTTTGGCGAACACGGGGCCCCGAGCTGAGTCTGGCATTACTTCCACTTACTTGTGCGATGCTCCTTCCTTTCTCTTTCCTGACCTCCCTTGGTCACCTCTTGTTCTTTTCGATCCCGACGCTATTAAGGCTAGGGTATCTTTCATTTTCCTCATTCTTCTCATTTTTTGTCCTACTCCTCATTTTTTGTCCCCCCTTATTTTTGTCCCCCTCATGTTATGTGCCCCCCTCATTGTAGCCCCCCCCCCTCCATTTGATGTATGTTGTGAGATATGTTTTGGTATGTTGTAGATCAGGAGGGATTTTAGTGGGTAGGGTTGAATCATTCGACGAGTCCCACACGTGGGGAGTCATGTTGGCTCTCCCTAGTGCGTAACTGCATTTTCCCTACCTGTACAAGTTTTACGGGCTGCAATGACCTTTGATGTCGACATGAGCCGTAAAGCCCCACAAAAAAACAAAAAACGAAAAAACATGTTTCTCTGCTTGTTTACCCAGAATAGTTAATCACTGCCAAAACAGTGTTATATCGAAGTGAACTGCGTCAAATGTTCTACTATATAATATAAAATCATTTAACACAATTTTCATAATTTTTTTCCCAAAATTGCAATACATGTCGGTATTATTCTTTGAAACAAACAAATTGCAGATACGAGTTATTTAGAATAGTGTAGTAGTAATAAACATAATAATTTATCTATTTTATTTTTTAGATACGTAGAATAGTAAATTACTTATAAAACAGTGATATATCGAATTGAACACCTTTAAATGGACTAATATAATACATAAATGCATTTAACACCATTTTTAATTTTTGACATAAAATTACATTACAATCAGGTATTCGGGTTTGCAAATAACAAATTAGAAATAACGAGTACTTCAGAATAGTGTAGTAGTAATAAACATGATGAATTACCAATCTTATTGTTTGTTTACGTAGAATAGTAAATTACTGTCAAAACAGTGATATATCGAATTCAACAGTGTCAAATAGACTAATAAATATAATAAGTGCAGTTAACGCTATTTCTGTAACTTTTGACCTTGCAATATACGCGAGTATTTGTGTTTGAAACCAACAAATTAGAGATACGAGAACTTGAGAATAAAGTAGTAATTAACATGATGATTTACATATTTCACAACACGTTTACGTAAAAAAAGAAAATTACTGCAAAGAAAGATATATCGAATTAAACAGCGTCAAGTGGACTAATAAAAATATAAGAACATTTAACACATTTTTGTTAACTTTTGACTTAAAATTGCAAAACATGCAGGTATAAATATTTAGTACCAACAAATTGGAAATACGTGCGTTATATGTGCCGCCTCACGACATCACGCCGACCGCTCCGTCGGCGTCCACCAAGACATTCGCTTTTTAAAGTACTTCCACTGTTCTCAGCGCAAACAGGACACATCCCACTTCAAAGCTACTCCTACACTTTATATCCTGTTCTAAAAGTTCCATATTGAAAAACATGTTATTTAAAGTATTTCTCATACCTTACATCCTGTTCCATGTCGAAAAACATATTATTTAAAATTGTGCTATTATAAGTGCTAGAAAGTAAGAAACTTTTTGTATAAATACCCCCATAAATTACATTGGACTTCACAACAAGTCTTGACTCCAAGAGAGATTCATTTCTCAACCTGTAATATATGTGTGGAAAAAACTTGCATACAAGAAATCTTCAAGTGACTTCATTGCCTTTGGCGAGCAGTAGAACTTAATTGGGGGCTCGTCCGGGATTGGCAAGCGTTTTCTATATAGCCGCTGAAGACATCGGAAGCCAGCCAGAAGTAAGCAACTCTTCAACATTAAGAGCTTTCAAGACTACTTTGGTTGCGCCCTGCTGCCAATTCCATCCAACTACTCGTCGGACAACGAAGCGCAACGGAGACGCCTTCACAACGGGGACATCTTCTACTGCAGGATGTGGAACTTCATCTTTTCAGAGCTGTAAGTCGTAACTTGTTGCAACAGTGAACAGCAGCGAAACAGTGTAGTAGTTAGACAACTATTTTCGCAAATCTTGATTACTTCACAATTTTTTAAACTTTATTCAAATCACATAAGGAGCCATCATAAGTGAAAACACAGTGATATTAGAGCAGTAATTCAAACGAATATTTTCACAAATCCTGTTGAACTCACAATATTTCGAAATTTTTATTAAAAAATAAATAAATTTCAAAGACTGGTTGTCACATTACATCGTTTGCAGCGATATAGTTCAGTAGTAAACAGATTTTTTGCTAATCTTGCATTCTTATTTGTAAAACAAATTTAAATTTATTATTTTAAACATCGTTTGCAGTGGTGTAGTACAGTAGTAAACAGCTATATTTTGCTAATCCTGGATTCTTATTTGTAAACCAGATTTAAATTTATTTGATTCATTTCAAGGATTTAATCTTAATCCTTTTTACAATGGCTCAAAAATTTGAACCTTTATCTAATTGGGAAATGGCCCATATCAACTTATTACCGGAGTTCGATGGAACATCCAACTGTAATTTAGACTATTTTCTAGTACAATGCGAGAACTTTTTAAGACATTTCCAAAGATCACCAGAAATCTCTCAGGCTGATTTAACAAATTCATTCCTATTTAACGTAGTAAAATCTAAAATTAAAGGTAACGCACAGACAGTAATAGATATCGAAACAAATTCAAACTTTGGTACTTTGAGACAAAAACCAATTAGAAAATACGGTGACGCTCGAGACGAACATATATTGTTTCGAGAAATATCAAACTGTTGTCAAAAACGTAATGAAAAGTTTCAGAATTATTATGACAGAGTAAATACCTTGCTAATGAAGTATAAAGGCTCTATAAAATTAAATTACCAGACACCTATTCTAGAGATGAAACTAATAGAAGCGGACGCAAAAGCTCTAAGCGCCTTCCGCGCAGGCATTTTACCACCCTATAGAGAATATCTTTGGTATGCCCAACTTACAGACATCACACAAGCACTAAGATCTTACAGCAATTTTGATAATAAAAGAGGATATGAAAACTATATGGATTCACTGCATAATGAAAATACACCTCAGGACAATAGATCGAACAGATTATCTAATTTTAACCCAAACTTTCCAACATCTAGACTAAATAACCCTCAACACATACCACAATATCAACACTCACTAAACAGACCTGAATAGAATAGAACAGTGCCACAGGAAACCAGTTTTACACTAAATCGACCTTCACAAAATGTTCACCGTTCTCCTCTCCTAAGACCTCTTCAACCCAGAGCACCCACAGATCAAAGCAGACCTTACCCATACCCACAACACATAGGAAGATTATACAACACCCAAAATCAAACACACACAAAAATCAATCCAATCCCATGTCAGGTATATCTACCATTCGTCACGGAATCAATTATCATTCCGAAACGGACGACCAGTATCATCGCGAACCAGAATATGACGAACACAACTATGACAATTACCCTCATGAAACCGTTTTTGAACAAAACCATGAATATCCGGATCAGGATTATTACACCCCAGAAATCGAAAACTTAGATAAGCCTCAGGATTTTCGCGAAGTCACACCATCAACATCCAAGACTTAAACGCCACACAGCTCCCTTTCATAACTTTATTTGGACTAAAAATTCTTATTGACTCTGGAACATCCAAATCAATGATAAATCCAAACCCAGCTTTTTCAATGTTTTCAGACTACCTTTTCTATGAAGTGTTCTGAATGCAATCAGTTCACGCAGAAACTATAGGTACGGATAACGCGCAATTTTCAATATTTTCAGAATACGATCTTAATGAACCAATTAATTTCAGTTATGCAATGGCACAACTATTTTGACGTGCTTCAAGTGGCTTCATTGCCTCTGGCGAGCAGTAGAACTTAACTCGTGTAACAAGGATTAGTGTAGTAGTAATAAACATCATGATTTACCTATTTTACTATTTAGAAACGTAACTAACTGCCAAAACTGTGATATATCGAATTCTGCAGCTTCAAATAGACTAAAATATAATATAATGGCACTAGACACAATATTTTTAAACTTTGACAAAAAATTGCAATATATGCAAATAATAGTGTTTGCAACCAGGAAATTAAAGATTCGAATAGTTTACAATAGTGTAGTGTTAATAAACATAATGACTTACATATTTTAATGCTAGTTTACGTAGAATAATAAAAAAACAGCACAAAATAGTGATATATCAAATTTAACTGCGTCAAATGGAACAGCATATATTATCAGTGCATTTAACACTAGTTTTTTAACTTTTGTCCTACAATTACAATATATGCAGGTATTAGTTTTTGGAACCAACAAATTAGGAATACGAGTACTTAAGAATAATGTACTAGTAATAATCATATTGATTTACCTATTTCACAGTTTCGAAAAATAAATCACTGTCAAACCAGCAATATATCGAATTCAACAAAGTCAAATGGACTAATATTTAATATCAGTGCATTCAACATCATTTTTGTCACTTTTGACCCAATAATTGCAATACATGCAAGTAAGGGTGTTTGCAAAAAACAAATTACAGATACGAATAATTGAGAGTAGTGTGGTAGTAATGAACATTTATCATTTTCCAATTTTATTGTTTGTTTACATATAATATGAAATCACTGCAAAAAAATGTGATATATCAAAATTCAACAGCTTTAAACGGACTAATATATAGCATAAGTGCATTAAACTTCATTTTTGTAACGTTTGTTTCAAAATTACAATACATGCAAACAATTGTGATTGGAACAAAATAGAGCAACGACTACTTTAGAATAGAGTAGTAGTAATAAACATAATGATTTTAATGTTTTATTGCTTGCTTACGTAGATTATAAAACACTGCCAAAACAGTGATAAACCGAATTCATCAGCGTCAAATGAACAAAAATATAATACAACTGCATTTAACACTATTTTTTTTTAACTTTTGACCTAAAATAGCATTACATGCAGATATTAGTGTATAAAAAACAAATAAATGATGCAGGTACTTTCAAATAGTGTAGTTGTAAATATCATGATGAATTACCTATTTCGCTGCTTATTTAGTAGAGTAGTAGACCACTGCCAAAACAGCGATATATCGAATATAACAGCGTCAAATAAACTAATATATAATATAAGAGCATTTAACACCATTTTTGTAACCTCTGAGCAAAATTTGCAATACATGCAGTTATTAGTGTTGAGAATGAACAAATTGGAAGTACGTTTCACTGTTTCAAAAGAAAAATCACTGCCAAAACTGTGATATATCGAATTCTATAGCGTCAAATGGACTAATATTTAATATCAGTGCACTTAACTCTTTTCTTTTATCTTTTGATCCAAATATGCAATACATGCAAGTAATAGCCTTTAAAACCTTCATTCAGGTCATTGTATGTTTACGTAGAATAGACAGTTACTGACAAAACAATGATATATCGAACTAAACAGTGTCAAATGAACTAATATATAATATAAGGGCATTTAACAAATTTTAGTAACATTTTGGCACAAATTTGTAATACATGCAAGTAAAAGTGTATGCAAACAACAAATTAAAGATACGAGTATTTTAGAATATTGTAGTGGTAATGAATATAATTATTTACATATTTCACTTCTTATTTACGTAAAATAGTAAACTACTGCCAAACCAGCAATATATAAAATTCAACTTCATCAAATGGACAGATATATACTATCATTGCATTTAGGGCCATTTTCGTAACTTTTGACCGAAGATTACAATATATGAAGGAAAGAGTGTTTGCAAGCAACAATTTAGAGATACAAGTAATTTAAAGTATTGTAGTAATAATAAATATGAAGATTTACCTATTTCACTAATTGTTCATGTAAAATAGTAAATTCATACGCGTCAAGTGGAGTAAAATATATAGGGACATTTAACAAAACTTTTGACCCAAAATTGCAATATATACAAGTAATATTGTTTGCAATCAACACAAAAGATACAAAAAGTTCACAATAGTGTAGTAGTAATAAACATGTTGATTTATCAACTTCACTGCTTCTTCACCTAGAATAGTAAATCAGTGCCAAAACAGTGATGTATCGAATTCAACAGCGTCAAATGGACTAATATAAAATATAAGTATTTTTAACACCTTTTTTGCCTGTTTTGACCGAAAATTACAATACATGCATGTTGTATGCAACCAACAAATTGAAGATACGAGTACTTTATATATATATATATATATATATATATATATATATATATATATATATATATATATATATATATATATAAATAAGGGAATTCAATCCAGTTTTTAAAACTATGGACACAAAATTGCAATTTACGCAGGTGTTTGGAATAAACAAATTAGAGATACGATTAATTTAGAGTAGCCTAGTAGTAATAAATATGATGATTTCCCTATTTCACTGTTTGGTTATGTAAAATAGTAAGTCAATACCAAAACAGTGATATATCGAATTTAACAGCGTAAAATGGAATAATATACAAATGCATTTAACTCCATTTTTGTAACTTTTGTCTAGAAAATGCAATACATGCAAGTAATAGTATTTGGAAAACAAATTAGAGATACGAAAAATTTAGAGTAGAGTAATAGTAATGAAAATAATGATTTTCCTATTTTACTGTTTGTTTACGTAAAATAGTAAATCAGTGCCAAAAGGGTGATACATGGAAATCAACTGCATCAAGTGGACTAATAAATAATTTAAGTTTATTTAGCACACTGTTTGTAATTTTTAATTCTAAATTGTTATACATGCGGGTAATAGTGTTTGCAACTAACAAATTAGAGGTACGATTAATTTAGAGTAGCCTAGTAGTAATAAACATGATGATTTACCTATTTCACTGTTTGGTTACGCAGAATCGTAAATCACTGCAAAACAGTGATATATTGAATTTAACAGCGCAAAATGGCACATTTGTTGGATCTCGAGGACATTGAACTCAATATCATAGTATAATTGTTATAAATGTTGCTTTGTGCGTATTTTGTTTCCGATCAATACAACCACATGTGACTTTGTATTGTGAGATTTGAATAATTTAACAATTACATTTTTTTAAATCAGCATTGTTCGATCGTTCAAATCGTTCCTCTACTTGGTTCCATGCAAATTGTCTCATTGTAAACACTGATAAAACGGTGTTTCACATTTCACAATAGCATCACAAAATCTTTACCCCAGGTTTCTCTTTCTTTAAACGGAACACAATTCAAAAAATGTTACGAATACAAAATTCTTAGGTCTCCATATTCAAAACAACCTCAAATGGAATTGTCACGTTGACAATCTTAATTCCCAATTAAGCTAATTGTGTTACGCATTCCGAATCTTAGTTAACGTAGTTAGACCACGTATTTCCCGTTGCGTATATTTTGCAAACGTTTACTCCCATTTACGTTACGGCATTAACTTCTGGGGTAATTCCGGTCAGAGTATTCAAACTTTCAGAATTCGGATAATTTGTAAATCTCACCCCCGAAACTCTTGTAAAACTTTATTCAAGGAATTAANCCACCCTTGCTTCATACGAAACAGTCTCGTTCACGAACACAATACTCGCAATAGGAATAATATTCATCGCCCTAGAGTGTCAACCACTCTTTGCCAAGAAGGACCGTATCATTCGGGAATCGTTCTATATAATTC
>NNCF01126411.1:49443-60540 GCA_002313205.1 Laupala kohalensis | reverse complement strand
GGTTGTGTACATTAATTCTGTAGCCTCATCCTGGCCCGGGTTTTGCTCCGGTTTTCCTTCGGGTAGAGGCGGATTTCTTATACAGGTTCTCTAGGCTTTGTCTAGGGGTGTGTTTATTGTAACAAAACATCGTGAATTTAGTGTTATTTCAATTCTTATGATTTTTAAACACTATACTCAGAATAATTGATAGTTCGATAATAATTTGTACATGTAAACTTTTTGCGTTAAATTACAAACATATTGACATTCTATTAGTATTATAACTCGTAACTAACTTTTCACCTTTCTAAGAATTTTTGCTGACATTTTTGAATCCGCCTCTGTCTTCGGGCCCTTGATCGGAATTGATGGGCTGGTCTCTTGCTTGCTTCCGGAGAGTAAATTAGTTTATTGTCCTCCACGTGGTCATACGCAGTTTGTACTGTTTTTTGACAAAAACTTTATTATTATTATTATTATTGTTATTATTATTATTATTATTATTATTATTATTATAGAAGATCACGCCAGAAATGACCCTTTTACTATAGAATTTTTTCACTCTATGCTGCAGACGGAGAAGCGTATATGAGAAATTATATGCAATGGTTTTGCACCACTAGTTATAAAGATTTTGCAATGCCAAATGCTAGGACCTCCGTTACATATTTCATATTAATAGATCCTAATAAAATAATGAACTCACTATCTCGATCGCTGTAAATGACTTAATATTTAATGTAGAATTAGTATATTCAAAAAGCTTGTCGTGCGAAATGTTCGTATATACAAATTTATTTCATCTGACAGTGATTCGTTGATAAATATTTAAAGAAAACAATAATACAAAAAGCAATTCGAGAGATTTTAATTCTGACTGAAAAGTAAGTGTGATATGTTAATACACCACAGCATTGTTTACTACGCTCACCAACATTAGTGAAGTTGGAACTATGTAAAAGTATACTTGATTGAATTTAATAAAGAAAAAAGTTATATGCACTTATTGAATTAAACTAACAGTATTCGTTGCATTGAAATAGCATTCGTATTTGTATGACTTGCTAAGAATAGAAATACAGAGGTTGAAAAACTACACGTCTTTATTACACTTGGATAGTTCAAGACCTCGTGTTTCTCTGTGGAGGGGGAACCTGTCTCACACGGAATGTTTGTCTTATCAGATAAGATAAGGAAACATTTGCTTTTAAATAAAGATGAACAGGAAAGAAAGACACAACGCGGAAAGAAACAAGGAAAGAAGGAAGGAATGAAAGAAAGAGAGAATGAAAGGAAAAGAAGGAAATAAAGAAAAAGAATGAAAGGAATGAAGGAAAAAAGAAAAAGAACCTATGGTATTAATATGAGTTAATACATTTCAATTTGATTGGAATAAATAAAAGGGATTTGTCTTTTTTTATTTATTCATATCTGAAATGAGGTTTTCATATTATTGATCTCTGATTATTTTTTTAGGTTCCACGATTACTACCAAATTGTTATATAATTGTTATGTCACTAGAAGATGTAATTTATTTGTTCCTTAAGTAGTTTTATATTATTTATAACTCGAGAATTAACCTTTTGTGTTATTAGTTCATATTTGAGACAAACGTTTTCTATATTTATTTAATTCCTTTTCACATATATGAGAAACTTAAGAGAATCGCAAATTATGTGAAATTACTTTCGTAAATACACATTACTTGTAGGCAATGAGATTTGATTTCTTTACTTCACTGTATAAATATAAGAAATTATAGGAATATTTATAAGTAATTTGTGATTCGAATTATACCAGTTCCATACGATATCTTGCAATTATATTCAAATTCTGTTAAAAACTATATTTTATCACAGTATTACGCTAACGTTTTTTACAGAAACTCTAATATCTATCTTTTAAATAAGAAGTTAGTCATTGATGTGGAAGTCCATGAATGGCTAAAGAATGCAATTTGGAAAGGAGAATTTTGTGATCAATGACATCAAATGCTTTGGATAAGTCAAGAAAAACGCCCTGAGGATTTTCTCCACGGTCAAGAGATGTGGTAACATCGTTTAAGAAAGAAAATATGGCGCTTGTAGTGGAAAAGGATTTCCGAAATCTGTGTTGATCGTCAGAGAGAATGTTATTTTTTGATAAAAAATCTAGAAGACGCTTATAGAACAATTTTTCTAGGATTTTTGAGAAAGCGGGTAGTAGATATATTGGTCGGTAATTTCCAACATTGAGTTTGTCTCCTTTCGTGTGTAAAGGTTTCACTTAAGCTCTCTTAAATATTTTAGGAAACACCCCTTCCGATAAAGAACTATGAAAAATATTTATGAGTGGATTTAATATAGCGTGGGACGAAAATTTAACAATAAACTCGGGTATATCCTCTATGCCTGTTGAAAATTTGTTTTTTAATGAGCTGATTATTCACATGACTTCACTGGGATTTGATATGATTTTGCCATCGTTTAGTAGATAAGTATTTTCTTCACGATTTTCAGAAGTTGACGTGTAATTTTTAACAATATTCCATAGGGTTTTCATCCGGTTGTTCGATTTTAGTACCTGCTTGTCGTTTTCCATAACTTTAGCTCCGTAGACTACTTTTCGAAGAATAATCTTATATTTACGAAAATAATCATGGAATTCGGGTGGTTGGTTACAAAGTTTTGAAAGATAATATAAACGGCGTTTGGTTTTTTTAAGAAATTTTTATCCCTTGGGTGATCCATCTGTTGTATTTCTTTGTGTTAATGAACTTGCGTCTTTTGGGAATGATATAGGAATGAGTTGTAATGTTTTAGGAATATGGAGATAAATGCATTGAATTTGTCGTCGGTGTTTTGGCAATTGTAAACATCTTTCCATGTTTCTTCACGCAAATAATTTATAAATATGGATTGATTTATGTCATTTAACTCTCTTGTAAACTTGTAAAGGATTTTAAGTGGTTTTAGTTTATTAAAAATAGTCAATACTTTAGCATGGTGATCGCTGTAACCGGCAATAAACGCTTCAGAGAAATACGAGATTCCATTGTTGACGATAAATTGATCTAGCAATGTTTGTGATGAACTAGAGGGGCTAATGGGGTCGTTTATCGTAGTAATAAGGTTGAAGGAGTCGATAAGATTACTGAATCGATTAATTGGTGAATGTGCAGAGTCGAATGTGCTCAGGAAATCGATGTTGAAATCACCACATATAACGATAGATTTTGTAAATTTATGTGTGATATGTTTTAAAACAGTTTCGAAGTTCCGAAAAAATGTATTAAGATCTGATTGAGGAGGTCTATAAATACACAAAATAACAATACCGGTGTCGGTCAGATTAACTGCAGGAAATTCGAACACACTATCTACGCAGTTCTCGTAACCTGGCAGTGGAGAAGATAAAATATAATTACGAACGTAGATACACGTTGGGATTTTTTCCTTTAAAAGTTTGCCGACAATAAGAACTTGTTAAATAATAATTAGAAATAGCAGTATTGTTGATGTTGTTAGTTGAAAGCCAATGTTCTGTGAGGTATAGCAAATCGAATGGATTTTCGAAAGTAAAAACCTAAGTAAATGAGAATGTAAAAACCTAAATATATTTTATTCGTTTTAGTACATGGTTTAAATAAAACCTACTTTTAAAAGGGTATTTTTATTTATTATGAATATGTGTGCAACGAACATAAAGGAAAACTTGATAGTAAAAACTCGGTTTTAAAAGCAATCCAACATCTCTCCTCCCCAATTCCCTTAAGCAAGTCCAACGGTTAGGTGGAAGAGTAGGCCTCATGACCTGAACTTCGTCAGAAAGCATAAAATAAACACAATAAATAAATAAACAAATAAAATCCTCTTTTTGCTTCCCAAGAGCTTAGAAGTGGTATAATTTCTGATAAATCATACAATTCTTTTTACGACATTTCAATTTGTTAAAAAAAAATATTCTGAAGACGTTTTTATGAGTTATTTCGTAGGAAGTATGTTATGATGTCATTGTCAGTTAAGATATTAATTCAAAAATAATCTTTAGAACAACGGGTTATAGTTCTAATGATACTTTTGTACATTCGGATTCACTTAATAAAATGTCATTATCATGTGAACACCTTGTTTAAGCAACAACTTCACGCAAATCACAGAAACTATTTTTCTGTTATTTTTCGAGTTCTTTCTTATTTTAATTTAAATGTACCGATAAGGAAAAATAATCTTGCTGAGAACATTACTATTGTGTACATTATACCCATCCCTCTCAAACAGAAACCCCGGCGCATCGACGAAGTGTGAATTGGATTCTACCTCTACGCAACTTACACATTCACGAGTGAAGGGGAGCTTTTTAATCTCGTTCTCCTCTGAGCTTGTTAGATCGCCAAAGCTGCTCGCTAGCACATTCTGGCGGCGCCTGAGTGCATCAAGGGTGGGATGAGATTGCTACCCTGCCGCTACCTCCACAGACTGCCGGCCGGTTCCAGCTCGGCAGTTGCCGCTTCGTGTTGGCGGCCGACGTTTCTCTCACGTGGAGCTACTCTCCACTTGTGAACGGTAGTCACTCGTCAACGTGTTCCGACAAAGCAAGGGTAAACAAATTAAATAGTTTATTCTTGGCGAATGAGACACTTTGTTTCTAACCGTTCGTAAACTGGGTTACCTCTCATTTCATTATGGAGTAATCGAAATTTTGTGTATAATCACAGAACTGTTTCAAGCTTGGTGGTGAAAGTGATTGACTTGATTTGGTATTTATCTACCCAGCTAACTCTTCAAGTTTTTTTATGAGATATAATACGAATTTGGTAGAAGTTTTGCTTGAAGTGTGTAATAAATGTGACATTCTGCACGAAGTGTTTATCTTCCGTGCTCGGCAATTCTTGTGGTTCCTTCACGAAATAAAAGTGAATCCAGTTTGTGCTGAATGTAGATCTATTGTTACTACTGGTAAGTTTTTGTACTTCATCAATTCTATCTTCTTGGTTAAGATTAACTGAAAGAAATATTGCATAACAATCTAATATTAACCCAAGGTACATGTATAAAGTGTGTGTAAATATATTTGAATTTGAGCATTTAATTGATTATTGTGTGATTGTTTGTTTGTCGGTATTAGAATTTCGAGAATGGTTCGCGATCCTATAGTACACATTTTTTCACGGATATTATGCTTCTTATTTAGGTCAGAATAATTTTTCTAGAATCGAGTTTTTAGCAACTAAATCATCATTTTTAACTAATAATCTCCAAACATGAAACGATCAATAATTCCAAGTATAGATGTATGTTTCTGATTTTTTTCTCGAGAGTATTTCATTTTGATGTAGCAACTCAAAAAGGCAACTAACATGGTTTCATTTTCGAGTAGAATCGTTCTAGAACGTTTTTAAATGTTGGAAAATACATATATTGTAGATACCAAAGTAACGACTGTTACCAAAATCTGCAGGTTGCTTTCATTGTCAATTCATGAATAAAGGTGTCAAGTCCCCCCTAATTAAAATGGGAGATGTTTCACTCTTCTATTTACTTCAGTCTAATAACGTTCCTTATCAGAAAATTATTTATAAATTTACAAAGATTATAAGTAATTTACTCAAATCGGAGATTCGGCATGAGAAAAATGTAGTCGAGCGTTTCTCAACGCATGGGGCGCAACCCATTGTTCAAATAGTGGATCCCGAAGAAACAATTGGGGGGGATACCAAGACGGATTCAAAAATTTATTTACTGAACATTGAAAATCTTTCTACTAAATGATTAAATATTAATTTAAAACTAAATGTCAATTTAAAGCTAAATGTCAATTTAAAACTAAAAAAGGTTTTTCCTCTTTAGTCGAGGGGAAAGGATTTTACCTGGAAAATTGAGAAGATTATTTCATTTTCACTTTATCTTGTGTATTTTCTGCCGCTGAAACCATGTTTCAAATTTACGTAATGATATATCTGCCGGATAACTCAACATTTAGAATTATCGAAACAAAGTGCTAAAAATTACATTATTTTAAATATATCGTTTTCTATTGGTTTTAGGCAAAAGTATCTAGTTACAAAATAAAAGTAGACAAAATACCAAACAACTTTCTTTCTTGCCATTTTTTCGTTTCATCGCTTCTAGAGCGCCACGCGTTTTGCTCAAAAATACTAATTTCGCACTGCGTTATCGTATTGCGCACACTTTCCCGTCGGTTTGCGACCAAGCACAATTATAAAATTACTATAAAGTGACACTTATAGGATACATTTCTCTTGAATAACAACGATACTGTATGCAGTTCTCGTGGAAAGATGAAAACTTAGAATTTAATAGCACTATAATTTCTTCTCCTTTTTTCTTTATTTTTCACATCTAATTTAAAGCCATTTCAAAATTGATATTCTCAGATACGTATCATGAGTTGGAATTCTTGCATTATCCTTTCACACAGTTACTACTCGTATTATATAAATACGAAATTCGAAGTTGTGTATCTTTGCTACCTGATCGCGATTGAATCACTGAACCGATCGTGAAGGCAAGGCATAGAAGAAATTTGGCAAGGAGATTGTTTAGATGTTAAGCAAAAACATAGACTAACATTTATTTTTAATGTGTGAGAAAAGAAAGATAAAAAATGACTTTTGACGATAAATGTCATTGAAGTGCGGAAAAATACCGCTGTATTCACTTACGCTGCCTAAACGGCTAGAAAATAATGACAGCTATGGATGGTAATATTGTTCGCCTGATGGAGTTCTTCAAAAAAGTCTGCGATAGCAAATGTCATTAACCGATACTATCGAAAAAGAGTAATTAAAAATTTTGTGCATTTAACAAAGATAAGAATACGTCTTTAAGTCGTAAAATTTGGACGAATTGTTTAGATTTTACTGCCATGTAAATGAAATGGTGCAACCGCACGGACGGCGTTGTGTCTTGCCTCGGAAGCAAATATTCGACTGACGCGACTCCTGGCGAATGGGCTCGAACCACCTGAAATGTTGATGTCCTTCCCTTTCAATGGTATGTGTCAGTTAAACTACCAATATAGTACAAAACTTAAAATTATCGAAAAACCCATGTTATGATAAAAGCACAAGATGATTGGAGAGGCGTTTAAGTATAATAAGTATTTAATATTATATTTATTGAATGAATGTTTAAAGAAGGGGCCTTTTTCCGCTTGAATGAAAAATAGCAAAAGTCTGCGTCTTCGCCCATTTCTACCCACTATCGACAATAGTCGACGTTTACTTCAAAAATTCTTGGAGAGAATTTATAGTGGGACTACTGCCATATTGTTTTATGTTATTCTGATTCCTTCTGCAAACTCAGACAACCAATTCGACGCATTTCGACCTCTCGTATGTTCAGTGATTGAGGTTATGTTTACAGTTTTGATGCATCATGTCGTGGCAAAAGGGGTAAATATTTTACAACCTTTATTAAGTATTTTAAGATATAACACTACATGAACTGTAAAGTATGCTAGTGACATTTAGTTTGTAGATTTTTAGTTTATTTTCATAGTGTTAAATGTGTTTTATTGTTGACGCCGACAAATGTCGATAGTGGGCAAGAATGGTAGGGGGTCGTGGAGATTCTCATTGTCGACATATGACGACAGTGGGCACGAAAGGGAGGGGGATAAACAAGTTTATTTATTCCTATTATTACGTTAACAGTGGCAAATATTGCAAAGATTCTGAAAAGGAAGATTCTGAAAAGGATATTGCAAAGATTCTGATATAATTGATCCTATGTTATTTATAGAGTCTTCGGAGAACACTACCGTGAGTGATGGTGATTCTTGCGACGATGATCCAACTGGTGATATCAATCATTTATCTGGTAATCAACTGATTCGCTGGGAACTTGTTGTTTGGAAAATAACAAAGGATGGTTTGACAGAAATACGAATAAACAATGAAACTGAACACAAAGACGATCTTTTGTTTTCTGAAGATGAGGATTTCTATGTTAACGAGAATGAACATAATGATATTGAAAACAATCAGCAGGAAGTTTTTGTTGGCGAAGTGAAGGGTTTTCTGCGAAGAAGAAAATTGTTTTGTGGAAGAAAATCAAACTGACTTTGACCGAGCGAGAAAGCTAAAGATAATGAGGAAACCTGAACATGAGAATACAAATTTGGCGGGGAGACGGTGACATTCCAAAGGAAGTTCGCTAAAATGCGCCTTGTTCTTAGTAGATTGAATGGACGGTGGCTCCAATACTTCCAATGAAGTATTTATTTAGCTCTCGACGGGTTGATGGTGCCGTGTTTCGGAAGGTACGGAACAATACGCAGAATATCTATTCGTTTTGGCTACAAAATCTGGATTCTCATTACGCGATTAGTTATGCTGTACAGGCAGAACCTTACCAGGGCAATGGCACAGTAATTTCCAACTGGGACTAAGTGTTGGGGATTTAGTCGCGATGGACTTGGTGACTGAGCTTTCTAATGGTAGGAAGTATTGTTTGTTTTTCGTTAATTATTTTACCTCATTCGGTTTGTAGGAAGAGTAAAAAATGAGATCAGAAGATATTGGGACAGTAAGAGTTGACAAGGTTGAGAAAGCTCCCTTACGGGAAGCTAAAGAAATAAAAACGAAATGCGAGGGACGTTCCATCACCTGCTAGACAATGTCACTTACATTACATTAGTTAAATATAAAGATAACGTGGTCACGATGACACACATGGAAGCCAATGTTTATCACATGGACAAAGCAAAACGCTGGTCAAGTAGCGATGTGAATCGCATTCTTGTTCCTCAACGTCCTGTGTTGCTTTGTACAACATAAACGTGGGTGGTGTTTCTTGATTAGATGTGAAAATAGCATCGTAACGAATCAGAAATGATACTGTCCAATGAAGGTATCCAATTTTGCCTGAGATTCACTATGATAGCAGGGTTCATAATTTAGAGACAGACAGTAAATAAGTTCGCTGTGCGTAATGCGTGGAAGCAACGCGCAAGTAATGCAAAATTTGTCATGTTGGATGCCACATTCTCTGCACAGAAGCAGTATGAATATTTTAATCTTGTTTTCTAACACTGATGCACTTTTAATGACTAAATAAAAATGTTACAATTGTATTTTGTATTATATTTTTTAAATTTTATGCCTTTATTGTTAGATTCAGACCATGAGGCCTGCTCTTCCACATAACCGTTGGACTCGGGTAAGGGAATTGGGAAGGAGAGATGTTGAGTTGCATTGTACAGTAGTAAAAGTGTAGTTGTGTATAGTATAAATTACGTTTTATTTCTATTTCCCTCCTTTTTACGGTCCATTGCAAAAATGGGCATATATAATAAATGCATTACACTAATATGTGTATCGTAAGTTACCTAGGCAAGAAAACTTGCACACTCATGCATAATGTCAAAAGATACTGGTATTCTCCTACTGTACCCGTTCGTACCCACTGTCGACATGCTATTATTTTAAAGTTTAAACAAAAAATATATATTTAACACAAAATTATATGTTAACAGGTGTTAAAAAAGAAAAACTGATAAGGGTATGCGAAATTTTATAAAGATGATTAGGGTAGAAAGGATTAAAGGGAAATGATAAGGAAAAGAGGAAGCTGTATCATATCACTTAATCAGTTTCTTACCATGTTATGGGAAGGTATTTGAGAAGATCTTGGTCAGACGATTAACGGATGAGATTGAAAATGGGGGGGCACATTGATGAAGATTAATATGGTTTTAGAAAAGAATGGTCCACAAATGACGCATTGATTGTGTTAAAGGAAGTGAAAGAAGAAAGAAAACTAAAAGTGAGACTTGTCATATTTTTGGACATTCAAGGGGGATAATAACGTTCAGTGGGGATACATTTTAAATAAGTTAAAGGAACTCAAAATTAACAGATATATGTACAATGAAATAGCAGATTGTTTTAATAAAAGATTCTCGCATAGGGAATGAGTAGATAATAATAATAAAGGGTATCTCCAGAGATTACATTATAACCCATTATTTTGGATTATAACAACTGATGAGAAAGAAAGGTTACAAGGTCATTGTATACGCAGATGACGTTGCAATTTTTATAGAGGGGAATCACGTAGAGAAATAGGGAGAAAAGAAAAGAAAATTTTGCAGGATTGTAGATATTGGTGTGAATCAGAGGTTAATTTTCAAAATAATTATCCATCATTTTTCGATAAAGAAATAATGATTTTGACATCTTAAGACCTCAAGGGAGTTATATATCCAAATGCAGTGATAAACACAACAAAATTGCTGCGGTATCAGTATGTACTTTGATTAAGAAACTGTTGTCTCATTGTTATTACGAAATACAGATGGCCGGGTATTCCATAAGTATTTCGTCTATTATTCCCTGCGCGTGCATATTGTCTTATCTGTGCTTGGAAGTCTACGTGCTTTTGGACTTGCCGTGGTGCTTCAAAAACATGTTTATTCGTTTCAACTTTTATTTTCTATGAAAAAATTTTTCTATAAAACTTTGTTTTACCCATTTTTGGCCCATGTTGCAAAAACATAATACCAACTCGACTTTTTCCCAAACGGTCTTGTAATTTGAGCTCTACACATACGTATTTTAGTAATTACTTGAGGTATTTGTAATTTTTGTATTTCGTAGTGTGCTATTGGTTGGAATAAAGGATCTACATCTGGCAAGTGCGTGTTTGGCGAACGCGGGGCCCAAAGCTGAGTTTGGCATTGCTTCCACTTACTTGTGCCACGCTCCTTCCTTTCTCTTTCCTGACCTCCCTTGGTAACTTCTTGTTCTTTTCNTCCTTCTTTTCTCTTAACTGTCCTCCCTTGGTAACTTCTTGTTCTTTTCGATCCCGACGCTATTAGAGCTAGGGTATCTTTCATTTTCCCTTTCTTCTTCTTCTCTTTCTTCTTTTCCCCGCAGAAAGCTCAGTTTCGGGTGAGTATGGGCTTGGCAAACCCACGGTTCCGAGCTGGGGACTGGTATTGCGCCACCGGTCCTCGCACACCGTAGGCTTTGGACATGCTTCAGCGACCACCATTGGCGCGATGGTGGAAGGTTGCATGTTTTGAAGGGCGGAGATCTTGCCTTCGTTGGCCGGGTCGCGAGGAAGGATTAAACCTCTATAAAAAAACCCTCAACCTCAAGGTGTGTT
>NNCF01126411.1:26010-40990 GCA_002313205.1 Laupala kohalensis | reverse complement strand
TTTGCATTAGATCTAGCGATTCTGAATGCGAATCTCGTTATCACGAGAATGTATACTTAGTGAGGTGAAGTGCTTATCAGTAGCCTTCTCTCCGCTGCCATGGTTGCGTTGACCTGGTCTTCCGTGGAGTAGTTTAACTGGTTGACGCGATGTTCCGGCTGCCTTCGGATGCTTGGTTGAGGTCCTCTTGTCGGAATGATGATGTCGAACCAGATTAGCAGTGATGTTTGGTGAACATGCTGCTGTAACTTAGAAAATGTTATGAGCATTTGCGCTCGTAGTTGCTTGGCTGCGAATGTTGCACTATACGATAAGACAGCACAGTAATATGATTCCAATTTGAGAAATCATTGTCCAAAAAGTTTGTTTAAACACTATACGAGAATAGCACAACAGTTTAAGTTTCATGCCACGACGATACGTGACCCTACGCAGCGACGCACGACGACGGAATGGATATCGAGTCGTTGAATGCAGCTGTATAGTCGTCTCACGGAACTTACACATAGGGCATGTTCATGAATGATGAGTCATGGAGCTTGCACAGTGAGTGCGTTCAGTATAGATAGTTTCGATTGTATCGTTCATATCGAAACTCACTTTCGATAAATATCGATTGCATAGGCACGGAGCATATAGCTCAAAGAGCGTCTATATACCATGAGTGTCTATATAGACATGAAATGTTTATACACAAATACATTTTTCATAGAAAGNATATATATATATATATATATTGTGGCAGAACGGGTTTGAAATATTAATAATTTTGAATATTTAAATGTAAATGCCTCGGCTAGCTGTTCTCAGGGTTCCACAATACTTAAAAGGGTTCGATTTTTATCTGAAGGAAAAGGACCATGCAGAGGTTCCAATTAAGGAAAATGCAAGGCAAATTAATCCATTAATAAAAGCTATTTTAATTACTGGTAACATCCCTCAATCAAATAAATCTCCCCCAAAAGACACTACATACAAGTCCTCGTCCTTGAACAGTCCCTTTAATGCCAAAGTGACATCATCATTGTCAAAACACATACAGAAATTCCCCCAAAAGACACAACACAAATTGATACCATTGAACCATTATTTTAATGCCAAAGTGACATTATTACTATCAAAACACAAACAGAAATTCCCCCAAAAGACACAACACAAATCGTTGTTAATTAACAATTCTTTTAATGCCAAGGTGACATTATCATTACAAAAACCAGATAATCAACTTACACTGAATTTAATTTAATTTACAATAATCTCTTTAATTGTTTCTTAACCAAACCAGACACTGACTCTACTCATGGCAGGATTCATTTAAGGTTACAGTCAATCTGGGCACTAAGTTCTTTTAAAGTTTATGCCACATTTACTTAATCCGTGCCAGGACGCAAAAGCGCAAATACGGTGTTGTGTGATACAATCACCAACCGCCGCACCATACCTTCCAAGATGCCAACGACCGCCGCTAAGAAGGGTCCTCCCGGAGATCCGCCCCTCAACCGTCTGATAGCCGTCCGCTTCTCGCTAACAGCCTCCAATGGACACGTCAGCAGCGTCAACTTCTACGCGAACTTTGATGTTAGGAAGCTACCGCCTGAGCTCCTCCAACAATCTCGTACGATAGGCGAAATGTTAGCTATTTGACGCCTGAGCATCTGAATATCGCCGAAGAATCTCCGTGAGACGTGAGCTACATGAACTCCTTTGAAAAACTGCAATCTGAGCGAGCTACATGAACTCCTCCGAAAAACTGCGATCTGAGATGTGAGAACGAAATGTTCGCACCGCCGAAAAATCTAAGTCAGATGTGAGAATGAAATGATCGCACCGCCGAAAATTCTAAGTAAGACGTGAGAACGGACGAACTACGTCCGCTGCGTCAGAAATCGGCGATATGTGAGAACAAAACTGCGAAGTTTGAGCGAGCTACATGAACTCCGAAAACTGCAAAGTGTGAGCGAGTTACATGAACTCCTCCGAAAAATCTAAGCGTGTGAGCTACACCCACTACGACGAAAAATCTGCGAGNGAGATATATGAGAACGAAATACGATGTGAGCTTCCTTAAATGGGCTCCATCCCTTCTTTCTCCCTAAAATTTCCAAAATTTTGAATGTCACGTGGCCGAAAAACTCCCAATACCGAAATGATTTCCCCTTCTTACGCCTTGATTCTCATTGGAACGTTTAAAGGGCATTCTAGAAGATTCTCAAAAAACGTTTAAATTTCCAACGCTCTTTCCAACAAGTTCGGGCATGTTTTCACCCGGCGACCATATGGTGTTCCTGAGGTTGGGTGGGACCTCCTCCCCCATCCTCTTACTCGCTTCGGATTTCTAAACCCTAATAAATCTTTATTGATGTTATAAGAGCCGCCGACAACTCTGGTGCCGAGCTTCGTCTGGGTCCGCCAACTCCTCCAACCGTCATCCGTTTAAATTTTTACTCTTCGACCGTCAAAATTCCGCAACATAATGATTAAATTTGTTAGTAATTAGCGAATTATTCAAATCTCACAATATGTAGTAACAATTTATAATAAATGGTGTAGTAGGTAATACCACTTTACTTAGCTAGCCCACGCAGCTACTGCTGCATAACACCTGGATATTTAAAATTTAATAGGTCGGGGTTTGGCCCTTATTAAAGAACGTGAAAAACACGTACTTCCGTACAGAAGGAAAACGCAACTCAGGTGAACTTGGTTTAGTTATTTATTCTATCAAAATTACACATTTTCCTTACCCACTAACATTTTAAATGCAAGAACTTCCCCAACATACACTATTTAAATGTTTCCCCAAAATTACAATTACAATACATAATGCTTGATTACTCTCTTTATGAAATTATAATGCTGGCTACACAACTGTTCCGGTCATAGATCAATTAAAGTTATACAATTGAGAGTATGTTTTTTCTACGATCAATGTATTTCTTCAATGACCTTGTAAATTAACGTTCTTGATTGCCACAAGAGTCTATGGCGAAAACACAAACACAGTTCGATTCACTGATTCTTCTCGCAGCAAATAGTAAACAAAATACTAGATACAGTCAGTCAGTAATTACCTTAACAATAGTACTTTAATATGGACCATCAGTTGCCAAACCGGTGTGTGAGGCCAGCAGACCCTACCATTCATGGTTTCCGCTACGCCTGCACAGTTCTATTCATCAGAGTCAGAGGTAGACGACCCTTCGCAAAGCATAAAAGACGTAATGCGCGTCGTTCCTTCCGTTCCAATTTACAAGGACATCACACTTGATGGCAAAGTTAATAACCATTTAAAGTTCAGTTGACGAGTTTATATTTCACGACCGGGAACTTAAGCGAAACCTCGAACGAAACTTGCACCGACTACTTATGATGAAAAATTGCTTGTTCGAATTCTTATTCAAGTTGCTCGTAGCACGCCAGCTGCCCAAACTTGTAACTGATCAACGGCGTAAGTTCAAAAATTATCATTGTTCTTTAAAGTTGTGATCGACTCAAGCAGAGTGATCAAGAAGTGAACTGCTCGTAATGAAACATAATAGCGAACAAGTCAACATAGTGCTGAACGAAATTAATGAACTAGTGACAAACTGAAGTTAGGGAATGATCTGCTGTGATCTATTGACGTGATGTTCCGCCCGATCTGTCCTCGATTTGTGTTGTCTCTCGATTAAGTAACTTCGCTCCCACTCGGTGCCCTAAAGTTTGAGATAACGCTCCTCCCTCTGTTACGTTATATGTTCTTGTTCACTAATGCTTAGTTATCACTCCACGTGAAGTACTTCTGATTGGTTGCCCTCTTGTGACGTATGTTCACTCCTGGCCAATCGCACGCCGGATTTATATGGTTTTTTCCATGTCTCTGAACTTAGTATTTTTCCACTAGTTTGCCTTCTGCGGCACTTGCCAGATCCTGATCTATTCTCGAGATGATATTTCATTTTGACAACACCCTCGTTCTCGCCCACGACACTTTATTTCAGCATGTCTGACCCATATCTTTCACACTCTTTAACTTTCTAAACCATACGACTCTTCCTCCACAGATTTTTATGGCCCTACATTGTTTCTGCACTTCGTTACTGTTTCTATTGAAGCCCCGTGAACTTTGTGGCTCGCCAGTCAAGCCTCGATTCTCCGCCCCTCCTAACCTCCATCGTTCATCAGTCTCGCTAAAAGGACTCCCAAACAAATCCCTATTCATCCCCTGGACAACTTTCCATATTTTTATTGATAACTCCAGACGTGTTTCCAGGATGTGTCACCGATAATAGCCTGAACTTTCTCTTCAAATTTCTAAAGTAACTTTCCGTATGCCCTTTCAGTTTAAATTTTGACAACGCGTCTGGCCAATTTACTTCACAGCCATTTTAATTTCCTCTTGGTTCTTCAACCCCCCACAAAATGACTCGTAGCACGCCTGGACGAATTTATGACATTCCAAAATAGAAAGTACAGAACCTTCGAAGAACAGTCTTCCCACTCTATTTCTGTCTCTGACTCTGGGTCACTAAAAAACTAAATTGTTTATTGAATACTAGTACAATTTTCTAAATTTATCATGCTTTCGTCCTTTTCTATCCCCATTAGACATTCCCCCAAAAACAAAATCACAAAACAAAAATCTTGACGTGACACACGAACATGCTATTATATCGTCATCAATTAATATGCCGGGCTCCAATGACCTTTGATGTCGACATGAGCCGTAAAGACCCACAAAAAAATGAATATGCTGAAGGCAGATATTGATTAAAATACATGAATAAGTATACAGTTAATCGCTCATCTTCTTGATAAGGCTCTCATGGATCAAACTAATATTTTTAATGTTCCGAGCGGGGGTCGTAATACTTTTATAGTCGTAGCACATGCTCTTCGCAGCTAATTACCTTACCACTGGATGCAACCAGCTTGTATTTGTTTCCTTTTACCAAAGATAGATGATCATAGCATTGTGGTAGTGCGGGTGCACTTGCCCTTATGACCCCAGAAACTCTCCTCCTGTCGTTCCATCAGCCTGTCCAGGACGTCCGCTCGTTTCAGAAAAATCCGCCTCTCAGTTCCGGCTCAGCAGAACGACGTCATGTTCCGGTTAACGCCTCCAGTGATCATTCTCGAACCCGAGTCAGCAAGCATTGTTCCAACTTTGCACAAATTGTGCTATCATTTCCAATGAAGCTCCAAAATGATCCCGAAAAATGAACTGTCTTAAAATCTCTGAACATACGAATGAATATTTCGAAGTTTCAAAATATTTCACAAATAACTCAAAGTAGTATCTGAACAAGTTATGAAATGCTTCAAAAGTAAGTCTGAGCACAACGAAGTAAATCAAAGAATCTGAATAACTTCGTAATATCCGAAGTGTGTCTGAAGAAAGTTCTCAGAGAGTTGATCGAAGACCGATCTCGAAGATCATTCTCCGAAGCAATTTCGAAGAAGACGACGTATAAAAAGTGTAAGAAGAGAACTGGTGCAAGAAGAGGCACTGATTGTTCTGCTTCCTCTTTTATTAATTCACTCCCCACTTCTACTAGCGACTCCGCTTCTAGTGCCTCCAAATTTCGAAAAAATGCCCCCGCCGTGTGCTCGTTCACTACGAGTGACCGAAGAGTGCGCGTCCTCCTGACGTTGCTCTTTAAAGAAATTCATTAGTTAATATTCAATCGTCCTTTCACTGCAGCCACGCTTCTGTCGGACGAGGCATATTTATCCCTCATTCTGTTTTATCTTCCCACCCACACTTTCAAACACGTCTCATCAGCAACGCACGCGGCCGGCTAAATCGTTGTTTACTTTTATGGGGCCGAATCCATACATTTCAATCTTAACTACGCAACCGCCGCGATTTCTTGGATGAATGTTCTTGGATGAATGAATACGCCGTCTTCTTGCCCACGAAGACCTTCACTTTCAAAATATAGTTGGAGGCTCTCCACCCCTCTTCTCAGCCCCACAATATTTGTTTCCTTTCATAAACTTTTCTTGCTCTACCGAAAACTCTTGCATCAACGCCACCTCTCTTATATTTCAAATACATCGACTCGTGTTGATCTGTGTTTTAGTTAATTTAACTAAAGAATTATTATATATTATAACATTATTTAAAAGAGAAACCAAAGGAGCAGGGGTTCGATCCATCTAATATATCGTTAGCACTTACCTGGCTCATTGAAGTCAGCTTCCGCTGTTCGATAAGACAACTAGGGCATATAGGGTTCGGCCCATCTAATAGATCGTAAAATATACCTTGTCCTTCGAGAAGGAAACACAACACTGTGTAAAATTGATCTTAATTATTTATTCATCCAAATTATACAATATTCTTACTTACTAATTTTTCACACGCAAGCACTTTCCCCAACATATACCCTTTCAATGTTCCTCAAAAATCAAAATGACCATGCATAATGAAAGAATACTCTCTTCAAACAATTATGATACTGGTTAGACAATTGTTACAGTCAACAATCAATTACGCTTGGCAATTGAGAGTATGATTTTTTTAAACAATAAATGTTTATCTTTAATGTCCTCTTCCATTAATGTTCTTGAACCACAAGTGTTTTTAAACAATAACCCAGACATAAGTGTTCAATTCACTGGTTCTTCTCGCAGCGAATTATAAACGAAATACTGGATGCAACCAGTCAGTAATTACCTTAATTATAATACCTCCAAGGTAGACCATCAGTAGTCACATGAAGTGATGTCAGACCAGTTCGCCATTCATGATTATCGCCAGACCTTCGAAATTCTCCCATTCATCTGAGTTAGAAGTAGGCGACCACCCGCTCAGCATACCGCAAGCCATAACCATCTCTTTCCGATCCCATTGAAAAAGACACCGCACTCGATGACATTTATTAAAGTTCTTGATCGATGAAGTGTCGCTTGTTCGAATTCAAAAATGCTCGTAACACGCTGGCGATCGAAACTTACAACTGATCAACCGCGTGGGCTTAAAATTCCAAAGTTCATTAAAGTTGTGATAAACTCAAGCCCAATGATCAACTTGTGACATGCCCGTAATGACACATGGTATAGAACAACAAATCACCAAGATTGTGAGATGTTCATGTTCCAAAGATAAAGTTCCTCGCTCACGAAAGTTAAGTCTGATTTCAACAATCAGAGTATCTGACCTCGTCATTAACAACGAGACCGAACTTTGATCAAACGACAACATGAGCCGAACATCCGAATAACAATACGAAGTAAGTCTGAACATTTTTTTTCATTTAATTTCTAAAACTAAGAGGTCCCAATAATACATTATATACAATTTTATTGGGACTCCCCGCGCCCATGTGAAACACATATTGCAGGGAGTCCCTTTAAAACATTCACACACTTACAAACATACATATTTAATTACTTCATAACAACTATAACACATCAACCAATAAGACAATATACAAACAAAACAAATATCTAACTACAATATAATACTAACACCATTTAGCCTCCCTGATTTCTTGCAGCAAAGCCACAAGAAATGGAGGAGTGTCCGTCCCCGCCGCGTGGAGGCATGGTGACCTACCACTAGCCATATATACCATACCACTTGCCATATATGGAACCACTTGCCATATAAACAAACATATAAAACACATATATCGATACATCACAAAATAACAAGAAGACAAAAATAAAGAAAAAGATATCAATACAAAACAATTTCAATATTTACAGAAACATTTATACAGTTACTAACATATACATAAACTATTTAATCATGTTACGTCGAATGAAAATGGTAGACGGGACCGGGATTCGAACCCGGGACCTTGAGCTCTACGCGCTCATGCGCTTACCGACTGCGCCATCCCGTTCGCTTCTCGGGTCCGTCTATCATTCTCATTCAACTTGTGAAACCCAAAGACTAAGAGATTTCTATATACATAAACATTAACAGATGAAAACAGACAACGATATATATTTATAAAACTATTTACAACAATTTATACAATTCAATTTTCCATATCACGAGTCCGTTTACAAGCCAAGTTGTCACTTTCCTCTGAAAGAGAACCTGAGGTACGCCGTTCGTCCGTCATAGGCATTGGTATAGACAAGCCTACCCCCGGATGACCACCATTCCTAAAGTGTTCCCAGGCACGGTACGCACAACTCCCAATACTCTTTTGTAGTGTGCGGCTATGCTCGGTAGATGGTATTCCACACCCCTCCTCCGGAAGACTTTCGCATAGCTATACAGCACGGCCGGATCTGATGGTACGCCAACCGCCATCAGCTGCATCGCCAGGATCTCCTTTGGGTACCGGAACATTAGCCTGTCACCTCCGGGCGCCAGAATATTGGAGTGCAAATTCCAGCATGGGGGTTTCCTCTAGCCTCACAAGGATGTGACTGATGCGAAGGCCAGAGTACACCCCCTCCGGAGATGGATCCATTGGTGTTGGTTCGGAAGTACAGGCCTCTTCTGTCCAGTTCCCGAAGGTGGCGTGAAGCATAGCCCGCAACACCAGCAGAGGCAGGATGTAAGTCCTCCGCAAACGGTTTGAAGGCGAGATGTAATGCCTCCAAGAAGAGCATTGGTCGTTCCGCGCAAGAGCGAAGAACGGTGTTGTTCTTGGTCACCCACGCTCTCAGGTAGGTTTTTGGCTACGTAACCTGTGTCCAAATCCAGGACCCAGGCGTTGACCGTCGACTTCCCTTCGATGAACGTGAGTGTGGAGTCGTCATCTAATTCCGAGTTAGACTCGGAGAACTCTTCCTCCCCAGAAGAAACTCCACCCTGGTTGCACTCAGATGTACAAGTGCAAGGAAGGATCACCGTGACCTGGGAGAGACGTACACGACGAGTCTCACGCTCCACCTTGGATTCAGTCAGTCTGAGCTCCCCAGAACTGGACTCTTCCTCCTCGGAACAAACTGCGCCACTAACCAGATCGAGTACAAGTACTCTCCCTGACTCGTAGTCACTGTTCTTGGAGCAAAACTCGCGTATACTCTCCACCGCGGAGCCGGGTACCAACCTGCCGGTTGTCGCCAACGAGACTAACCTCCATCTTGAGCTTTCGGGGGTGTCACAGTCCATTTCGGCGCTTCCCGATCCCTGATACCTGACGGAAGGCTTACTAAAAATTCCACAAAAGCACGTATCCACAAGGAGCTCCGGTGCCCGGAAAACCCCCCTAAGGCTCAGACGTAGATTAGTCTACGATCCCGAACGATTCTGCCAGCAAAGACTTCCAACAGTCTCAAAGCATCTTCATTTCCTAGAGCCGCGGATATTACCCTTGGCTCTAAGACAACTCTATAACTTTCCTCTAGCTCTTCTCTAGCCCACGTATGCCTCTCGCAGGCGTAGAGTGCGTTTTCAGCTGTATCCGGCTCGCCACACTCACAGAACGGGGAGACTGCTAGGCCCAGATCATATACTTTGCCCCGGAACGGCCCATACCCACAAAGCAAATGGACCAGTTCCCGGGACGGGGAGAACTTCGTTTTCTCGGCAAAAGTAACGTCCGGGAAAATTTCTCTATATGAGCCTTTGCTGTCCTCCGCCTGCCAGCGAGTTTGCCAGATCCTGAGAACTTCCTTTGTTATGTGGGCTTTGTCAGACACCGTGTTGGCATGGCCCGGGCTATACGAGACATCGTCCAACACATACGGCAGCCCCTTTCTAGCACAATACCTTGCCCCTGCCTTGATTACTTCAAGGTCAAGAGACAGTAACCCTGTCAGGACTTGAAGCCTGACATGGGAGCTGATCGATATGATCCAGATATGGCTATCAAGGGGGCTCGTTGAGCATTCTTAAGAGCTCTGCCGCACATCGTCAAACGAGTTCGGTGCACCCACACTGATGCACAGTACAGGATTATTGGCAGGAATGCACCCCGATATATGGTCATCAGGGCCCTGCGGCTTATTAGTCGCTTCTTTGTCGATAGTCTCATGAGTTGTAGAAAACGTTTTTGGCCTTAGCTGTCAGTCTCTACATGCTCGAGAAAGTTAAGCTAACAGTACAAAGTGACCCCTAGATATTTTTGCGATTTCACCACACCAATCGATCTATTATTTAGCCTGATGAGCGGAGGGCGATTTGCATGTGATCCCCTTATGACCATGGGCGATGTTTTGGTCTCAGAAACAAGTAACTT
This sequence comes from Laupala kohalensis, assembly GCA_002313205.1. Taxonomy (NCBI): domain Eukaryota; kingdom Metazoa; phylum Arthropoda; class Insecta; order Orthoptera; family Trigonidiidae; genus Laupala; species Laupala kohalensis. Next base: position 30,857 of record NNCF01126411.1, on the reverse strand, counting down.
GTTCCTGCGGCACCAATCAGAAACGACGGCTAGTGAATATTCCCTTTCTTCTTTCACTTCCCTCCGGCTATCTCCCTCAATAACCAATGCCAGATCGGCATAAGCGACGTGCTTGAATCCTCGAGATGACAACTCTCGAAGGAGTGGATCCATCACGAGGTTCCACAACACCGGACCTGAATTAGATACCTCAGGACAGTCTTTGGTCAGTATCTTCGAAAACAGGACATCTCCACGAGACACCATAGCCTCACGATCACAAAAACAACTCATACAAGCCATATAAGTTCAGTGGGCAGCCCACTTCCCTCAGCCTGGCAAGCATGATTGGCCACCATGCGTTATCAAAAGCCCCTGATATATCAACAAAGATCACAGCTACATGTTTATGTTGGTTCTCAGATGTTAGTTGAAACAACCTCTGTACGGCAGCTTCCGTGGAGCGCATAGCCCTGAATCCATACTGGGTGTCAGACAGACTAAAGCCTTCCTCGACACACCTCTTCAGCTTATCAACCATTAACCACTCCAGCAGCTTACCCACCACTGGAAAAAGGCAGATCGGTCTATAGGCCTTCGGATCATCCTCCGGCTTTCTGCAGTTCTTAGCAAAGTCACGATCGCTCACTTCTAGATTTGTGGGAAGCAACCTTCATCAAGGCAACGATTTAAAAGCCTAGTGAGTGGACCGACAAGCAAAACAGATGTATTTTTATCATGGACGGTGAGATCCGATCATTTCCCGGGGCCTTTTTGAGATTTAGGTTGGCCATGGCATCACGAACCTCATCCATGGAGAAGCTGGTTACATTATCATTAATGTATCGCTCAAGCTAACCCTTTCTGACGACTAGATGGGATTCGTCCTCAGAGGTAAGGTCGTCGCTTGGGAGCAATGTATCGAGCAGTATAGTCGCGGTCCGCTGATACCCTACAGTATGCGATGATTGCTCATCACCACATACCACTCGCAAAGATTTCATAGCGAATGGGATGCGCACCTTTTCTGCTGCGATCTTGTAAGGTGTTCTTAAGCAGTCGAGACTCGACATACTCTCCACGTACTCTTCCCACGACTTCCTCTTAGCCTTCTTCATGTCGGAGTTGTACCTTCTTCGGGCCTCGGAAAATTTCCTCAAGGTCCTTCGTCGGCAAACCCCTCCGCTTAGCAGCTTGCAAGGTTCGTCTCGCTCTACGTAGACGTACTCTGCCCTTCGTCAACCAGTCCCTCCACCAACTCACCACTTTCCTCTTCGGCGGACCAAAAGGAATCGCTTCCCTGGCCGCCTCCAAAATGGCATCGTTCACGCTAAGAGCGACTGATTCACAGGAGGCCCGCTCATCAACTCCCCGCAGCTCTCTGCTCAAACAGATGTTGAACTTATCCCAGTGAGCACTTCCAAGCTTGAAACGATGCAGTGGCACGTCCCCCAGAGTTGCCCCTGAAGTGTGGAGGTCGTCCTGGCCAAACGAACAGCATTTCCATCTTAGGATCCGGTGGTCTGATCCAGTATAGTAGTCATCTATTCTCCAGTCCACGATACTGTCGTGTCCTCTCACCGATGTTGCCAACGAGACGTCTATGTTCGACTCGCCCATCGGGCTGACGAACGTAGTCAACCAAGACACCACGTTGGCCACCTGCAGGTTGTGTCTAGCGATAAGTTCCTCCAATTTGCCTCCTCTGGAATCCTCAACCTCGCTATGCCAGAGATGTAATTTGGCATTGGCGTCCATACCTATATGGACTACGTGCCCGCGGAGTTGCCGATGCACCAAATCCAGATGCTCGAGCGGAGCCCCGTCGGAAACGGATGAGGGGAAAAATATGCTGACACGAAGTATGACGATCGTCCGTTCCACGCCACCTGACACACAGCCACGTAACGTGTAGTGAACTGGACGAGCTTGAGAACCAGGGTTGCCCACAAGGATATCAGCACACGGTTTGTCTGTACTAAGTTGTGTAACTCGATAGGACGTCCCCCCCAGGGGACTTACATCGAGTAAGTACGTGTTTGGTAAACACGTGGCCCCGAGCTGAGTCTGGCATTACTTCCACTTACTTGTGCCATGCTCCTTCCTTTCTCTTTTCTGACCTTCCTTGGTCACCTCTTGTTCTTTTCGATCCCGACGCTACTAGGGTTAGGGTATCTTTCATTTTCCTCTTTCCTCTTCTTTTTTTATGTTTTTAGTAAAGTGAGATATGTTGGAATTTCAGTTTTGAGTTGTAATTCAGGAGGGTTTTTAGTGGGTATGGCTGAGTCATTCGGTGAGTCCCACACGCGGGGAGAGTCATGTTGACTTTCCCTAGTGCGTAACTGCATTTTCCCTACCTGTACAAGTTTTAAGGGCTCTAATGACCTCGCTGTTGACGAACCCTAAAGCCCCACAAAAAAAATCGATAGGACGTTGGGATGCAAACTTTTCAAGATTTCCAATGGCCACCACCATCTTGCGCGCATTAAGCTGGCCACGACCAGACTACTCATAGGCGGTTTGCTGCCTTAGCAACTCCACCGCCCGTGAATATTCCGGACACAACCGCTTATCCCCAACAGGATGGTCCGCTCTCTTTCCAAACTGCCTGCAGGAGCCGCAGCAGATCTCATGCTGTTTACACTGTTCCCGCTTATGGCCCTCGGCACCGTACTTACCGCAGACTTCCACCTTTTCGCGGTAGTGGGCACCCAGGTGTCCATATCTTTGGCACCGAAAACAGCGTATAGGCGTCTCGTACCGGTCGATTGTGTATGACGACCACTCCACGTACAGGCGCCCGTGTTCGAGCAACGCCCTCCACAGTCGAGCGGGCATCTGTATCACCCAGTTCTTTGATGCATCACCCCGCCCCAGCTTCGTGCGCACGAAGATCTGGCCTACCTCATTTTTCGAGGCACTCGTGGCCTCGGCGATTTCCCTTTTGACCAGGTCCTCGGTTACTCCCTTCCGGACACCGAGAACGAACCCTCAACAGCCTTCCTGATCGCCAGGATATCATCGGGGGACGGGCTCTCAATAACCGTGCCGTTCCGAACGACGCGGCACCGAGAAACCCGAAACCTTTTGTCACCTCGGCTCTCACTTCAGATATCGATGATACCTTCTTACCCTATTTTGCCTTCAGCAGTAAGGTAGGGTTCTGCTTGGGCAGCCTCACGACGGCCTTCGCTTCCCCCTGCCTCACCGCCTCGGAAGAAGTCGCGGGCTGGCCCACCTGCACCGGATGTTGTGGTACAGGCGTGGACGCAGCTTTGGGAACCGCCTTGGCGATTCCCTCCACCACGTTCTTGACCAGCTCGCCCACGATCCTGTCTTGGATCGACGGCGTGACATCGCTGAGCGTCGCCAAAGCAAGCTTTGACTCTCTCAGCTCAGCCAAGATGGTCCGCCGATCCTCGACGAGCAACCTGTCTTTACTTTTAGTGACCAATATGGCCTCATCGTCTCAATGGAATCCTTGAGGCTCAAAATTAGCTCATGCTCAATTCGGCCTACCTTCGGTCAGGAGAGATACTCCTCCACAAGGGAAGACGACCCCTCCGGTCCGACTTTGGGCGTCGTGGACGCAGGTAGGTCTCTTTTAGGCTCGGCCATTTTCTCTGCGGTATTATACTTGCTGGCCTCGTGCTTGCCTTCACACAAAAACACGCCAAATTCAGAGGACGACAGCGCTCCGCTACGCCGTCCTCTCAGTGAGTAGTCAAAAATCAAATATGCAACGCAACTCACTGGGCCCCAGGGTCAAAACAATAATATTCAGAGTGTAAGCAAATGTGAACCATAATTCTAATAGACTGTTCCTGTAGCGTTCGTTATTTTATACTAGTTCTCCCCGCCAGAGTCCCAAAAACGTAGAAATGAACTCCACCATTTTCTGACGTCAGATTAGTCCTCCAATGGCAATCGAGTTCTATTATCCTTGTGGTATCTCTAATAGGTCAGTCACCAAGTGACGTAGAATGGTTCTCAGCCAATATAGCATTATTTGTTAATACTCACGAGTTTCTTTCACGAGTTCCGTAAATGTTTATCCTAAAAAAATTACATTTCCTTTAACTTAGATCATAAAATTTTATGAGTGTCGTCCCAACGAAACCAATTTCTTTAGAAAGATCTGGCAAATCGCACCAACACCTCTTTCCACTACAAGCCCTCAAAAATTCCTTTGAATGGTCATTTTCCCACATCACTACGTATCCGAAAATCGCTCGATGGCACGAAATTTCTAATTGGGTTCAACCCGACTGTTATTTATACAAGGCCGATCTTGCCTTTCTTCCTAGTTCTGCCAAACAAAGTATCACTGTCATTCTTGTTGATTCTAGCCAGATGGCTCCCCCAAAATTCATAATTCGCCTTGTGACACATTAACGTCACCCCTCAAAGCGGCTAGGGCACGTGCGCAGATCACACCGCGTCCCTTCGAACCGATGAAGTTAACATTCCTAACTTGTCCCTTCAAGAATTGTTTATCATTTTTCCACACACTTAAATTATTGAAGACAGCTAATTTCGCGTCTCTTTCACTTAAGAAATTTCTATTCCAATTTCAAACATGGACCTTCGCAATAACACTTAAATTTTATTTTGTTTTAAACCTCGACTGAAAATGTTTTTGTCGCGTCGTCTCTGAGGGCTCCTTCCCTTGACACATTCCTAAAACCAGCTGGCCACCCAGATCGCTTCTCACCGCCAGAACACGTCCATTTCCGAATTCTTTAAACTTCCACCAACATGGCTTTCATAATTCTTCTGCGTGTTCCGAACAAAGAAAACTAATTATTTGTCATATATATATATATATATATATATATATATATATATATATATATATATATATATAT
>NNCF01126411.1:1615-19966 GCA_002313205.1 Laupala kohalensis | reverse complement strand
TTATATCGTTTGAACCAGAAGGGTATTCCATGAACCAAGCCTTTCTTGTTCCCAAGTCTAATTTTTCTAAAAGAATAGTTTGCAATAATATATTTTCCAATCCTAAATCTAATTGTTACGTGTTTACCTCATCGATATGAGAAGAAAACTCTGAAATGAAATTTTTTATATCATTTACACCCTTTGATTTCAATGCAGACATTTTGATCATTTCTGAACAATGCTTCATAGCTAATTTATTAACGTCATGGTAATTTTCAATGAGTTTTTTCCAACACAAGGTAAAATTCTGGTTAGAAATGTCATAGTTTTCCACCAATCTTAACGCGTCTCCTCTTAACGATGAAATTAAATAATGCATCCTTTGAACATCAGTTAAACCTGTTTTTTACAATTAAGTCAGAAAATAAATTAAAAAACCTAGTCCAATTTTCTAGCCGACCAGAGAAAACGGGTATTGATATTGGAGCAAGTTGGATTAAACCGTTAGATGAAACATCTTGTTTAGGTGGTTCTTGAGAGTTTAGAGAGCTTTCATTTTTTAAACTTTTTAAAAGCGAAGTAAGGCTATCCTTAGTGCTAAGATACAAATCTTCTAGATCAGATAGCAATTCTTGGTTCAATATAACATCGGATTCCTCCATCAGCTTACTTAATTCAACCCAAACCGTTTCTAAATGAGCTAACCGGTTCTCAGCTTGGGTTAAAGAAACTTCACCTTCATCTTGAAATGATGATAGCTTGTGAAGTGATTTTTGTATATATGCTAACTTTAATCCAAAATTTTTCCTTAATTTTGGCATGATGACATATAACCGGATTACAATAAATGTTTTAAATACCTTTAAGACAAAGCACAAGGAGCTAAACAACACTTTTCAACCAGTTAGATTTCAATGTATTCTAAGATGCCTACACACTTCAAATTTTTTAAGGTTTGGTTTTTATGTTATAACACACTTGTGAGAACAATGAGTAATTACATGCACTAGTAAGATTGCTAACAATTCAACTTGACAAAGGTTTCCATTTGAATGACAATCAAGGGTCTAAAAAAACAAGGAATTATGAAATATTAACATCTTGCAGAGANGCAGAGAAAGTTCTAAGGTGCTAACACGCAACAGTAGAAGATTAATCAATTCTCTATTATCAACAGTCCAACTGAGATGACATGTGAAGAATTCACAATGAAGAAATTTCATTTGTTAGTTTCACAGAATAATTCAATAAATTCTAATATATACTCATTTGAAGAACAGAATCTTCCGAAATTGAGAGGTCCCTGGAACTATTCCCGGTTTTCACGCACCATTTGTTTACAAATAAACATCAGAAAGTTAACTTGAAGACTCGGGTGCTCGACGCAGCGTCTCCTCGTACACAATACACACAGAAAATTAACTTCAAGAATCAGCTTCTCGACGCAGCTCCCGCTGCCTGGTTATCTGAAGCAGTGTTTTCACAAGAATCAACGAATGCAATAAGATCACTCCAATAATATATACACCTATTGTTGAAGTAGAATTAATTTGATTGGTGCTTATAACAAACAAGATTTCATTGTCGTGAAGAATTAAATTGCCTAGCCAATAATACATTCAATTAAGAAATACTTCACAGTATAAAGAATGCGAATGAAAAATGGTTCAATATGAAGTTATGAGCATAAAACAATAATATACGATACAATACGAATCCTTTCTCCTGCATTTTCGTGAACCTAGAAAAGCAGCCATAATAAATGAAACAGATGAAGCTCGTATTTTTTGACAGTCAACCGACAGTCGCGCTGTTACGCCGAATTTCAGAACTATCGCGTTGAAGCTACAATTCTCGCATCCGGTCACTGGAGCGCCCTGGCCGCGTACGTTTGAACTACCCTTCAGGAGAGAGGGGTAAGCGTCTGCTCGGGTCAGACAGCCGCCGTCCGTAGTCAGCAGGCTACTAAAAGAATTAATATATCTTCAAGGCGGGAGCGTCAATTTTGGTGCTCGGCGCATGCGTATAGCACACCTGAACACAAGAGGCGCTTGCTCAATCACAGGTGAGCCTGATACGAAACATGCAGCATCATTTCGAAACAGAGCGAGTTCCCTGGTCCTGGTACTCACGGACTCGTAGCCTCCTGTCTCGTACTGCTAGCACCAGTTCACTTCGGAGGAGCCGATTCAGCAAAACGACGCCGTCATGTTCCAATCAACTTCTTCAGAGCTCGTTCTCGAACCCAAGTTCACCAAGTATTGTTCGTAATGTGCATTACTTGAGCCATCATTCCCAAGTCCAAATGATGCCCCACAAATATAAAATGTCTTATGATCTCCGAACAAACACTCGACTATTTTGAAGTCGGAAATAATCCATGAAACAACTCGAAGTACATGGAATGAGATATCTGAATCTGAGTGAAGTTTCAAGTGAAATTGTAAGTAAAATCTCTCTGAGCGAACCTTTTAAGTCAATCTAACGTAATGTGAAACAGCAAGACAACAGCAGAACAAGAAGTTCTTACTGCTTCGCTCCTCCTTTTTATCACTTCGTCCCCACTTCTCGTCGTTATTAATCCGCCTCCGTTGCCACCAAATTTTAGCAAAAAATCTCCCACGGCGAGTTACGCGCCACCCTACGGTCGCTCGGCGATGATGCAAGTCCTGATGTTGCTCTTTTGAAAACTTTATTATTTAATATTCAATCTTTTTTCCTCCGCAGCATCGTTTCTCTCGGACGAGGAATGTTTGTCCATTTCTCTATTTAATCTTATCACCCACACCTTCATATGCTCCTTGTCTGCAACACAAGTCGATGGTTAAATCGTTGTTTATTCTAATTGGGCCGAAACCTAACACTTTAATCTTAACTACTTGACTGCTGCGGTTTCTTGGGTGAATGTTTTTTATGACTTACGCAGTCGGTGCTCTACTTAAGACCACCCTTTCGTAAATATACTTTGAAATACTCAGCTCCTTTGAATTTATGATCGCTTTCGAAAACACTCGCGCCAGCGGTACTCCTGTTTTAAGGATTACTACGTGTTGCTGAGAAAATTCAACTACTGCCTTTTTGAAAACAAAAAAATAAACATCCTTTGAATACGGCTGTAGTCCGACCTTGCCTTTCAATCCTCGATAGAAAATGAACACGCGTGAAGAGTATTTTGTTTCAACGTTGACCCCAGTTCACCTTTTTCCGGTTGTGTGCGGCAGCGCGCGAAAGCATCGTTCTGCTGACACGAGTAAACACCTACGTGTCTATAGCGACAAAAAGAGTGCAGAAATGGGTTCAAATTAAATTCAAGTTTGATTCGGATTCGTTGATTATTTTCTGTGTTATAGAATAAACAAAATTCTATCACATACACATTAACGTAAAGACCTGAAGAGATCTCGATTTACTTTCCTCATACCTACGAATAATTGAAAAGTAATGACCTGAACAATAAGTGATTCCCAATCAGAGGCAATATACCTTCTTAAAACAACTGTTCGCCACTGATCGATGAATACTTTCTCACAGTAGTCACCATGTAGCCAATACTTATCTCATAAATAAATATGTATGTCTAATAGTAATGTCTAATATAATAAATAAGGTATATTGTGTATTACAACGAAAAGATAATTTTCATATGTTTAAGAACGTTTGAATAAAAGAGGCAAGCACAATTTAAGACAAATGGTTACTATTTTTTATTTACTCTCTGTGTGTGTTCTACCGCATAAATATGAAGTGTCAATTCCATAAAATTTCAGAATTACTCCTTAAACCGGTAAGCACACAAAAACATCTTACCTAGGTAACGTAAATTGCGCAGTTACCAAAATAGCAAAATAGTTACGTATGGAATTATCATGCGTTAATTCTTTTTTATTTTGCGGCGGGCTTTACGGTTCGCAGTCATCGAGGTCATTAGAGCCGTAACATTTTTGTACAGGTAGGGGAAATGCTGTTACGCACTGAGCAGAGCCATTTATATATTCGTTATATTCATGGTTATACTGCAGTAAGTAAACCATGGTTTGAATCCCTTTGCGAAAAATATTTTGTCATATGACTATTCTGTGAGCCATTCGAGTAAACACACCCTTTGGGAGTTAACTGCGCGTACCCTTTTGTAAACACTCGATTGGCTATTGTCTTAACACATGATCTAGATAGATTCGGAGTGGGGAGACGAGAGGAGAAAGGGAGGCAATTTGCGGTGTATCGTTCTCATTACAATCAAGACCATCCGGGGTAGATGGTTTTGCATTTATCGAGCCTTTCGCGTCTTGTAATCGTTTGGGAATCGTAGTAAATTCTCCGAAGCAGATCGAGGGTACGTGAGAAAGATATTTTTCGAATACATATTACTTTTACGTATAAAGTGCAAGTGAAGCACTAAATCTCCGGATGTATAACGGGAAAGTTAAGTCGCGACGTGAGTTATAAGCATAAATACGCTGTTTAATAAGAGAATTCGCCGCAGGCTAGAAGCCGCGAACAGTACGACCGTACTGAGGACTGTCGTGCCAGCTAGCAGCAGAGGCAGGCAGCGTGGTCAAGGTCGCTACCGGTAAAAGACGAACGAGCGGTACAAGGCGGCCAGCTGCGAGTACGACGAAGTATATTACGGAGGAGACTGTAAGACGAACGAGCTATTTCTACACACGATTTCGATGAAGATCTATGGGTTGTGAGTATATGTCTGTGAGACGAAATTTAATGGATGTGGCTTCAAATGATAGGGGCTTGCAATATTTGTAATTCGATGAGGTTCAAGTATCTGTTCTAAGAGAACGGCCCATCGAAATAAAGAATTCCCTGATGTATTTCTTTTATAGAAGGGAGAAGAACTTGAAGAATTACTTTAAACGAACTGTTTTATTTTTTTCTGCACTTAAATTGTTTAATGAGCTCATAACGTGTAATATTGTATCATTAAATTTTAAGAGTATTAGTGTTTTTTTGTATGATGAAACTTAAATGCACGAAAGACATTGAATAAAAAGATTTGTCACAGTAATATCGCAGAGTAATATTTCTTTAATTGTTTTATGGAGGAAAAATATTTGTAAATGTGAATTCTATGTTCAATTTTGAGAAATCAAAATAAAATTGTGATAATCTGCATCTGAGTTCCGAATCCTTATTTTTTATTTAATCTCAATGTGTCTGTATAATGAGAATATTGGCTTTATATATATTTCTTGAAATTTGGCAGGTAGATTCCTATTAGGGTGTATACGTCTTTTTACAAAGGATTTTACGAAACTCTAAGAGGGTAAAATGAGGGTTAAAATATTTTATGTATGCCTCCTATGTATTCTACCATAATTCTTGATTGTCTCGAGCAATTTCAACCAGACTTTATACACTTATGACTATCTTTCAAGAAACACTGTGAGGGTAAGCTATCCCTGGCACCCCTTGAGAGGGAATGAGAAGAAGGTGACTTATAAAAATAATGGAAAAATCCTATACCATACCATAGTTTGATACCATAGTTATCGTTGTCGTTGAAATGGATAAGGACGTATCCAATGCTTCGTGATATCACAATAAGTCCAAATTTGAGATATTAAATCTCCAGAATTTTTGAGGTAGGGGTGGGAACGGGTGGGAAGTTGAAATTATAAAAAATGTACGATATTGGTGTTGAATACATCCGTTTTGGGGGTGCAGAAGAGAAGAGTCACTCTCAGTGCCGCTCAAGCATACAATAACCCCCAGTGAGGGAATTTACTCAATTTGGGTAAGGGGTGATATGTAAAAATAATCAAAAATTTCTTATTTTAGTGTGTAGAACATAGTTTTCGGGGTCGTTGAGATTATTAATGACATTTTCGAAGACTCCAATCTCCAAAATCAGTGACAAGTTTGGAGTCTTCAACATTGCTAAGTTGATGGTAACATTCCGTAGTCGAGTAAGGCTATAATTAGCACCCATGGGAAATAAGACATTTCTAGCACCCCCTGAACAAAGGGATGGGAATGGGTTGAAACGTAAAAATAAAAAATTAGCAACATAAGTGTGGAGATCAAAGGTTTAGGGGTCACTGAGATTACTAATGACATTTCCGATGCTGCTTAAATACACTAACAGCCTTATAAAATCCAGCTCCTCAGGTAAGTGAATGATATATGAAAGGTGTGAATCTCAGGTAAGGGAATGACGAATTCAGAATTTTCGGTGTCGTTGTGAAAAGTGGTATTACCTCTATAAGGAAGAATAAAGCTAGAGACATTGTAGAATTCACGCGATCAAAGCTGCGCGTACTCAGCTAGTGGCAGTATTAAATGAAGTCGAAAAAGCGAGTGAAAAATCTTAATTAATTTTTCTTCTTCAGAATCTGTAAATGAAGAAACTAAGTTTTACATAACGGATAGAATGACTGTTACTAGTGGTTTTTATATCATTTTTTTGACGAATTACTTTATTGTCAATAACAAGTGACTCCCATATATTCGTTCAGGACATAACGGATTCCTATAACACTATCCAGGATTTGGACTTGCTACTTGTAATATTTGTTCCATGTACACGCGTTTGAGAGTCGTGAGTTGAGTTTCGTGGTTGAAGAAATTGGAAAGGGAATTCCTTCCCTCATTTTGCATAAACCTGTTCCGCCCAGTACCTTCTCTATGACGTAGGTATAAACAAATAAGAGACTGGTAGCAAATGATACACATTTTAAGATGGAGGCAGATGACATACATTCTCGGCAACACGTAGTAATCCTTTGTTGTTTTAAGAAAAGAGACAATATACACCACCGAAATGATGAAATATTCAGTTCTAAATAGAAATTTAGTTTTTATCTCAACATGTGCTCACTTTATTTATAAGCCCATGCTTTATTTAGTTTTTCATTTTTATCACTTTTATCTTCTCTACTGGCCTTCTCTGAGTGCTAAACGCTCATCCACGTGTTTGTCGTGCATGGCGACCTGTGATGGAGGGAATGAGTGTCCTAGTGCGTTGAGGGGTCCAGGGGGATTTTGTTACATGTGTCTTTCAATACTCTTGCTTTGACCTCGACCTTTTCTAGACAGACGATCGGGGGCTAACTCACCCCCGACCAATCAGCTCGGACTAGGCCTTTGACTGAAATCCAGGGTGAGTGGGGGCTCGAAGAGATGTCCTTCGCGCTGGTCCGCGGCGTTGGTGCAAACCCTATGCGGAATGAACCCTGTGTGTCCCCGCTATATCCCCGTGACAACCCTGGCACACCAGTGTCCCCTTGTTGGACTCCGTGGTGGGTGGGAAATACGGGGATAAAATAAAGTTCATTCGCATGGCAATGAAACACCCCCCGCCCTCGTCCTCTGGAAGAGGCGATTACTAGGAGATACTGATGATCTCAACAGTTTCCTTTTAAAGTATAGCGACAGACCGACAAAGTCTCGCTTCCTCTTCATGAAGAGTTTGCAAGAAGGGAAAATTTTAAATCTGTGTCATCTTGCTAAGGCTATTGATGAGACAGTTGGCAAGCTGCAGTCTGTCGCGCGAGAGCGAAATTGTAACATTGTTGGATGCACGTACACACAAGCCGGTAGAGATCATTTTGGCATTAAAGGAAATTGTTGGTCTTAAAATCAAGACATCTACTCACCCCAGCCTGAACATGTGCAAAGGAGTCGTCAACCACAATGACTTTGCGCATGAGTCTGATGAAGACCTGAAGGCATGAGCCTGATGAGTCCGAATGCGTTGCAAATATTCATAGGATTAAAACAAAGGTGCAGGGAAAGTTCATCCCAATCTCTACACTGGTCCTAACATACGATCGTCCCTCTCTTCCTGAGAGCATCTCTTGCATTTTTTATATCTTGCGTGTTCGTCAGCATGTGCCGAATCCTCTGCAATGCTTAAAGTGCCATAGGTTCGGTCACACATTCCATCGGTGCAAATCGTCCTGCGATGTTTGCGTGACTTGCGGTCAGCCTGCTTACGAGTCGTCACCCTGCTCGTCGCTCCCGTGCTGTGTGAATTGTAAGGAGACTCATCCCTTTAATTCAAACGCGTGCACGAAGCATCTGATGGAGAAAGAGATACAAAGGATCCTAGTTACTGATAGGATCTCTTTTCCTGAGGCTAGGAGTCGCTACCTGATAAAACATCCGATCAGAATGATAAAAACATTTGCATCAGCGGCAAACTCCGAAACCACCTGCAGCTTCCTTAGGGTGTCAGGTGGATTTCGAAGAAGTTCACAAACCAGCGAAGTGTGACTGGAAAACAGGCCAGTTTAGACAATCCTTCTGACTTCAAAGAAGAACTTCTGGGGTGTAAGATAATTATACCAACGAAGTATAAAATTGCTCGCCCGAAATAACCATCTGTGTCAACCTCACAACTGTCACTACCTCCCAGCAAGCGAAGCCTGCCGAAAACAATCCCCCGACTTTTATCTCGGGGACGTCCTCGGCAAGAGAACTCACTCCCCAAAGTCCCGAAGAGCTTACTCTTTAAAGTTAGAGTCTTAGTCAGTACTCTCTTGCCTGCCTTCACGCATTAATGTTCCACCAATAAACCACGAAATTAACCTGGCAAACATGTCCCTAAAACATCACCTGTCAGACACAAAAATCACATTTTTTGATTTGCAACCACACCTGTCTGCCTTTACCCAGCACGGTTTACATCTGAGACCGTGCGGGAAACATCACTTCGGTTCTCTCCTAGCTTCACATCTGACCTCACATCATCTACCTTCCCCTTTGCCCACTCCTACACCTCCTGCTCCTACCTCATCTCCTCCTTCACCACATTTCTCTGCTCCTACCTTATCACCATCTTGACATTTTTTCGGAACATCGAAATTGTTTTAAAAATATCACACATAAATTTACTAAATCTATCGTTATATGTGATGATTTCAACATCGATTTCCTGAGTACATCCGACTCTGCACATTCACCAATTAATCGATTCAAGAATCTTATCGACTCCTTCAACCTTATTTCTACGATAAACGACCCCACTATACTCTCTGGTTCATCACAAACATTGCTAGACCATATTATCGTCAACAGTGGAGTCTCGTATTTCTCTGAAGTGTTTATCGCGCGGATAAAGCGATCACCTTGCTTAAGTATTGACTATTTTTAATAAACTAAAACCACTTAAAATCCTTTACAAGTTTTCAAGAGAATTAAATGACACAAATCAATCCATATTTATACATTATTTGCGTGAAGAAACATGGAAGGATGTTTACAATGGCCAAAACACCGACGAAAAATTCAATGTATTTATCTCCATATTCCTAAAACATTACAACTCTATCATTCCCATAAAACGCAAGTTCATTAACACAAAGAAATACAATAGATGGATCACCCAAGGGATAAGAATTTCTTCAAAAAACCAAACGCCGTTTATATTATCTTTCAAAACTATAACCAACCACCTGAATTCCATGATTATTTTCGTAAATATAAGATTATTCTTCGAAAAGTAGTCTACGGAGCTAAAGTTATGGAAAACGACAAGCAGGTACTAAAATCGAACAACCGGCTGAAAGCCATGTGGAACACTTTTAAAAATTGACTTGTTAAAACAACTTTGATCCGATCCACTTTGATATTGAAAAATCTTTTTATCCCCTCTGACAGTTTCCACAATCCTAAATCCTATTTTAATAGTTTTTATTATATAGGTGTGTCGTACCCTTAATGAAATACTGTATATAGTTGACTTGTAGAATGTATAATGGAACTATCGTTCCAAACGTACGGTGGGTGTGGGATGCAACTCAGAAACTGTCTCATGAGAATAATCTAATTTATTCGTATTTCGCAATGCGTGCTACAAAGGCGCGCGCGCGGACAGGCGTCAATGCGAGAACTGACCAGATGGTGACCGCCTTCGCGTTTGGCGCCCATGTGCCTCGCACATATTTTGTCCGCCGTGGGGCCTTTGGGGCATAATCTTGTGCACTATAATATTTCGTGTTTAACAAGAGTCCGGCCCCTTAGTTCGATAGAATAGAACTACTTACCAGACTGTGGTCGCACTACTGACTATATAAAGATCGCATCTTATTATTGTGGACGTACTCTTTCGTTATCATGTAGACTTCCTGTGCGTCTACAAGTGACATCTCGAGACCAGAGTGTGATTCCGAGAGCACCCACCAGGTCCGTCGAGTGTCGGAGACTTCCAACTCAGTCGGCCACCCTACCCGCCCGGGCTGGGCTGGATTTAGGGTTACAAGTGATCTACCAGTATGCGCACTGGTGGACGGGAACGCGTCTAGATATCGCATTCCTACTACTTTATGCGCAGGCAGTAGCCGAGCAGCGATCCTGCTCACCGATCGGAAGTGAACGCCAATCTTCCTTCCCGTGGGGAAACCACTACTTGGCAGAGACCAACCCATTTAAGGGGCGTCAGATTGTCCATCATCTGAGGGCTCAATGCCCCTACCCTGCCTACTCGGTTTAAAGTGCTGAGTGACACTCGAGACCACGATCATGGCCACTCAAGGACTTGACTTGCTCTCTACCACTTCGTGAAATCCCCAGCATCCGATCCGTTGCTCCATTTGATTGGGTACGGGGGTGGTTGGGCTTGTCCGTTAGTCCAGTGGTCTACCGAACAGATGCTAACTTAATCCGGGTCGACTCATTTAAGTGCCTACCCTTCAGACACTTAGCTATGCTCGAGGGCAAGCCTAGCGGAGTTCTCTGCTCGTTGTTAGCCAGGTTTCCCCAGTAGCCTGGGTTTCCTTAACGAGTAATGGCTGATGTCCCTTGCGGGAACATCTCCTCCCTCGGACCGATCCGTTGCCCGTGAGGTGTCGGGATTGGGTACGGCACCCCAACCGGCCGGGGAAGGGGCAGATGGGATGTTGCGATTTAGAAATCTGGGAGGAAGGTTTGGCCTAGTCTTAATGAATTATAAATTGAGTATGTGAAGAATCGTAGGAATAGAGTGCGAGCGTAGGTTATGAAAAGAAAGATCTGTTGGGAGATCCTTGGGCCAGAAGGACGAGCAATTAACGAGCCGCTGAGCGATATGAGTTGAAGGGCTAGGATATGGACAGTATCAAAATAAAGTGAGGATGGATGGCGGTCAAGAGTATTTAAAATTAAGTACATTGATAGGGGATGATAAGATAAATGGATAACGACGAAGGAGTGCTGTTGTAAAAGGAAAGGAACCGAGGGGTGGTTATAGGACCTTTTGCCAAAATGGAAATTTCCATTAGTGAAGATGTGAAACGACGTAGGTTTTTAATTGTGTGAAAGGACGCTGTAGAACGAATCTGTTCATTGTTCTGAGTAACCCATGTTCGTTCAAGACGAGTGACAGCGGGCAGAGACGTTTGGGTAAAGAAAGGGGGTTTTGACCACCGGGACGTGTGTGTAGTGTGTAAACAATAAAGGCGAGTGATAGTGAGCAGAACAGTGGAGTGGGGAGCGACCGCGCAAAATTAAGTTTTGGGACTCGAAGTGGAAAGAAATGCGAGTTAAATTTGACAGACGCGTTAAAAATAAAGTGGTATTGTCGGAGCGCCTGAGGATGAGATCTCCTTGTCAAAATTAAATATTGCCTTATGAAAAGAAGAGGGATGGAAAAATACTAGGGTTTGGAGAGAAGTAGCGTCAGTTTTAACAAACATCGCTATAGGTAAAAATTGAGATACTTCACGACGAAAGTAAGCAAGTCGGACGCGAGTCACGTGAAAAGTGATGTCATTGGTCAAAGAAACTCACGTACGTGATAAGAGAAGGAGTCGTTTTCTCAAATTTTGGACAGCGAAATAGAGACGTGATTATTGAAACAAGGAGCAGCGACGGTTCTGATACAATAGACTTTAAATTACATTAGATCATCAGAACATTACATTTGACCAGAGACCAGACATTTTCCGTTCTGAGTGTCTTTGAGACTTAGCATTATATGTCTTGTATTTCTATTCATCACATCTAACTGTTTACTTGAGTCAGAGTGAGGCTGGATGACACGGGACACGTTCCCGGTGATTGAACTCATTGAAACTCATTTTCTAATAAGCTGTATCAGTTGATCATTCAGTAGTTTTCATCAGTCGGCGTGCAACGAACTACTTAAATTCGAGTCCGTTGCAATTTTTAATTAGTTTGGCGCGAGTGACGTTGAAAGTTCTTATTACGTGAAGGATGAACATTTGGTCGAGCGATCAATAGCAATGAACAGTATTCCCTTCAAAAGTTCCTGTTTATATATAATTTCATTAATTATAATTAAAATTATGACGCAAGAAAATCATAAGACACCTTTTNGGAGTAGGGGGGGGGGGGGGCTGATGCCAGCGCTACGCGGCGACAAAGGGCGCTGTGGCCACCTTTGAAAAATTAAAAAACCAACACTTTTTAAAAAGACTGACTATAGCAATAAAAACCTTTCGAGGAAGAAGGTTCTTCGCAGTAGCCCGCGCGGAACCGGAAGGTAAAAAATTGACAAATATAAGAGGAAACAGTTCTTAATTAACCAGGGGTCGCTTTGAAAATATTTTACAAAGGGCGTGGGTGAGAAATCGTTGAAGTTCTAGGGAGCAGTTTTTGTAAGCGTGTTGATTCTTTCATTATCGACGCTCCAACGTGGGGCTCGAGATTAATGGAATGTGTGGCGTAACCACTAGGACATTTCCTTCATTGTTAATTAATGGTATATAGTATTACCCACTATCCTATACATTTTATTCTGTAAAAATTGGCGCCAAACATGGGGCTCATAAAAAAGCGGAAAATAAAATACACTGCGCAGATAAATGATATTAGTTTTTTTCTTGTTTTTTATGTATGTGTTAGTAAGTAAGCAGTGTTAATTTGTAACTAAAAATGGCTGACCAGAAGTGCGTGGGTGTCAGAAATGAGGTGAAGAGAGAGGGTCAGAGGAGTGAAAGATGAAGAACAAATGCGAGAGCGATTATGATGATGCAAGGCTGGGTCAAAGGAGCAACATACCTCAGTAAAAGAGTATTCAGAAAGATTTGATAAGCTTTTAGCAGATGTGAGAGTACGAAGGATCGAAAGGGAAGCTAAATTCTCAATGTGTACTCCACATGTTTATGTACAGTTGGGTCAAATACACAAATTTAACATAAATTTCCACACATCTCAACTACTTTCTTCCACAAACACAATATAAATGAAATAATTGTCATATAATACACTATTAAATTGCTTTCTTCTTCTCAGTTAAATTTAACTTCTTGGTATTACTTACCCTGTGGATTACCAGTAAACAGGGTACCAAAATGAAAATTCTTACAATAAAATTATTCAGTAGAAATGGATTGCCGTTTTGTTTCTCCTCACAAAAAATAAATGAAATTCTTCTTTCCTTACGCACAAATCTCAACATTAAATCAAAAATTTCAACCAAAAGCTATTAATTCACGCTACTATTATGGTTATAGAGTTAAAGGATTTTCACATTTACGAATGTTCATTTCTTTTTCTTTCACCACTTAAATTCACGTCTCATTCATGAGCTGGACAGAACAAAATTTACATGAAGTTGTATCGTCTACTTCCAGGTGTGAGAATTTCATCTGAAATTGTTTCTCCTTTCGTTAAACATTGATTCTTTCATAAGACATTAATTTTAACTCTCTTTTTTTCATGTTCATTCATTACATAAGTTTCATCATAAAGTATTTTGTCGGGGCCAGACTATTGACAAATTCTCCAGCCAGCGACAAATTACAACGACGTTTAGAATTTACTAGTTCATAGAGTACATCCTTTCCGTACACAATACTCACAAACACATCAGTCTGATCTTGGTCTACAAATATTTCTCCGAGTGGACTGCCTTCCTCACCGAGGCTGCATTCATCCCCGCACTCCTTCTGGACGTGGTTTTTATCAGAAGTCGTCTACTCGCGTGTCTCTGCAGCGTAGTATTTTGCTCCCTCGCCTTTTACATTCGTTCATCGCGCGCACAAATTATTTTTCCACGCACTATTATTTCGTCTTTTTCAGCTACGTTCGTATAAAATGTGTCCACGATTGCAATTTGTGACTTAAAACATTTCTATAACAAATAAAAGTTCGTCATACGCGATTACGTGCTATAGACATTTTACAACAACTACTATCTCGTGACTAACAAGTGACCGAGAGAACCGTCTGTCCTCACACTGTTATCGAGTGAGACTTCCTTCCTTGCCGTGAACAATTCACCGAGAGAGTTACTTTTACCCTCGTCGTGAACAATTCATCTAGAGAGCCTCGCTTTCCTTGCTACCTCTCAGGAAAGCTATTTCCCCTACTCCATTTTTAATCCCTCTCTCACAGCACTTTCAAGACCCGATAGTAATCTCTGCTGATTTCACTCATTACTTGCATGTAGCGCATCTTATCCAGCTCGTTCGGAGATTCAAATGTATATATTTCGTCATTGCGTGCATCGTTCGACGTCACTTCCTCTCGAAACTAAATCAAGCACGCTCCTTTCCACACTATTTACTTGTAATAAAATGACACAAGTTCCACTCATGTATTTAAACATGTATAACTGCAATACTTATTTAATCGAGCCTCACGTTGGAGCGTCAATTGTTACATAATTAGAATATGCTTAGTGGTATTGGTGGGATCGACTTCACCTCTAATTAATTTTATAATCTCTCGAAACTGGACTTAATGAGTACTTAATCCACACATTTAATTAAGAGCCCCCACCTTTGGGAATATCATTTGTACTCTAAACAAGATTGGTGTAGTGGTAACTATGAACTACCAAATCCACTAAGCGATTCAATCAACATCCTAAGGAATGGATTTCATAACGGGCGGGGTTCTGCCTATTTAAAATAAAACGCACACTGATGTTATCAAACTAAACTGGCTTTATTTGATTATCTACAACATTTCTACAAACATTACTAATCTACGCATGTTTACAAATCTCTTTATCACTCCCAAAATTCACACGCTTTATATTTAACAATCATTTTACACAGTGATGTTGGTATATTAATGAGTCCCCAACATATTGTCTTTATCCAATAATTACTTTACACATTGATCTCTTGGCAAAGAAAGCTTATTTGTCCAGATTAATAGATGAGACATTACTGTCTTCCCTTGATAGATCAAAGTAATGACGCACACGCATATTCATGTTTCGCTACGCACCGCTTGCATCTACTAAGAACTGGTCGAAGCCAACCATGTTATGTTACCTTACTCATTGACATGTAGTAATAGGTGAGCTGCCATTCACGAAACTGAGTGGGCATGCCGGGTGGGTGTCGTGCTCAATGACCTCTGAGCTGCCCGCCACCACAACCGTCCTTGTCTTCACAGCTGATCGGTAGAAGCTGCGTCTGGAAGATCCGTACCCGGTTGTCACCAGTCACCTCGCAGAAATCTCGTGGCCTAATTAAAGTTCATGGCCGTTCCGTTGGATTCACCAACTTCCAGATCGCGACCCGAACACATCACGAGATACTTTTCCAAGACCGAACTAATTACTGACTTGATGGTTTGTCAGCCATCTGACGCGATGCTGAGCTACTCGTTATCGAATATATCGAAATGGTCTCGAAGTCAAAAGTTAATATGTCTCGAAGACAGAAAATCAATATGAAGCAAGTGACTGAAAAACCTCACACTAGTCATCGATTGATGCGAAGTGATAGCACTCTCACTCGTGAGATCACTAATGGTCGTTCCGATCTAAGCTCATTCGGATGATTCAAGCTAAGTTACAAGTAACATGGAATTAAGATAAAGCTTGCTAAGTACGACGTTCTCGCTCAATAAGTATGTTCTTAGATCAGTAAGATGGTGATGCTTGATAAAATTAGTAAGATCACTCCGCTCAATAAGATAGATAGATCGATAAGATCTCGAGCGCTGCCGTGCACTTTTTTTGTAACACTCATCCTCACTATTTCCTAAAATTTTGAAGAGAATCACGCCCATCTTCCCGTCATGTGATCTCTTGAGCCAATTATCGCGTTCCATCCACTCCACATGGAATTATTTCAATTGGCTAAGGGCCTATGACGTTTGCCTCTCCTCTGCTAATCATGACGCCCTATTTTCAACAACACTGCATTCTTTCGGCGCCGACACAACGTGATCACGTGGTCCCCCACCCCATTAGGGATCCTCGCGTCTTGAGACCGCGACCCGGATCTCCTATTGTCCTTGTTATTTGCGTCGCTTCTTTTCCCAGGTAAAGTGACAGTTTGTCGCCCTCTTTTTCGAATTTCAACGCTTCTTCAACCACGTCTTTGTTAAATCTTTTTTAAGCTATTCCTGGTTAATTTTGACCTGCATCTTGTTTTTGTTATTTCTTTGTCTTCCAGTTCCGCGCGGGATACATTGCAAAACCGTCTCCCTCGAAGGAGATTTTTATTACTTTCTTCAAAGTACTTTCGAACAATACTAACAAGCTATGGTAATACCTAATTTTTGCATTTATAATAGCTTGATTTACTTTATTCCGCTGTTTCTTGTATTCCGCTTTATAAAAAAAGTTTTTTTTTTAAAACATCGATATGCTCAGTCACGGTTTTTTTCATAAGAGCGCGAATATCATCACTTAGCCAAGGGGCGCCTGGTTTCGTGAACTTAGAGATTTTAACCGAAGCTTGCTTACCAAATATAATAGTAATAATTCCATTAAGAGTTTCTATTATTTTATCTATTGAGTTAAGCAAATATACGAATGGCCAAGGGGCGCGTAGACAGTCTAGAAAAAAAGCATCAGCATCAATATTTTTGTAATCTCTATAAAGTTGTGATTTCGGTTTATATTTGGGTGATTTTAGGGAATATGAAAAATCAAATCATGCTTAGATATTTCGGGTACGGGAAATTGGCCCTTTGCAAGAACTTTTCGTGAATTTGAGACGGTAATATGATCTATCAATGCTTCTGAGTTATTTGAGTGATTGGCTCCTCCAAATTTAGAATGAAAACTATTCAAGAAACTCTGAGCCGATGATTCATAAGTATTATTAAGATTACATTTAAAGTCAACCAATAATATTCTATTTTGATATTTAGTGGTGAGATTTCAATTTCTGAGAAACTACCTTAATGAGGAGGCCAGCACACAACTCCGAGTAAGCACCTCTTATTAAGAATGGAAATTTCAACAAATAAGTACTCGACTTTAAATGGTTCTGTTATCGAGGTTTCAATAATCTTACTTCTGATATTATCTCTTAAGTACATAGCGACTCCACCATCTACTCTTTTTAAGCGGTCATGTCTGATTAGTTTGTAATTAGGAATAGTAACAAATTGAGATGGGACAGAGGGTTTAAGCCACGATTAACTAATCATCCGGACATGCGAATTGAGGTCGGGGTAAATGTTAAAAATTTCGTCATGATAACAAGGACTGACTATTAATATGAGCTAAAGATAAGGCGAGAGGGTTGGGCGACAAGGAAGCTTTTAACGATTGAGACCTGTGACGTCGGCTGGTAATCCTCTTAAGGAAGAGGCTGCTGGTGTGAAAGTGTTTGTGACAAACTATAAGTCATGCAGGTATTTCGCGGTCGTCCAGGCAAGATAGTCAAGGCACACAAATAAGCTACACAAAACACAATGAAAAAAATAATAAATAAATACTCAAATTTATAGAAAATTAACAATTAACTCTATTGTCCAAGTATTACCGGGTAGAAGTAAGTTCTTACACTGCGTTAACTCTATACCTTTCTTTTCCCTTTTTAATGATGATGGTGCCATCCCACGTCCACACAATTTTCAATTAGAAACGCTGAACGTCTACATCCAAGATCTCACGGCGTACGTGTGTCAGGTCCTCTCGGATCGTGATGCGTCTTCCCTTTAGATGGCGTTTGGCGGCAAACACTCCATGGCGTTTCCTATAATTAACAAATTTTACAATTATAGGCGTGATCTTGTCCATTGGATCCTCGCAATGTCAGATATTTGGACATCAACACTTATCTTTTGAGCTACACTAATGGCGAGAGCGTCCGTATCTTCACAGGGGGCCTCTTCTACACCAAAAATTCGAATACATTCCCTCCTCTGATATTGCTCCAAACCGTCCGTCCTCTCAACTACCTGGTCCTTGAGATGGTCGATCTCATTATTTTTGTTTACCAGTTGCAGGCGGAGTTCCTCCAACTGACGCTCGAAAAAATATTTTAATTTATCTTGGACAGCATCTGCAATAGCGGACACGAGTTGTATAAATTGTCCTTCATCTCGTAAAATACTCTACTACACGAGCAAATTCCTTCTTATTTCCCATAATAACAATCAAAAGCTTACAAAGAGATGTAACAAAGAATATATATATATATATATATATATATATATATATATATATATATATATATATATATATATATATAAAAAAAAAAAAAAAAAAAA
>NNCF01126410.1:1660958-1703406 GCA_002313205.1 Laupala kohalensis | reverse complement strand
CCGATAAAGAACTATTAAAAATATTTATGAGTGGATTTAATATAGCATTGGACGAAAATTTAACAATAAACTCAGGTATATCATCTATGCCTGTTTAAAATTTGTTTTTAGTGAACTGATGATTTTAATGATTTCACTGGCGTTAGTTTCGGAAGTGAACATAGAATTGGGTATGTGGGTGGATATAATTGGAGTACATTGATTTGGATATATTGAGTTCGTTACCTTACCAATTTCTGAGAAGTATGAATTAAACAAGCAAGCGATGTCCTGAGGATTTGATACGATTTTGCCATCGTTTAGTAAAGAAACATTTTCTTGGCGATTTTCAGGTGGTTGTTGTTGTTTCTCCGAATCCTCCACCACCACCTCCCCCACCCCTCCAACGCCTCCAATCATTCATTATTGGCGCGAATATCTAAGAACAAAGAAGTTGGCCAACATGACACGGGTGAAAATAGGTGTAATGTAAGGGTTAAGGAAAATTTTTCTAAAAAAATATTTTTTTGCGAAAACCTTATAATGCCAGATTGCGCAATCGTGTGATGCAACATTGCATCATCGTGGACATGTCGTTTCTTTCATCCCCACCCCCTTTTACGATTCAACCGACTCCCTTTTTCGAAGCAACATGCACGTGTACAACATCTAAAACCCCACCACCCCTATCACTCTTTCCCCTACCCCTTTTGGCTTCGAACTGGTACACGTGTTATTCCTATGGAGAAAACTGGCCTTAAACCGGCATACCCGTGCATGAANCATCACCCTTTCCCACCACCTTTTTTTGCCTTAAAGCGGCACAAGTCTCATAGTTCTGATAATCTTAGTTAATGTGCATGAATACAACTCAATTGTATTTGGAAAATCTAAATAATAATTTTGTTATATTTTCTGAGAATTAAATATAAATTTTTAGCAATGTTTCTCTCTAAGCATGTCTTTTTATATGTTGGACGATTACAGCCAAGCGTTTTATCTTGCATTAATACATTTCTTACAGACGTAATTTATTTATTGGTTTAAATTTATTGAAGAGATCATTAGAATTAACAATTATAGTGTTTCATTCATTTTATATCAATTTGCTTTCTATAATGCTTGATATCCGCAAGACATCTAAAAATATTATAAAAGAGCTGAATATCATTTGAAATTACAATAAACAACACACGTTAATTGATGACAATGAGCTTTGAGTTCTTGAATAGGTATATCAAACGATATCTTTGGATGATAATCAAATTCTGCCATTAAACAATATCGATTTTTCAGTAAGAAGCAAATCTTTTTACGGAGAAGTTTAATTTGTTTA
The DNA here is from genome assembly GCA_002313205.1 of Laupala kohalensis. Taxonomy (NCBI): domain Eukaryota; kingdom Metazoa; phylum Arthropoda; class Insecta; order Orthoptera; family Trigonidiidae; genus Laupala; species Laupala kohalensis. Next base: position 1,702,091 of record NNCF01126410.1, on the reverse strand, counting down.
TATTCCCTGAGATGGCGTTTTGACACATCGAAACTTGATATGTCATTTATATATGGAGAATAATAAACCTTATTGAGTTAAGATCATAAATAATATTTTTGGTTGTTGTAGTCCAAGATGTAAATAATAAAAATTTACAAAATATTTCTTCAATAGAAATGTAATAGAACATTTCTCTCGATTTAATGTTCACCAGTACTAATCTTCTATTGGTCCGCAAAATATGGAAGCAGTTTCTAGTTTGCCTACGATTGGTCGAACAAAAGTGAGGAACTTTTTTCCTCCTCGCAGAGGGGTGGCGTTGCAAACCTAACTACTTGAAACTGCAAAGAACGTGGGACTTTGAATATTTCGTGAACCCTTTCATATTTCGAGAACGGTAAAAAGTTGATCATCATATTCTGTTTTATCAACTTACTCATATTGCTCACAATATCTACTCATATTATGGTTGTAATCTCTGTCCTATCTTTTGCAGTTGGTGCAAACCTCTTTTGTACATGTACATTTATTGTACGTATTCTTGACCAGTTTCTCCATATTTCATAACATGTACGTGATTTATCTCGATAAAATTTTACAAGATACCCTAATTATAAGCGATGGCAAAAGTTACACCTTGAGGGGTTAATATAATCTTGAATTTTATTTGATTGAAGGCCAACATGCCTATCGGCATTGTAATATTTTCTTATACAATTCGCTTCTTATTTCAAGAAACGAATGACGAGATATCCTAGTGTCATTTCTACATTACTTTATCACCTTTGTATCCTCATCTACATCCCCTCCATTCTGTTTTAGGAGCATCTTTTTAAATTCAGCATCCTTTTTGCACACATTATATTCTATCACTTTGGGTTTATTTCTTTTAGTTCCTTTTCTTGCAGCTCTGTATTTTGACGTATTAACCTCTTATTTTAGTATAAGCCTCTCCGTCCTCCACACGCTTTTTTATTTTCTCACCACGTGTCAATTTCTATTTTTCTACATTTTCTAGTAGATTGTCAATATGATAATCCCGTTTGAAGTAGTAGATCTTTTTGGAAGTAATGGAAAACAAGTGTTATTTTCCCAAATCGTAGATACTGTTTTATCTATGCTTCCAACGCAACATGTTCATGTCTCTAATTCACATATGCTAAATATGTTAGTATAAAGCTAAATTCAATAGTTGTTAACTGTAAATAAAGAATATATTCACTGTAAAAACCATTTCACGACCGTTGTTGTCAAAAAATGAGAATACTCTCATCGATTGCCATAAACTAAGTATGAAGGGCAAGTGGTGGAAAAAAAAGGATTCTGGAGAAAAGCGCCAGACATTAATATTATATAAAAGGATTTCCACTCTTCAAAGTAATACAGTAAGTTTCATTTGTAATTACGTCATTAATTAAATAATACTGCGTGTTGCGCCTCTGTCAAGATGCTTACGCAACAATGTTAGTTAGCGTCTGATTATCGCCAATCTCCCTATTTCACACGACCATACCCAAATTCGATTCTCGAATGAGATCAGTAATTTAGAAGTTCAATGACATCTTCCCTACAATCTTCGCACTTCCGGTCGCATTCTCAGACTTTTGGGTTGACCTTGAAAGATTTGCGTCATTTAATGTGTGAAACTTTTGCATATCTCCCTCAGTGCTCGCATTTTTAGTTAACTTTTCGTTGGGAGTTCCTCTGTGTGTGTGCCGTGGCACGCTATTGGGAATGGGAGAAGGCTTCTTGTAGTAGACATATGACAACACCGCGCTTTCGCTCCATTGGTCGTTCCAACTTTCCTTTCGCTGTAAGGACTGTAGTGGAATATTCGCCTGAACTATACCGCTTGTTGTTTGTGAAGACACACACACCGGATGTGCGCGAAGAGTGAATAATTGGTAGCCGAGGCGTGTACGAATTTCGAACGCTCGCTAGATAATCCTTCCTCGCACGATTAATTTTAAAATCCCCGACGGTGAACAAAACCTCGCCCGGACGCACTTCAAATTGGGACAAATCCAAAAAATCCTGGATGGATGGCAACCTGACAATACTAGAAAATTTTTCACATAATGCTCTCGTGTGTTTGCGGTTAGGTCATCTGAACAATCAAAAGTCCCTTATTGATAGGAATCTAAATATGGATTTCATAAGCCTCCAATTGATTTAGATAATAGACTTTCCCTTCCATTTTAAATCTTCTGCTATTTATATTTTATCATCAGAAACCAATCCTGATGGATTAGCATTTCTCTATAACGGCTTCGCTAGTGATCCGCATGAACGATCTTTTTTGCGGGAGGAGTGAAGAGAGCAAAAATCTATGCGACAGATCATGATTTTATGGCATGTAAAAAAACATTTATATTCCACTTATGTGCTCTCAAAATTCAAACTCCGAATAGGTGAAATTGTGACCATTGTCATTGAAACCCGAAGTAATACAGCAAGAATAAGCATTGTGAGAAGGGTTATTTGCGGACTTGGTCTTCGACAACTAGCCAACATCATCGTCATTATTAATAGAAATATTATCAAATCCTAAGTTCTACACATATGATAAAACTACCACTGGATGTGCATCTCCGTTAAGGGCAAAATATACTTCAATGCAAACGAAAGATATATTTCAATACGGTATAAAAGTGATGATTAAAATTATAACACGTATGAATATCAAATAATGACAATTAATTTTCTAACTGATGGAAATAAAAGATCGCTAGATAAGGAGTAAATTTATACTAAACACTAAAAAGTTGCTTTTTATTGTGAAATTTCCCACACAGATTTTCGCAAGAAATGCATAAATTTTAAATGCAATATAATTTTGTTACATTCGTTAGCTATTCATTACTCTAGATGCCGTTCGATAAAAAATAAATATCAGAACATGAAACTTTTAAAAATATGCTTAATTGTATAACAATTCCTAGCTATACCGGTTTATTTCAGTAACTTTTATTGGAATGGTTATTAAAAGGTGATGGTTACTGCGTTAAAATCCGAATGGCTAACTTAGTATCTCTGAATCCTGGAGAAAGCACGGATTTTCTTGAATAGTCTTAAAATGAGTTTAGAACCATGCTAGTCGTTTCTGAAAAGTAACATTCCTTTGATTAAAAAAGGAGAACTAAGAAATTCAATTACTTCCTAGGAATATACGTCAGAATTACATAATTAGATTCTTATGTTTTCTTCGCTATCCAACGTGTAATATTGTAATGCGAAATACTAAGCATCACTATGATATAAAATTGGTGTCTTTTTTTGTGGGGCTTTAGTGCTCGTAAAAAAACCATTAGAGACCATGCAGGTGGAGAAAAATGCAATTTCGCACCATAGAGAAGAGTCGTAATGACTCTTCCCCGTGTGTGGGACTCGCCGAATATTTGGACAATACCCACTAAAAAACCCTCCTGAATTCAACAAATATCTTAATACAAAGATAAAAGAAAAGAAAAGAGTATACCAATACATTACATCACAAAAAAGGAAAACAATTTCTAAAGATTATATTTTCTAATTACAGAAACGAACGATAAAAGGAAAGAAGAATGCAAAGATGAAAAAGAAATGCAAATTTTAAACCCTCCCGAGAACTTGTGGGACGAGCCCCGATCTACTCATAAAATTCAATAGTTTATTAACATTAACCGTTTCATTTCCGAGAATTGTTGGAAAATCTGCAGCCACACCAATTTGTCTCCGTATACACGAGTATCTTCTGCAATGTTAGAAGGTGACGCAATGTCAGAGAACAGCTACACTTCTCACAAATGGGTTCATCATCAAGTAGTAACAGATACCGATGAGTGAGAAGACAATGTCCTATGCGCAGGCGGGTCAGCAGGACCTCGTCGCGCAGGGCAGGTCTACAGGAACTGCTCAATGACTTAACAGAGGGTATGATAAGTCGCAGTTTATTCCTTTCAACAGCTAACCACTCATTGTTCCATTCACTCAGATCCCTCAACTTGATGAAATTTTAGGGATCACGTTTTGGAATCGTGGAGAAATCCACGCGATTCTTGAGGCATGCCACCCTCCCGGGAACGTTTGCTTCCTCATTTCCTCTTATTCCCACATGTCCGGGAATTCAGCAAAACATTATGTCCTTTCCGTCACTAAGCAGTAAGTAAAGTACATCCTGTATGTTTTGGAACAGCTTATCAGCTGGATACATATTCTGGATTGCTTGGAGGGCACTAAGCAAATCAGAACAAATCAGGAAATGTGATCCGCGGGAGCACATTGTTGATCGCAAAGCTCTCAATATGGCGTAGCACTCAGCGGAGAAAACGTTGCATAATTCGCCTAGATGGTAGCCACAGGTTTTACGGAGAAATACCACGGAGCAGCCTACACCATCAGCCTGCTTCGACCCGTCGGTATACACAAGGATATGGACCCGGTGTTTGTAGAGGATTAGGTAAAAATATACCCTCAACATCGGAGTTGGAGTGTTCTTCTTGTCATGATGCAGAAGATCGAAAATAATCTTCTGTTTGTGCAAAGCCCAAGGGGGAGACTTACTAAAACCAGTAATTCGAGACATTAGGTGTGCGTACATTTAAGGTTTTCAAAATTTGTTTGGAGCGATATCCAAAAGGTTTGGTAGCTCTCAGTCTCTTGTTGTTGTTGAAACGGATGGAAGAAGTGGTCGGATGAAAAACCGCGTTGTGCACCAGATTGTGGGGTAAAGTTAGCAAGTGGCAAAATGTCGTAGCATGAGGAGTTGCCACCGGAGGTAAAGAGATGGTTCGCCACTCTCGGCATACAAACTCGGAATGGGACTAGTGCGGTATGCTCCCGTAACTAGTTGAATTCCTGCATGATGGACACTATCCAACGTCTTTAAATAGCTTGCACGAGCAGAGCTATATACAACGCAGCCATAATTGAGCCGAGATCTTATGAATGCTCGATAAAACTGGTGCAAGGACGACCGATCAGCGCCGCATTCCCTGCTACTCAGGCACTTCAATAAATTCAGAGACTTTAATGTTCTTGCTCTTAGGTCTGTTAGATGTTCATTCCAAATCAGTCTCTGATCGAAGATTACACCTAAGAATTTCACAGAAAGATAGAATTTGAGAACGTTGTTCCCCAGGGCGAGGTGAGGTTCTGCCAAAAGCCTTGGTCTCCTACTGAAAAGAACACAGCGTGTTTTCTCAGCAGAGAAACGAAAACTTGTTGTTTTCGACCTGTGGTATAATCTATTGAGGACGAGTTGGATTTGTCGCTCCGCACCTGTGACACTCTGTGATGAACAAAAGATAGCAAAGTCATCGACAAAAAGAGAGTGTAAAACGGGAATCTTTACAGCAGATGTAATACAGTTTATGGCCACTGCAAATAAGGTCACACTCAAGACTGAGCCCTGAGGAACACCGTTCTCTTGAAGAAGGAGATCCGAGGTGTCCCTTCAAATTCTATAGCGGAAGAAACGTTGATCCAAAAAGGACATGAGCATCAGAGGAAGACGTCCTCTAAATCCCCAGGCATAGAGTTGTTGTAAAATGCCATGACGACAAGTAGTATCGTAAGCCTTCTCAATGTCGAAGAATATTCCGATGAGATGTTGTCTTCGGACGAAAGCATCTTGAATTGCTGATTCCAGGAGAAGTAAGTTGTCCAGGGTGGAATGGAACTTCCTGAAACCACACTGAGATCGACTCAGCAAGTCATGCCGTTCAAGATACCAGACGAGACGTCGGTTGATAATTCTCTCCAGAGTTTTACCAACACAACTCGTCCAGGCAATGCTTCGATAACTACTAATGTTCGTTTTGTCCTTATCTGGTTTTAGTAAAGGGATAAGCGTTGCTTCCTTTCACGAATTAGGGAATACTCCTTCGGACCAAGAAAGATTAAAGATATCCAGAAGGTATTCTTCCGACTCGAGACTGCGTTGTCTCTGCATTTCATAAAGAATTGAATGAGAGCCAGGAGCAGTGTCGTAGACTGTCGCTAGAGATGACTCAAGTTCTCACATAAAGAGGGGAGAGTTGTAGGGTTCCCAGTTGGTGGAACGAAATTCAAAAGATGTGCTCTCTGCTGTTTCCCTTTCTCTCGCGAAATCAGGATCGCAGTTTTCTGTAGATGTTCGGTCAGCAAAATATTCAGCCATTGCTGTTGCCATTTCTCTGTTGTTGGTGAGAATCCGACCCTGATAATTGAGTCCAGATATTGGGACTCGAGAATACCTTCCAGATATCTTTCGGATTGACTCCCATACTTTAGTGGACGATGTTGTTCTCTTACTGGTGCCTAAAAACTCTTTCCAGGAGGTGGATCTGGATTCTTTGATAGTTATGCGCGCTTTTGCTCTAGCAATCCGATATGCGGCGAGGTTTTCCGGAGATGAACTAGCCTTAAATCTCCGCAATGCTGTTCGCCTTGCCCGAATGGCGGATCGACATGCGTCGTTCCACCAGGGGACATGAAGTCTTTGCGGAAATATAGATGTTTTCGGAATGGATTCTTCAGCGGCGTGATGAATCATCTGGGTCAGATGGTCGACCCTCTCTTGGACACTACCAGTTTCTCTGAAGACAGACAGAGAACGGTACTGTGTCCAATTAGCCTTACTGAGAATCCATTTCTGTGGCTTGCATTCGGAAATAGTCGCACGTTCCTGCAACGACAACCAGATAGGATGATGGTCGCTACCATGCAGATCATCTTCTACCTTCCATTGAAAGATATCAGCAACTTCAGGAGAGCAAATTGATAATGTCTATAGCAGTCCATGACCCGGTGGCAAATGCAAAGTGGGTCATCTCCCCGGTATTCATTAAGCATAAATCTTCTCCCTTAAAGAGACAATTCAGCAGTCGACCCCTGGGGAAATCGCTCGACGAGCCCCACAGTACACTGTGGGCGTTGAAATCTCCAAGCAGGAGGATTGGTCGAGGGAGCTGAGGAATTAAATCTCTGAGAGAGGTCTCCGAGAAATCTCGTATCGGAGGAAGATATATAGAACACACAGTCATAGATGGTACACTGTGAATTATGACTGATATAGCCTGGATGTGGGTTTGTTGGAGAACAGGTGAGCAGAGGATAGTGTTTCTAACAAATACAGCAACTCCTTCTCTTGCTCGATTTCCCGTGGTGTCGTCATATCTGCAGCTGCTGTATCCTAGCAGAGAGGGTGAGTGTTCTGGTGAAAGGTGTGTCTCTTGTAGGCAAATACAGATCGGACTACGACGCGCTAAGAGTTGTAACTCTTCACGTTGAGTTCTATAACCATTAAGGTTCCACTGAAGTATGGAAGCCATTACTTTTTGGAACCTCCAGGGTCAGGCTCTTGAATGTGCATTTCCTCGTCACCGTCGGGCAATGCACATTCCGTCTCGGAGGTAGGAAGAACAGAGATATACTTCATTCGTCTCCCGGACTTCTTAGATGTTCTTTGCTTCGATTTTATGAAGTGAACAAGGTTCAGAGATTTAGCCTTCGAACCTTGCTTGGTTTTTGATTGTTTAATATTTGAAGAAATATGTGGTACACTGATGGTCTTCGTCTGTGTATAAGATGGACGGGGTGTGGAGAGAGTCTTTGACTTGACAGGAGTTTCTTGGATATTTCTCTTGCCGCATTTGCNCTTCTGTAGAACACCATTAACCTTCCTCATGATCTGACTGACCTCAACTACGTGGTCAGCCTCCCATTCCGCAACTAGGTCTTCAGTTGACATATCCATAATATCCCTGCAACTTACGACCCCCTTGCTGCGATTAAGCGCAGCATGGAGCTCGCACGTCACAGGGAACTCTCCCAACATTTCACACTTTAACAAGTGTTAGAGCCTGTTTGTTGGAGTTGGTTTCCAACAACATGGTACCATTCCGTAACCTTTTTATGTTCTTCAATGCACCACATAATCCTTGAAGTCGTTTGTAAATATAAAAGCGAGAAACTTTTTCCAAAGTTCCTTCCTTTCTTTTCATTATGATGAAATCATTCTTGTAAGGAATGCTCTGTAACTTTTCCTTTGTATCTTGTGAAGCGGGATGGCTGGCAACCCTCGGCCGCTTCGAAGATCCTGAGGCGTAATACTTACCCTGCGGCTCGCCCACTCCGCAAGGCAGGGGAATCTATATATCTGTCATTTTCACCCACGAGTTCGGAGGAAATAAATGTCTGGTGACGTGGAGCCCCCGCATCACGTCACTAAGCCTTTCTTAACTGAGGTGCGNCCTCAACACCCATTCACCTCATCGGCGCGTAACACACCTTGAGGTTGAGGGTTTTTTTATAGAGGTTTAATCCTTCCTCGCGACCCGGCCAATGAAGGCAAGATCTCCGCCCTTGAAAACACGCAACTTTCCACCATCGCGCCAATGGTGGTCGCTGAAGCATGTCCAAAGCTTACGGTGCCCGAGGACTGGTGGCGCAATACCAGTCTCCAGTTCGGGGCCGTGGGTTCGCCAAGCCCATACTCAGTCGAAACTGAGCTCTCTGCGGGGGAAAGAAGAAGAAGAAGAAGAAGAAGAAGAAAGAGAAGAAAGGGAAAATGAAAGATACCCTAGCTATAATAGCGTCGGGATCGAAAAGAACAAGAGGTGACCAAGGAAGGTCAGGAAAGAGAAAGGAAGGAGCCCGACACAAGTTAGTGGAAGCAATGCCAGACTCAGCTCGGGGCCCCGTGTTTGCCAAACACGTACTTACAAGATGTAAGCCCCTTGGGGGAGGAAACTGGTGTCCTTTGAGTGCTGTCAAGATTGGTGACTTAACCAGCCAAATTTATACAACAATAAAGTACCTCGTGAAAGAAGACGATGTTTCATCTCGGCTAATAACTTATCGCGTAGGATAAACTGAAAATACGTAAAGTCAAATTGTGCAAAGACAAATTAGTTCTTTTAAAATATTTTGCGAAATTTATTTGAGTTACCGTTAAATTGCCATTTAACTATAATTATTTGAATCAATCTTAATTACTTTTTTAACTTTAACGATTTTAATCGATGATCCGTCACATGCAATCACCTACGCGCTTAGAGATGATGAAGACATCCATGACAATGAAGAACATCGGAACCCACCTCCATTGACAGTCGACTGCACCTTGCACCAAGGGACTTACATCTAGTAAGTGCGTGTTTGGAAAACACGGGGTTCCGAGCTGAGTCTGGCATTACTTCCACTTACTTGTGCCTGGTTCCTTCCTTTCTCTTTTTTATCCTCCCTTGGTCACATCTTGTTCTTTTCGATCCCGACGCTATTTCGGCTAGGGTATCTTTCATTTTCCTCATATGATTTGATATATTGTAATTCAGGAGGGTTTTAGTGGGTATGGTTGAGTCATTCGGCGAGTCCCACACGCGGGGGAGAGTCATGTTGGCTCTCCCTAGTGCGTAACAGCATTTTCCCTACGTGTACACGTTTTTAGAACCGCAATGACATTTGATGTCGACGAGTCGTAAAGGTCCACAAAAAGATCGACTCCACCTACACTCCAATCGCCTTTCGCGCGGTCAGTGGAAAAACGAGCGGAATATCACAACGCTACGAACTCTCCAGAAGACACTAACAAGAGCATTCAAGGCTCGTGTGCGTAAAGGGATGAACACGCCCAGTACTGTCGGTAATGCAGCGAATAATTCAATATGCTCTTTCAACATCTTTAGAGATAGGAAATTTACACTTGCGCATGAACGCACATTTTTTATAAATGTTTAGAAGGGTGCAAAAATGATCATTTTTCATTATCCATTACGAATCAAATCGAAACGCATATAATACATTCGTGACTTCTTGTAGCATAAAGGATATCACTATCTTTCATTATTTATTTAATTATAAATAAGGCCACTTGCATACTTTTCTATAATGACGATAATATCGTGCATTTTACGACGTATGAATCTCAAAATAATTATATCGGACAAAAGTTGATTTACCCTGAGGATGTATCTCTGAAACTTATAGTTAAGTCAAGGATAGGAAAGACACAGAGTTTCTTTAGTGATGAAGGACACTCTTGCTCTTTTTAATTTTTGTTAGTTTATGCAATCATATTATTATTATTATTGAAGAAGGGAAGTGAATAATTTTATATTGTGCTAAAATTATGCGCAATATACCTTTGCTTTGTCATAATACAAATACATATCACATACTGAGTACAACTTATAACACAAATGCAGTCGGAAAATTAGTGTTGTTTCTTTTAGCTGTATCTTCCATATATTTAATCAAGTGTATACGTATCAATCCAATCAAATATTAAAAGAAATTAATTTATATGAAAATTTTGAACATTAATCTTCTTCAGGTGGGATTCCACACTGAATTATGGACGTTTCTCTGTTGTTTCAGTTAAGCAGTTATTTAATTATTCAGACTTCACAAATTTCAGTTAAATAGTTACGTAACAGACTGCATAATGACTCTGTCGACATTTACCTCATGACATGTTACATTTCCTAAACCATTTTCACTACTTTGAGATTTACACATAGACTTCGCATTATCAATTGAGGCGGTGAAAGGAAAAGCAGTGTAACTCACTTTTTCAAAATTATGAGATAATGTTGCATGGTCAAATTATAAGATAATTCTTCGTGGTCAAATTATTAGATGGAATAGTGGTGCTTATTATAACTATTATTTTCCATAAACATACTTCCATATTTCACTCACAATTATTCATTAATTTATACTTATCATAGTTAACATCACTCAGTTGACTGGCGAGGCAAAGGTTTGTTGTCATAATGGGAACAGTTGTGTAAATGTGATCTCGTTTGTGGTAATGGAAAATGTGTTGTGTAAATCTGAGAACATTGCCTGTTGTTGTCATTAGAGTTAACATTGTACAGATGGATAAATATGCATATTTTTGTGAGACATTGTAGTTATTAGACATTGCGTATATTAGTAAGACATTGTAGATATATTATCTTCCTAAACTTGTTATAACTAAACCTGTGACTTAAATATACTCACCTTTTCCCTTCATTATATCTACTTTAATCAACAACCCCTGAGAGAATGTTGTATCTGAATAAAGTCTCTTAGAACACCTTTAAAACAATTAGTTAATCATCATAATTTTTCATGAGTTGGGTCAACTTATTAAAAAGCTATTTTGACTCAATATATTGAAAATGTCACATTATTATTTTTTACAGTACTTATGTTAAAAACGTATTTAAAAAATAATATTATATTTCATTTCGCCTCTTTTCCCTTTAGCGTCTGAACTATTAATAATTATTATAATTTACTAATAAATACAAGTATTTAAATTTTAGTTTGTCTGCTTCCTTCCCTACACGCATTCTAGAATTTAAGTTCCTTTTTCCAACTTGGACGCCCCCTACCACGCATATAAAATACTACCAAGGTTATGATAATTATTGTACATTGGGTCGTGAATTAGCAGCATCGTACTTAGGTGACTGATTGAAATGCATTTATAATTTCAGGGGGTATAGCTAGTAGAACTTCGACTAGTGACGAGGCTATAAAATGCACAACTTTATCATAATAATTTCTATGAATGTTCATCTGTAAAAACAGTGTTGAGTTGAGTGAATGTAGTTCCATAATGTTTTGACCCGTAAAATTCAAAACGGTGGAGTACACTCTTGAGGATTTTGTATTTTCCAAAAGAGGTATCTTCTCGGCACACGTTCACTTCAATTCCTTCACGCCGAGTCTCTGTTCTGTTACGACTCATACCTTTGACCTTAAAGAGAAGATTCCGCAAAAGGAAGGATCGCAGTGCCATGATATCACAATACTAGTGTCGGATGAACAAAAGTGTAGCACACAAAATCAAATACGTTTTCGTGAAGAAAAGACAATACAAAAAATATATATATTTAACATCGAAAATAAATATGAATAATTTGGAAATACTAATTCAATTTTGGAAANATAATTTATCACGAGTTGGGTCAACTTATTAAAAAGCTATTTTGACTCAATATATTGAAGACACAATGGAGACACAACTGTTTCGGTAGCAAACACCACAGTTCAATGTCACTCTTCATATTACGCACCGTATCCAATATTTGTCCTTAAAATTGAAAAAAGTGGAAACAATTCTCCTCGGTATCCCAAATATCCCAAATCCTGAGCGCACGCACACCGTTTGAAGCACCTGCAAGTATCTGATGTCACTTCTGCTGGACGGATGTCATAATTCAACGTCCTTTCATTAACATAAAAGGCATGAAAACAGTAAAAACTATTGACTTGTGTCATAAAACTGGTTGTATGCTGATGGATTTATGTTTTCTACTTACATCTTCCTGTGAATAGGGTGCCCTGCTCTTTGAAGTGAAGCCTCGGTTAGTTAAATATTTTGTTTAAGTGAGTTACATGTAGGGCGACCGTGAGTTTTACATTTTTAAGTTTTCCATTCATTAATATTTAAATAGACGAAAAAACACGTAAAAATATTAAATAAAAGGAAATCTAGATTTCATGAATTATAAATATTTCTTCTCGGTTGAGTTATATAATAACTCCCTCGAAACAGGTAGAAATTTTATTGAGTCATGTTAAAATATAGGTAAATGCTGGGAGAAATAATCAGAATTTTAGATTTTAAGAGTATCTCAGTACGAATCAATTTTATCGGAATTTTTGGTTTATTTTAAGTGGAAGGATAATGGTATTTAAAAGTGATAATACTTTATGACTTTCAGCTCATTCTTTGTTTTACATTTTTCGCCACAGTGAAATAACACAAAACGTAATACAGGAAACAAAATCAGCTTTTATCACTACATCTGTAACGTCTAAAATTAATCTTAAGATCACCTCTAAGATTGGATTAGTTGAAGAGGTTCTAAACAGGAAAGAGTTTCTAAAAATGTTCTATCAGGTGCTGGAAATAGTATGGTGAATTGAAGTAAAATTATATGATATCTACTCTTGTGGGACAAATTAATTTCATAGAACTGTGAAACTTTCCTGAAATTCAGAATAACTAACTTAAATTGTTTAAGTAGCCACAATACGTCTTTCCTCTCCAGAAGTGCTATGACACCTTAGTTATCAAACTTTGCTAATTAATCTTTGCGACACGCGTCTACTTTGCTAAAATACAATTTCTCTTCAAGTCCTTCTAATTAAAACACATGATTGTATTCCAATAATTAACTATTTACAAGATACATGAGGTTTGATGATTGTACTATCTTAAACAGAAAATAATTATGTTCTCGAGAATAGTTCATGTCCATAAAAAGACGAGTCATAGTCAAACCAACCCAATGTACAAGGATTTATTTAAACAATGACCATTTGCTAGCTCAAGTCACGGTTAACTTCGGAAATCATTTCTCTTTTTAGAATTATTTTTCTAGATATTTGAAATTTCCACATTTACGTCCATTTTTAAATCAAGAATAATTAAATACTCGTATATTATACAACCTCAATTGAAGGGTCGATCTAAGGTCGTAAAATATAATTTTTGTATATTTTAAATCATTTTTGCTGTGTAGAGGGAGAAAATTATTGTTAGTTGTCTTCCATTTTACGTTTATTACCCACAACAAAATAAAAACTATACTGTTATTGTTTACTTGTATTACGAAGAAAACAAATATATTTCCGAAACCAACTCCACCTCATTTACACAGAACATGTTAGATGAATATATCATTGTGATGAGCCAATCAATTTGTCCGACTAACGGACAGAAAATTTGCTCAACTTTTCATTAGTATTAAATATGGCTCAACGCTCTTTCCGTTGTACTACAAATTTAAAATAGAGTACAAAAAATATTATCTTGTTATGCCCATATAAGTACTTAAGATTTTGCAGATTTAACTGGCGAACCTCTATAAAATACACTTTAAACGTCACTCGAACACATNTTCCGTTGTACTACAAATTTAAAATAGAGTACAAAAAATATTATCTTGTTATGCCCATATAAGTACTTAAGATTTTGCAGATTTAACTAGCGAACCTCTATAAAATACACTTTAAACGTCACTCGAACACATAGAAATAATCAGCAAGAAGACTTGATTATTCACGTAGCATTTGAATTATAATACTCGTATGTAGCAATTAAAGTCCAATAGGAAGCTCTCCGGGCATTACGGCAGTTGGTACTTAAACGGTGTGTGCACAGCGTATGAGTTTTGCCAGAATGAGCCGCACAATTACGAGAATTAATCTCAAAGGGCGCTGACGGGAACGCTGTCGGACACAGCGCCACTCGCGTCCCCTCCAGTTACCGCCTCCTTCATCCGACGCCTCGCCGCCGCGCCGCTGCAAATACATGGCAGTGGGTGGATGGGATGGTGAGAGATTCGAGTGGGGTGAAAGCTAGGACAGAATTGACAGAACAGGATCGGTCGGTCGGAGGGGCGGCAGTAGAACGCGGGCGTCTGGGCAAGGTGAGATAGACGCGGTATTGCAGCTCAACAACGGCTCACCGCTGTAGGGGAATTGGAACACGATAAGGCGAAGCCTCATACAAAGTCCAAAGGATGAGAAGCAGCAGGTTCCAACAAGGCGGACAGAAAGAGAAGCGTGATGATACAACGGATATAGTAAGATACGATCCTATAAGGTCGTCGGAGTATACAAACGTGACAGAGGATGCTTTCAAGGAAATTATGGGACAGGTGTGAAGAAGATAAATGTGGTGAGGAAAAGGAGAGATGATGTTCCGAGACAGGGTGGATAAATAAAAATGGTCCATATGGGGGAACGCATTCGCAACCAGGTGAGTGAAGATAAAGGAGAGAGAAACCGCATGATGTTGGGGACAGGGTGTGGTGAGGAAGGCATTGTCACATGTAGATGAAGGTCCTTTGCATATCTCTAGACAGGGCTTTGTCTGACGACCACTAGATGCAGAATGCTCTCATGTCCAGATTACAGACGGATACTCTTATACGACACAAGTGGGGAATACAAATCAACGACTACGCTTTAAATAGTTCTTACTTTATTCGTACTGTACGGGAAAATATAAAATTCTAATCTTGGCAATATATAGGGACAAAAAATCTTGTCAATTATTAATCGCTAATTATTTATATTGTCAATTATTAATCGACTACTTACAATCATATATTTCGAATTATTTGAAACATAAGAGAGCTTATTCGTATCATCTTCATAATAATAAAAGAGTTAATTGTAGTCGTATCGCGGAGATCAAACAGACGAAAGTTGTGTAAAACATATAATCAAACATTTACAATAATTTAAATTTTAAAAGAACTGGATTAAATTATGGAGAATGGGCAATTATGTAATTATGCATTGTTGATTTTTTTCCTTTCATTTTCGATACACGATTGAATCTAAGAATATCAAACATGAAAATATATGACGATATCGATAAACAAAACAAATGCATAACCAAAAGACCGGAACATTCTGCTTCGACGTGAAAACAAATCATTCTCCGACCATTCATTTTATTCGGAAAAGTTTAAACATTTGCCGCGTTCCTGTGATTGGTTGATATTTAATAAACATTCAATTTTTTAATTTTTTTTTCTGTTCTCCAAAACATACTTAGTTCCATTTTTTTAAATGTAGAAATAACTCTGCATTTATAAAAGCTAAAAATCCTTTGAAATCGTTAAATGATAAGTCCTACGTCGCAACTCATCTTACTGAAAACTGCTCCTCAATTCTTGCATGTATTTACAAGATATTTCATATGAATATTCGTAGTTTACTATAGTTTGTAAGTTGTGCGCCATCGTTTACAAAGTTTTCTTTTCATTCATATTGTAATCGTTCAGACACATGAACACATCCAGCTCTTTTTCCGTCTCGCAACCTCTCTCTTCTATCGACCGTGCAGGAGACATAACTTGCAACATCCGACTGGTTTAGTGAATTGACTTCCGAGGAGCAAGGGATAGGCGTCATTAACAAGGTTAACCCGATGAAATCAAAACTATTATTAACTCGTGCTCTCCTTCGCTCGTCCTTGTGACTCTACAAGAGATCGGGTTTCCACTAGAAATCAGGGAAAGAAAACTCTGTAATCATGTTTTAAATTGTTCCAAATAGGAAAATGTACCTGCAAAGTATCTCACTGAATAGCATACTAATTTATTTCTATAATCAATTAGAAATAATTTAACCAAGAATCATTTTTCTTTACTTGTCAAAATTAAGTACTATATTACATAATAAACTGAAAGGAAAAAAACGCTAACACCGAACACTATGAAGGCGCGATCCATAGTATAGTGCGTAGCGCACTCGCATTAGACATCTGGTGACACTGGTTCAAATCCCAGTTGATAGTAGTAGGAAACGGTGGTGTACAAAGCAGGTACGCGGCTGGTTTTCTCGGGGTACTCTCGTTTCCCCTGCATTCAATTCCACCACATCTTTTACACATCTTATCATTCCCCAACCATCTGAGAACGGGCAGTGGTCGAGTACCAGGAGCAAGGCATAGAGGAACCTCCACGTGGTCCTCTTGACAGTGTGCCTGGAGGGACACATGGGTGAACTCCTCTAAGACATTCTGACACGATTTGATCATCATGTACGAATAAAACAACATATTTTCCGCTATTTCGTCTTTCACCATTCCGAGTTTCTAGAATATAACATCGTTGTGTATTTATGTGGAAGCTATAATGAACGTAAATTGATAAGCTATGAACAATTAGAACACAACAACGAACATTAAGAGATATTTTTCAAAAATTAAGAATATTTCGTAAATGTAGATTCTACAATAACAGTAAAATAAGCATTTTCTTAAAATATAGCTCAAGTAATTGTCATCTGACAGCAAACTAATAAATTCATAAAGTTTGACAATTGAGAAAACAGAAAGCATTAGTAAATAGACAAAATGAGAAATGAAAAATAGTTCGATTTCGAAATAAAAGAGCGTTTACGGAACGTGAATGAGTCATTCATTCGTTTGAAGGTTGTTTTTGAACGTGCAAAGGGAAATTACCGAATTGTGAGTGAAGGAATGAGAAAAATTTAAATCGCTAATCTGATTGACAACAGGATCAAAGCGAGCACTTTTGGCACTCGAGTCGAGTGTCAATGGAAAGCTTCCAACGCTTAAAGTGTAGAGAGTTGTTCAGACCATTCCCGTGAAAAGACAATACTCAAAAGATCTGAGAACGATATATGAGCAATTCCACGACAAGTATGGTCAGTTCTGTAAAACTTTTATTAAAATTAATGCTTTCTGATTTCATAACTAAAAGCAAATACTCAAATTTTCAGTCTTTAAGATGAGTTCTGCGATTTACATTTTTATAAGTTTACCTTTTAATTAGTTACAGCTATTAACCTTTTAATAAGTCTTTTTTTCTAATACGTATTTCTCCTGAAAATATTTACAAATCCTTGTATCTAATTGGAAATATTTTAAGAAATCTACAAAATTTAGACATAGATCCGATGTAATTATTTTCACCAGATTATATTAGTTCAATACATAAATATGGTATGGAATTGCAAGTATCTAATATGATAATTTTTGTAGAAACTGATTTTTTTTCGTTTCGTTTTTATATGCATTACACCAAATATAAGTCAATAATATTGCAATTTAAAACTTAAAAGCAGTGTCAAGTGTACAAATAATTGTGAATAGAATTTAGTACTACACTGGTACTAGACCCATCATTAGAATATTCATCGGATGGCCAAAAATGATCAAAGGAAAAAATTATCAAGTAACGCAAATTGCGCTCGATTGACAGCTACGATTCTACGCAATTATTTTAGATTAAATTTCTTAAAAGAATCGACACATCTCGTCAATTTTTCGTGGAATTTTGTATGTCCCTTTTCCTGTGACAGAAACTTAACAAGGGTTCTAATTACTTCGGCGTTGACGAGCCCTAAAGCCCCAACGAAAAAAGAACAAACCTATCCAATAAACTAGAGCGCTTCCAATAAACTTCGAGTTGGACCAGAAGTTTCCTAAAACCTTTCGAGCATATTGTGTTATTTTCTTACATCCCTTTAACAGAAGTAATCGAATTATCGTCAACAGGAAATTCTTCACTTTCTTCCATCTGAGAGATCGCTCTATATCCAATATCATATTGAATTTGTTTTTTCTAGCGTGGATGTTTTGTTCATTTTCTGCTCTAGTTGGTACGTCGTTACGAATACACAAATAATAGATTTTTTCGACGAATTTTCCGACGAGACAGATTTAAAAATGAAAATGGCAGCATGACAGGGTCATTCGAAATGACAGTTTTAATTTTCTGTACAAATTGTTGGCGTTATTGTCCTCAGCATTGTCACTGGTATTTAATTCAAATACAATAGTAATAAATTAAACATCATTAATCAGACATTTGGAATTAGCATTTGTGAAAACAGTTTTGTTTTACAGTACATTTTATGATAGATTCAGAATAGTTGGTGCAGTTTTACGAATGTTCATAAACCACAAAAACACTCGTATGAGCACTAATTGTATAATAAGAATAATTGTATAATAGTAATAGTATAATTATAGTAATAATTATATAATTATAGTAATTGAATAATTACTAATTATACCACTTAAAATAAGTATATTCTAGCCAATAAAGAACAATTCAACATAAGCGACGATATTTTTAGATTACAAAATAGATATTTTTATATTAAATATATATTGTAAATAATAATATTATTATTTTTACAATATTAACGCATGTGGCGGTAGCTAGTAATTCAGGGTTGAATGAAATAGGTAATTTCCTTACTTCACTAAAGCCAGCAGTAAAACATTAAGGACATTTTGTCAGCAAAATACCGGTTGACTTATTAACAGAATGGAAAGTAAATCATCAGACACAAAATACCCCATGACTAACCATTGATGCTCGAGTAGCGGGCTTAGACTTTACTATTTGTCATGGACATGAATTAAGACACTCCGGAAGGAACTGGGATCTCGAACCAAAAGTTATATGATTCTATGGTTAAGTCAATGATCACATATGCTTCTAATTATGCTGAACAGCAGCGTTGGAAATATTCGTAAACTAGCAACACATTCATCTGCAAAAAAAAAGGGGTTGTTAAGAGTGTTGTGTGCCCTGAATGTTGGATAAAATTAATGATAATAATAATAATAAATTTTATTGACAAAAAAAAACAGTACAAACTGCGTATGACGACGTGGAGGACAATAAACTAATTTACTCTCCGGAAGCAAGCAAAGGACCATCCCATCAATTCCGATCAAGGGCCCTAAGGCAGAGGCGGATTCAAACATTCCTAGAAAACATGAAAAGTTGGCTACGAGTTATAATACTAATAGAATGTCAATATGTTTGTAATTAGGCCTAGAGAACCTGTATAAGAAATCCGCCTCTACCCGAAGGAAAAATGGAGAAAAACCCGGGCCAGGATGGGACATACACGAAGACCAGAATCTTAAAATTATTTTTGAAGAAGGGATTCTCCATCATTATATCCGATTTCACGGTTTATTTTTTTAATAATTGAGCTATCAATGTCTCAGTACGATATTTTTTCTGCAAAACGTTTTAGTCTGGATTTTGGCAAGGATACTGCATTATTTATGCACACATCTAATACAGGCCAAAATCCTGGCTGCAACGGTGTGTAGTAAAATATACTAATTTATCTATTAAAGGTTGTCAGATTATATATTCTTTTGGCAGTAGTTTTAAGTAAATTGTATTAACTTCAAATCACTAAAATTCGAATATTAGACTGTCATCGGATATAGGACTTCAAATACCTAAAATTCGAGATTGTTTTGTCGATAGTTGGACGGGAACGTAGCTATGGAGTTCGCCGGGCCCGGTTTGCCTCCCAAACTTTTCATATGTTACAACTGAAGTACTTTCTGTGGACTCAATATTGTTCACTACAAATATTTAATTGAATAACGGGACATAATGATTGAACAAATTTATAATATAAGAAAAATAACCTTCAAGGTAACATCAATAAATATTTTTCAAGAAGTCTGGGCGTCTCCCAGTTCACTTCTGTTTACGGTCCTGACAAAATTAATATAGGATGTCATTTTTTTTAATTTATAGTATTTTTAAATGGGAAATGTACCGTACTATTGAAGCTTATCTACATGGGGCAATAGGAGGTAGGAGGTGGGTGGTAGGGCTATTGTTGGATGGAACGCCGGTTTTCTGGGTTTGTCAACAACTTGGTCCACGTGGAGGTGTAAGTAGTAGTAGTTAGTAATAGTAATAGTAATACTAGGAGTAGTTGGAGGTGGATAGAAAAAGGAGGGTTCGCTTTTCAGTAGTCACAGCTATATGAACTGGGTCACTGAAGTGAAAGGCTTCAAATTTCTTCTGACCCCACAAGGAATTGAACTCGGAGTGACATGGTGGTGAATAAGCATACTACCCCTGAGCCACCGGAGGGGTGAGGATCATTTTTTGTTCAATGAACGAGGTTTTGAAGCCCTCAGTATTTTCCAGGAGGAAGCGATAGATATTTCTGCTCGCACTTTCATGATCCTTACTAAGTGTTTCAAAGTCAGTGGATATATATCTTGTCGGACGACCAAACAGCATAGTAAGCTCTTAAGCCGTGTACTTCCGCGTCAAAGCTCGTTTGGAAGTAAAAAACACCTTAATGAAACTGACACTCCATTTACTGTGACTTAGGTATTACGTCACTACGAAATTAAAGACAAAAAAGAAGCGGTCAATTAAGAAATCAAGGAGCGTTGTTAGAACGTAACCATTTTCTTCCGAACCAAGTATTACATAGGTTAAACTATTTTTTTTTTCTATTTATTTTCTTCCCCTTTTTTCCATACTACAAACAACGTCAGTATATGAATTTGTATCTGTTGATTGTGTCATGTTTATTTCAGATTCACATGATTCACAAAACATCATACTGTCATTTTGATAACCTATTTTAATCACGATGTCATTCAAATACACTTTTAGTTACATAATAATAAACTATCCGAAATTTTCCCTTTTAAAAAATTTGTGTCGATATCCTGTATCATATCTTGCTATCAATATCCTAAAAAATATCCTAAAAACTTTCTTTCAAAAATTTCACATTTTATACTTTGAGGACATAGTAAAAAAAGTGGACTGTTGGAACTATTTCCTTGTCCATCGAGAAGCACAGAAACTAACAGATTTCTCCGCGAGAACCATTCAGTTTACCATCCTTAGTAGTGCTCACATTGGAACATAGGAATTCTCTCACGATTTTTAACTTTTCACAACAAGTTACATATAATCTTTGAAACAGAAATTACCAGAGTCGATATTAGCATCTTCCGCGAAGAATTGGAGAAATAATGACAATGAGAATCATTAACCCACAGCAAACAAATTCCATTGGGATATTCGCTGGACCTATGCGTTGTCGTGCGATATTGCAGGAATAGTGCGTCAATCACATGATAGTGCAAGTCACTCTATCCCCCTTAAGAATGCAAAACATTGGTCTTCATTAAAATGTTGTTTATTGATATAATGTAGGGTTCGATTATATGGCAAGATTACAGCTGGTAAACAGAAACTTACGGCATTGACAAGATATCGTATAGGTGATACTGTAAAGAATTAAAACAATCGTGCAGCCGTTTATGGATCTCATCTAAGATCACCAGTGGTAGCGCTGTACTAACAATTCCGCTTCAAACGGAACATAGAAAATTGGATTCCCTGTTCGGTAGAAATGAGTGATGTTTTCACTAGTTTTCCTCAGTTGAATGATGAATTTGTTAATAGAAACATACATTATTACTAGACTCATAATTCATCACGATAGGAATTTCTATGATCGTTCGATTACTAAGTGAAAGGTAGGAGTAGAGTATCTAAAAATGTTTGGAATAAAATAAGTTACATAGAGGTAATAAGGAAACTAATACCTTTCCGAAAACAGTTAGAATTAGGACATAAAACTGCTAGTCGAACTAAATAATCGAAAAATGGAACTAAAAAAGAGAACGACAGTTTCGTAATGATGGAGCTCTGTTCGTTTCTTCAATATCCAAATAAAAAAATTTGCTCGCAATGGTCTTGGAAATGTTTCTTCATTTTCCTCCTTTCTGTAATTTACTTCAACATAGCATTAGGAATAAAGTAGGTTTCATTGGGAATTTTTTCTACTATGTTTATTACTTTATAATGTTATTTATTATGTGTATAATTATTGTTTTTTATTTTTCATAACATTATTTGCATAAATCTAACTAAGAGAATTATATTTTTCTCATTATTTAATTATTAATTCTATGAATAACTAATTGTAAAAATTTTTCGTTGTGAGGCTTCAGTATTCTAATAGAATTAATTAGGTATTGTTAGGTTGTAGTTTTATTGATAATAAACTTTATTGGCAAAAAAACAGTTACAAACTGCGCATGACCACGTGATGGACAGTAAACTGATTTTCTCTCCGGAAGCAAGCAAATATTGTAAACCCTTTCTCCTTTATAGTCATTAATACAGTATACTCAGTTTGTCTACTCTTCTTAATTTACAGCTAAACAATTTGCAATACAATGAACGTAAAGTTTCAATGATAAATGTAATATTGCGGTCACAAAAAAATGTAACAACGTTAATGGTCATAGGTATTCAAGTTATAATATGGTTACACTCAGTTTCTGACAGCTCTTTTGTCAATATGTTTATTGTTTGTTAATGTGTTTCATTCGTGTATATCCTGTTTCAAATCTACCACAAATTACATAATTCAATTGTTTTGTTCTTATTTTTATTTTCAATTGATGTTAATTCTGTAATTTACGTAAATATAACATTTCTCTTTTGTTTTTTTCAATCAATTATTTAAGCTTTTGTTTTATTTATTTTACGTAATTCTATAACCCCTACATAGCTTCATATCCAATGGCGGAAAATAAGTAAATACATTTCTACAATGATTCAATAAATATTGGCAACTGTGACTGAAAAACAGAGCTTCATTGTTTGCTCGATGCAAAGAATACAATAGACCACTGTAAAAAAACCTAACCTTTTTCATTTAAACACACAATTATTTGTTTTCCTTTCCCATCAAATGACTATCAAACAAAATAAAATGAATGAAGTGCCGTGTCACAACCTTTTAACAGATGTTGTGGTGTGATAGAGTTGATACATTTTTTTCAAACGGAGGCACGCGAAACATGACACTTATAAAATCTTGTTTTTGAAGGACGGTTTAAATTATAAACATAAAATACATGTTTTTTGGAACTTGATTGCCATTATATTGTATTTCTCTGTATAATCCCGGCGTTTATTTGTTGTATAACAGTGGAAATATCTTGTCTTCATAGATATGGTGAGTAAAGGAGGAAAAACATTTTTGTTCTATCCCACAGTTGTTTCAAAAACTAAAAAACATCTAATAAATGCTTAATTAATTTCCGTTAATTTGAAAGAGAGAATGATATCACTCGAACGATCGGTCAGCTCTCACCGAATCTTTAGTAACCTTTTATTCGTATCACTGATTTCCTATTTCTGTGTTCTGGGCGTTAAAGTCAAAAATTGATCGAACTGAGCCATTGCATTAACCACACGTAATGTGCTGTTAACTACTGAAAATTACATGTAGATATAATAAATTGCACGATTTCATTTCCAAACTGTAATATTAATAGTACACCATTGGTATGTGAAAAACAAACTGATTGAAAGTGCGTATTTTAATAATTTGAAGCGTGATTTTCTTCTTGGACTAATAACACAAACGTAAAAAGCTTATATTTATAAAATAGTAATATTTAAAAAATAATTATTTAAAACGTATAACCCCGATGAATAATTGACAAATCTTTACTTGTTAACAGTAAACAGAAAATTCTGTACTAGTACACAATGAGAAAGCTCAGCACGCGATACAAGCTCTGTAGTGCGTGGACTATATAAGTCATTTCATCATGAATATTATTTGTAGTTTCCAATCAGCCTCCGTCATATGTATCATAGAGAAGCATTTGTAATTATACAAATGACATAAATAAAAAAATATATATATCACAATAATATCAAATGACATGTCAATGGCAAAAATGGAAGAAGTCAATAAAAATTTTCCCAATGTCGAAACATTTATTTTCTTAATTAATCGATAACTTCTCATTAACTCGTAATTTGAAGAAACAATTAGATTGCGACATGGAATCCTCCATCATGCTTCATATCCGAAGAGCCTTCCAATGGAGCATTTTTTCTCTTCAGAACCAACAGTGAAACGCGTTTGTTGACATATATGTCAGGGTAAAGTTCTCAACATCATGAAAGTCAAGAATAGGTGACACATTTCATCCTAATGGAATTATGTTCGTTTCACCACACATTCTAGATCAAAAGCAAGTGCACGCACCATCTGCGCTAAAACACTTACGTCATTCACTGCTCGGTGCTGAAAAGATAATTACGCACCACTATCTCTTTATAATTTGTGTGAATATGAGATCAACACGCAACCAAGCAGATAAAATTTATGTCTCATATCTTCGTGATTTCAGGCCATTTGTGGAAGAAAAGGAAGAATAGAGGTACGGAATGTTATGTGGCATGGTTTCTTTTAACGTACAGTACTCGTAATTGTTAGGATATAACCACCATATGCGCAACATATGTACGTAATGAAAGTGATTCGATATACAATTAACGGTGTAATACAAATATATAACAATATCTACGCTAATATTTCATAAAGAAACATTGATCTTGCTCATTACATGAATATATTACATAGTGAAACTTAAGTTGTATGTTTTATTGCTCGTGCAATCCGTTCTTTGAAGTCACATCAGATGGAAAAAATCTTAACATAAATAAACGAACTGTTAATTCCGAAATTCCTTACGAATCATTTTCGAGTTTCCAGGGAGGCGCTAATGAAAAATGAGAGATTAGCATATTCGTATCATAAAAAAAAAGATGATTGCACAAATTTCCTCTTGCAACAGGGCGCTGTCAGCAGAAAGAAAAAGAGAAACCAGAATACTTGTGGAGTAAGAAAAAAGTACGTTTAAAAAGCATGGATAATTTACGATCAATGATACATGTATTTATCACGTAACAGAGTGCGAGATTTCATCTATTTATATGAGTCTGACGTTAATTTCACACTCAGTTACACACACGATTAATTTTCAAAATATCACAGAAATTATCAAATATCACAGAAGCAAATATATCAGCCTTGAATTTGAATCGTTTAATCCGATACTAATCAAAGTAAATTATTAAGGCAATTCATTTATGAATTTTATTTTTATTCACAGACTCTCATTCAATAATAAAATGAAATTCTGTTATACAATATTCTCATATATCGTACTAGGTTTTCATGGCTCTGCTCGTCAACTAATACACAACGTAGAGCAGCCTCATGTTGATTCATTTTATCATCCGTGAGTTGTGACGGACACGAAATCCAATTAAACATACCATCAATTCTACTATAATAACCCGATTCACATCTGTTGCAGAGTGTCATTATTCCCCATCAACAAAGTGATTAAACTTTAGGTCTACTAACGCCGTAATAACTTTTCACAGTAACTTGTTCTCGATTTGTTGAAACTAATTTATATTCCACACTACAGCGTTTGGAAACATTCTTATTTTTCATAAGTACTTTTAATAATTGATCGTCTTACCAAGAAATATTTTAGGTTTGACATATTTCCTCAAGAAAATTGTGATAATATACTGTCCACAATTATTTTTCTACTAGAAGATCTACACGATGCTGCTCGGGAATTGAAAAGAAACTTAAAATAATCTTTATCGTACATTCATAATTTTAAAACTTTTCATAAATAAAACAAAATAAAAATATGATTTATTTCCATTGTTAAACAAAATGGTACAAAAATTACATCAAATTCAAAGAAAAATTGGTACTGTGAACGATATAGTTTGCCCTAGAGAGGATATTAAAACACACGTCAATAGGTTTGGGTATTTTTGCTCATTATACCCAGCGTTGCTCGGGCTCCTTACATAATATTCGAAATTCATATGTTAGTTTCCATATTTCTCAATTTTTGAGTCATTAAATTAAATATTACGAGTAAAACCTACAAAAATTCACTCAGATTTCAGCATTGTACGTAAAATACGTAATTACGAATTATTTTAAAATACAGGCTGAAGAAAAATACACTTCACACAGAATGGTTAATATACAAAGCACATAGTTAAGACTTCTGAATTCTTTGGGTTTCATTTCACTTTTAGATTGTGCACTCGAAAACAATGTCCTTCCCAACCTTCATACAATTTTGCTTCTACGATTAGGTCACTTAGATTAAGTCACATAAGCATGATTTCAAGGTTACTCTCTTCGTTCTCACTCTTTTCCTCATTTTTGAGGATGCATCTTTAGTGTACTGAAAATAAAGAACTGGTTATCCATACTCCATTTAGAAGATATTATAGCCTATGTGTATGTTCTACAGTATGACTGCATGACTTGGAATATGTTTCACAGAAAATAAAAATCCATCAACAAGTGTCGAAATGAAAACTAGATATGGACTACATTTTAAACACTTAACATGATCCTAAGGGAATAATTAAGTAAAAAGAGGAAAATGTCACCTTTTAAAGTGTCTATACTTTGTATATGAAGAACAGAGTGGAGTTTTTTTCTGAAGCCTCCTCCGTGAACCAACAGTCTAAGAGAATCGTTCGCTGAAACCAAGCACTCTGTGGATGCTTTTCTCGACAGAGCCACGATACAACCCTTTTCTCCTTCTCTCCCTTCCCTCCACCATCTCCTACTCTTCCATTGCGCTTTCTTCTTTGCTCTGCACGGCTTCTTCTTCCTCTGGTGGTGTACACAGCCGCCCGCGAAACTGTTATCGCCAGCTCCTGAGAAACTACGTTGAATTTGTGCGCATCACTCTTCTTCCCTTTCTGCTCGAGAGGAGAACATTGATTTAAGGTGCAATAATTCATTGCCATGATCGATACAATACATAATCGATACACAGATATTTTACAAAAGTATTTCGTTTACAAAAAATCATACTTTGGTTTTATTACCCAGTACAATAGATTCTCTTTAATCCGACACGCTTGGGATCTGAGAATTCACGGATTAGGGATTTTTCCGAGGTTTTTCTTTTTCTGAAAACGGGGTTTAATAATGAATGATCGAAATTTATGAAATTATTTACATTTTTATTATAAAATTATATAAATTTTAAAATGATATATAATTATAAATATATTTATAATATGAATATCAGTTACAGAATAAACCAAGAAAATTATATGACTTAATGAACTAGATCAATTTTAGAAAACAATGGAGGTTGAAAAAAACTGTCGCATTTACGGTAAACGTCAGGGACCTGGAATTAAAATTATTATAAATCGTTTTTTTAAATTATCCGTGAAAATACCGAATTATAGAACATTCCGGATAAAAGAATGCCGAAAATAAGGTTTTACAACGGATTAAAGCACTAAGTATCTATGAAAATTAATGTTGTGCACTATCTCGATAAAATAACGTTTTAATAAAATATAATTATTGCTCATATGGACTAGCATATATTGAATATAAATATTCCCTAATGCTAATTGTCATTGAAATAGTTAAAAAGTTTTTTTTGTAACAATGAAATTAACATCATGAAAACGAAGTGGATATCCTGAATCAAGAGTAATAGTGACAACATTAAAACAAAAGAAACTTAATCCGGGAACTGTATTTGTCGCATGAAAGAATTTAACTTTCCTGAACCTGAAAAATTAAATGAAAAATGGTATTGGCATCAAAACCGATACCTTTACAAAAAAAAAAAAAAAAAAAAAAAACGGGAAAATTCGATTTGGCAAAATGAGAATCTAATATTAACTTGATTGTTGATTCGTAGTGCCGCTTTCGAAACTGCGCAATCCTCTGTAGAGACATTCAAACTTATCGAATTCGCAGTTCAATTAAGTGAAACTGCGTTTGCTATTTGCCCTAGAGGGTCACTTTAAACGAAGCGGAGAGATTTCTGCACTCTGGCACGTTTACGTTATAAAAACCTGGTAGAAAAGTGTTGAAATAACTTTCTTCCGAATTCGGTGATAAATTTAGAAATGGTACAAGATACAAAGAAAAAACTTTTCTTTGAAAATTGTTTATCCACGAACTTTCGTATTTTGAATTTTGTATAAGACCATAATATATTCCATAATTCTTGTCATTTTATAGACCACTCATCAATTAGAACTATTTTTAGTTTATACCAGTAAGTACCCCTCTGTAAATAATTGTCTTTTAAGTATACTTGAAAGTATGAAACGGATACTTAAAACCATTAAATTTGGATTTTCAACCTGAAATTTCAAATAATTTTGATCCAAATTTCATTATTCTTTTGTTTCGTTTATTAATATGTTGTAAATTATACAACTTACTGTAATTTTTACTTGATATATCTATCCAAGTAAAACAAAATATTCCCTCTTAGGAAGATAGGTGTAACACAGACAAATTTTGTTAACTGTGCAACGAATTAATTTTCATTATCAACCACTGAGATTTGAAATTTTGTGTGCGGTAGTACATGCTCTTATTCACACCCTTTCGTTACTAGCAGCTTCTAAGAATATTTTTTAAATATATTTATGGACTAAAATTTTATTTCTATTTAAGAATATATTCATAAAAGTACATGTTGACGCTACAGAGCTACATGTGTGTCAAGTTAAAGGAGTAGCTATCAAAAAAACATAGACATCTGTAATGGCCAATGTGTAGCGTTACTTGTATCTTAATTGTTTCCTCGAGTTTACTACTCCATTGCATCTCATTTCAATAAATAATTATTTTTCATAATAGTTCCAGGAAAGTCATTACATCCTTCCGAGATGGAATACAGAGTTGATTACTTTGCGATAATATGAGCACGAAGATTCAGTCTTTATAATCAGTTTTATGCAAATTCTATGCATATAATTCTCCATTTATCCCGACGCTTTGGTTGCACGCCTCATTTGTAGGTCAAACGAGATAACTTAATAGATTGTTAAAGTAATGCATCCACATAATACATCCTGGGTTAGGAACATCCTGAGTTGTCAACTATAATATTCTTCGTCATTCTTCTCTCATCGTTATGTGATTGATTGCAGAAGTAAACTGCGATGTCTTTCTTTTTCTATTGGAAAATATTAAAAAATGAAAGTGATCCATACTAAATATTGTTTTTAGTTTTTGAAACCGCATCATCGTTTTGAGCAAGATTAAACAAACTAGATTAGATAGTTCTGCAATAAAAATGTATATCCTTCTTCTGGGTATGTGACGCATTTTTCTACCTACCTGTATTAAAATCGAACGTAATTATTATTTACGAGAGTCTCTCAAATTGGACTCGTAATGTAAATCATTCACTTATTTCTAATATTTTCTAATAAAGGTGAATTATTTGGAATGTTGTTCGGGGCAACAACCGGTAGTTCTACTAATATTCAATAAGATTTTCAATACTTTTAACACGTACAGATTTTTATTTCAATTCTTATAACACGCACGTATTTCGTACATGTTCAACTACAAAATTTTGATGTCATTTCGTGTTATTTCATATATCAGATCAAAAAATGAAAAAGGAAAACATTAATTTTCAATTATAATAAAACTAACGTTTTTCTTATAATTTCTTATGTCAATCACTGATACAACATCACAATGAAACATCTCGTACACCCTATTCATCGCCCTTGAGAACACGACCGTTAGGTTTCTATCCGTTCCGGAGATATTGCGTGATGCGACTTCAAATACCGTTGCTTTTTTTTTAATCCCGGATAAAATTGTCTTCTATATTATATCAGGGACAAGAAAGGAATAAAGATTCTGATGTAGATGCAATATACACCAACATTACCAAACCACCAATATTCATTAATAACATTATTATATTACAACTTTTTATTTCACTTCACATGTTTGTTTGTAAGTATGTTTGTTTAGAATCTTTTAATCGAATTTTAACTAACTTTGGGTTATCCGATCAAGCTGAAATTTGGTACACATTTATAAACCGTTGATATTCAACTTGATCGCTTGACACTTCAAGCTTTTAAAATCTATATTTAATATTTTAAAAATATATGTGTTAATGTACCTCCTACGTTCTTGCACCTATGATGTGACCGAGAAGGACTTTTTTGATTTTCAATTCTATTGAACATAATTTTTTCTTTTTGATACACTATTTTTTAAATAAAGTTTTTTTAGTTTTTATGATTATTTCATTAATGGCGCAGCGGGTATTCAGTTAGTAATTTAAACACGATCTTAATGAGACTTACAAATAAGTGTAACTTAGTTTACGTACAAATGCTATAATTTCCAATAATAGAATTTGTATGGCATTACATCAGTTTTAATAGAAGATTGATCTAAAAAAACTCACAATGTTCTGTGAATGAAAATGAAAAATTCGTATATACTTGTTATCTCGTTTTAACTATGACTTTTTCTTTGATGTAATTTTTTACAATGCAACTTTGAATGCCTGAAGGCTCGCATTCTGTATTCAGAATGCGAGCTAGAGATTTTTTTTTCTTTTGAGAAGAAATTAAATCTAGAAACTGTAAACAAATTTATCAATGTTCAGTGAATTATTTCAATTCCAATTTAGGGTATAACATATTCATCATTTTAAACTCCCTTTCTTTATTTTCCACTTAACTGTTTCTCATAAAATAAATATATTTTTATTCTACATTTTTATAAAGTTCTAGGCATATAAAAGGGACACGACAAATAACCCAATAAAAACTAAAACAAATATGTTTAGTAATGAATATATTTGTATTTGTGTGTCGACACTAAAATCCATATAACCCTCTGAATTTGTTCAATTATATCAATAATACCAACCAAGTGAAGCTTCAATGAATTCCCAAAAAAAATTTCAATCATGGTAAACTATAATTCATATTGTGAAGAAATTAATTAAATGAACTACAACGACGTGTATTTCCTGACATAAAAACAATAAATGTTAATAATATCTTGCACGTATGTGGTTATTGAATATTCTGAGATAGTTCCTCGCACGTGAAGGATTATGAAGTACGATTTTGAGGACAGCTATTTAATAAGTTCAGTATTCGAGAGACTTTCTTATCTTGCTTGGCGAAATTAAAAGCTCAGCATTTGATATACCTTATACTTACATCAGACCGCCTTCGTAGATGTCTTTCAAGGAAGTCTGAATGAGAGATGGATCGTCACCCTTCAGTTCATTAATTTCTTTGGAGGCGGGGATTCTTGTCGGGATTTCGTACAATTCACACATTTGGAAAAATATATTTGTGAATGTTGAATACATATGAATATTTAATACCAATATACAGAGAGAAAATAATTTTAGTATTTTTTGAAGTTAAAATTATATTCTCCCCGTGAACTGAACTCAATGGAGTGTGTTACATTTCCATTATCATATAAATAATAACGTGCCGTCTATAGCATAACCAGTTTCCAATATCGAATAATGGAAGATTCCAGTCCGTTAGGCCAATTCCACCATTGATAAAGAGTTTGAAGAAATTTGGAAAGAGGGAACCTCTCGATCACACAAGCGCATGTGGTGCATGAGGGCTACTCGACCATTGCTTAGGGTCCAATTTACCACAAGGCTGATTAGGAAACTGCACACTTGGTAAGCGTATCAGCGCGTTAAGCTGAACTTTGAATCTCGGTCCCATCTCCCGTTTTCATTCAACATAACACAATTAATATGTTACCTGGCGGTGAGGCTCACCGTGATTTAGGAGATTTCTGTATCNCGTTTTCATTCAACATAACACAATTAATATGTTACCTGGCGGTGAGGCTCACCGTGATTTAGGAGATTTCTGTATCCTTTTGATTCACATAAATAACATTGTTAGATGAAAAACATCACCTTCATTTCCAAAAAAACTATTAAAAACTGTTGTTAAAACTTCCAAAACAAACTAACTAAAACCTATAAAATAAATAAATAATAAATAAATTAGGGAATAAACTTTTGGTGGATGCGGAGTGGAGCTTTTTGATGGGACGGTGGCAGAGGTTGGCTTCCTTTTGGTTACGGATGCGGAGAGTGAGCTTCTTTTGGTGACGGATATGTTACTCCACGCATTTGGTGGTAATTAGACAGTTTCAGAACTTCATTGACCTCGCCTGTGATGCTGAACCGTGCATCCTTTTGAGTCGAACCCGCACCGCCTTACACCTCTGTCGCTGACACTGGTATGTGCCTATTCTGATGTTGTGCCGAAGATAGTAATGCGTATTATGGCGTGTGTTGTGCTGTAAAGAAATGTTAAGTGTATTTTGCCATGGAGATTTTGTATAGAACAGGCTCTGATCTTCCGCGTGTGTTGTAGTCACGTTTGGTTTGATGAAAGGTAGTTTCCGTGGCACTGGAGCACTGGTACAATGAACATTCATTCCATTTTATTGCTAGAACATGTTTGAGGAACTTTACTGTGGATAATTGTTGCATCCAATTTTTTGTCTATTTAATTTCTACTGAAGAGGTGTTTTTGAAAAACTGAGGAGGGAACTTGTAAAACAAGAAATGAGAGTATCTTTTGTTACATTTTTGTCATGATATGTTTCCTCTTAGTAATATTCAACTAGTGCCATGAACTGAGTTATTAAACTTATCTCTGGACTTAAACGAATACATGTAGCAACAGGGATACATAAAACATTACTTTGGTAAATGGTACAGTATATGACAATATTGCGAGATGTTTTCCAATTGTACGTGTATTAATTTTTTGCCTGTTTTTCAATTTGAATGTTCTTTTCATTGGATAAAATCATTGTCGCTTTGTTCGTCAAGACAACATGCATTGGCATGATAGCACTGTAAAAATTCTCGTTCGCTACACTTCTGCCATCACACACAGCTACGGTGTGAATTGCTGCGTTTGAAATGGGCGCCGAGATGTTAAATTTCCTCCCATTATAGTGTAATGATACGGCCATAATGACTACGCTACGTTGGCTATATGGTGGACAACGACAGTATCTACGCTGTTCGTATGAATATGCCGTTGAAACTGTTCTTCCACTCGGTAGATAGCCTCAAGCGGGGAAATAGGGTCACATTAATGTAAAAGGTAATCATGAACATATTTATTTCATTTACAGCATTCAATAATAGTCGAAACGCATTCAAAAATGTACGCATCCATGAGTATTACGAAATTGTTTTTTAAAAAAACTCCCTGTTTTGTCTCTTTTCCACTCGATAATAATAATTAATTTGTTATGATAAAGCAGTTAGAAACTGCGTACACTACGTGGAGGACAATGAACTCATTTACCTTCCGGAAACAAGCTAGGAGTCATCCCATCAATTAAAGAAGAAAACGTTTTTGTTTTTTTCGCTTATATTTCACTTATCTCTACGCAAAGAAAATCATTATTACTTCAGTAGTTTCAGGTGAGGAAGTTACACGCATGCTCGCGTTGGCTACAGTCTAACCCTAATCTTGAGTTTGCTTTTGCATTTAGATTTAGTTTTGCAACGAGCCATAAACTCGTGTGAGTTTTACGCAGTTATTGAATCAAAATTATTCAAATAAAAGTGAATTTCAGTATATTTTAATCAAAATTAATAGTCATTTATTGTGCTATACTCGATGTGCTTCTAAGGTTTATTTCTACGTTGGATCAATCAGTATTGATGTTCCCAATCGGTCATAAATCCTAAACTACACACTCTTTGACTTGTTATATAAAATATTCATACCAAAAGTTTATTCCCTAATGGATGCGCATTTTGATACTTTGTAGCGCTATTGATAGATGTTAATAATATAGCATCAATGTTACTTACTTTCTAACTTAAAGAGTTTTTATCATAAACGAAAATTCTGCAAATAATTTGTAAATTTTACTCTTAATTTCCGAGTAACTATGCAGGGAAGAAATGTTGCATTATCTACGGTCAGGTTGAAATGGCGACGGACCTGATTACAAACCTGGGGCCAGGACTCGAACCGGGGTATTAGAGTCGAGGCGGGTAGAGCAGTTGATGCACACTAGCGCAATAGTAGGAGGTCCCAGTTTCTAGTGCCATCTTCTAGAACAACATGCACGAACAATTCGAGGCCAAAATCTGCAACTCACTTTCCAAAAACTGGAAATATCTAACTGTAAAAACCGATCTAATGGCAGTGCGAGATGAAATGAAATAATCAATTAAATAGGTAAATTCATCTATCGAAATTATTGCATTGTTTTGAATAGCACAGGAACTAGAATTAACATGGGCATTTATCCATGTGCTCATCAAAAGCACCTGCCTTTTTTACTGCATTATACTTGGCAAAGCAGATATGAAATATTTTAACGAGTGTCATTATTGTTGCATCGCAAACTGTTTTTTTCCAACGCATATAACGTGATACAGCCGAAGACGCATATAACGTGATCAAATAACGAAGACCCTAAAGTCCTGTAAAAGCGGAATAAAAATATTTGTATATCGTTTTTCGCATACGAGGTCGTGGACAACAACTGTTTTCACCATATAAAAAAACAAACAAGAGGACGATCATTTCCCTTAATGAAAGTACTAATATAAATTTAAGACTCCAATATACGAAAGAAAATATTGTTTAAAATAATCATGAAAAGGAAGGAGAAATCGACATTCAAATAGTCAAGTAGATGAAAATACGTTCTGTTTATTTTAAACTAATTTATTTTGTAAGTGTTCGTTATTATTTCACATGCATTAACATTTCTATGTGCAATTTGATCATGATGATATAAACCAATATTATGCCAGGTTTGACGGAGGACAATACAATTTTATCGGTCAACTCGTATGAATATTAATTATTCGAAACAGTTCATGATACTATAAAGAAAAGGAGACATTAAATTATGTTATTTGTATGGTTAAAAGACATAAAAATATTGATAGCTATAAAAAGAGAAAAGTTACTTTTTATCTACTATAGTAATAAATAAACGTGTATTATTTACTTCCATGATCCATACATCATTTGTTATGATACAATGTTTCATAAAAAAATGAAAAACAAAAATAAAGCGCTAAAAGTGGTATTTGTTTTTATTACAACTGCAATTTTAAAAAACTCGTTAAGTTGAAGAAGTGGACCACACTAATAGGAAGCATAAAATGAAACCTTACGCACCGTGGATGTTGATAGAATTACATATCTTTCAGACTCATCTTCCACTATTTGCTTCCTTCAACGAGCGTTCCCGCGAAACTGTTGAAGATTCTTCAATCGTAACTTAAATATCTCATGAAAGTTGCCCAGGCGAATTCTAATCTTAAGCCGAAGCAGCAGACACCCCTCGTACGACAAGGGTACGTAAATGGAGCAGCTGCGGAGATGCGACCAGCGAGCGGAAGTATGCATCCGGGAAGAGGAGATGGCTACCCTTCACGGTTTAAGCTATGCCTTGGGTGCTGTGCTACAGAGCCTTCTCCTTCCTCATCCTTCTTACATATTAGCACCAATTCACCACCGCTACGTACTCTTCTTCACTTCGTACTTACTCTGATTATGCACTCGAGTCTCCTTGAGAAATTGCGCGCATCGTAAAAAACGCTTCTAAATAGATAATAATACAACTTAAAAACAATAATATCAAAAAGAAACGTACCTATTGAAATGAAGGAATGTAAAGTACTGATGCTCGGCGTTTTCTCCGAAACCTCACAAAACTGACAAACTACTTCAAAGATACATCGTTCAGGATATAAATCTTCCTGTAGTGGCTTAAATTTTACGAAGTGGTGAAGACACCTTGCGTTGGTTGCTAATTATCCCCTGATCTTGGAATAAGGCACATAATGTTATTAATAATACTAATATAGGTCTATAATAATAATAATAATAATAATAATAGGATCGTGCCAATTTTTAGCAGGCACAGAATATACAAAGAGACACAATAATGTGGCGATGCTCCTTTATCAACATCTGACAGGGAATTTAATGAAAGTTCCCTACTGTAAATTGAACCTACACCTGTTATCGACAACCAGAACATGGAGTTGTACTGCGACAGAGAGATTCGAACAGATGTTACCATACCAGCTAACCGCCCTGATATCGTGTTGGTATATTAAAGTAGGAATGAGGTGCATATTATTGACATAGCTATCCCACTCACTCACAACATCAGTACTACCTACAATACCAAGATCAGCAAATATAAGGACTTGGGCGATGAGATAAAGAAACTCTGGAGGGTAGAGAAAGTCACTATCCGACAAACAGTAATTTCGGCCACAGGCATGGTTCCAAAATCAAATACGTTTCAACTTGCATTAGGTGATGGAAAGATGGTTGGTGCTCTACTGATATAAGTAATGGACACCTGTCATACAGTGAGGAAATTTTTATCAGAAGAGCTTGACTAAAACTAAGAACTAAATGAGAATAAACACGCTCGTTACTTGCTCACCGGAGTCGTGCGTGCGAACCTACCCCCAATACCACCTGTGGCAGGTGAATATTTTCTCCCGCATGGGAAAAGTAAAAAATTAATAATATTAATAATAATAATAATAATAAAGTGGTAGTTTTAAACTAAATCATTTGTATTCGTGAAAAATAGTTTGTACTTTTTTTCGTATTTTCAAAATATTTGGAAAAAGAATATATATGAATCGATATAAATTTTGAAAAAGCTATATTTTGCAAACAACTAAAAATATCATATTGTGTATTAAAAAGACTATCAAAATTTCGATGTGATAATTCTGTTTAATTAATAAGAAAAATTATTTCTCATAACACACTGAATTTTCATTTTTCATTATCTATTTGTTGAGTATCATAGATATTTCAATATTAAAATACTATATATAACTGACATTAATCCTATACTGTTTATAGTCCAATCTACCACATCCCTGATAGCCAAGTCTTTATAGTATGAATACCATCCATCTTTCCTCTTTACCGCTAACACCCACGGAACGTTTTCAGTCGGAATGCTCTTTCAAGTTTCTTCGCTGAGCTCTCTTTTTCCTCTTATTGCCCTCCAACAATCGCATTCTATAGAAACTGAAAGAATTTTTCCTTGCCTCGCTTGCAGATATTATGACCAACTGTGAACAACAACCAAATCTGTTATATTCTGCGTCAAACTACATTGCAGCAAGATCTATCATCTTCAAATGCTCATTTTTTGTAGCGTTCTCTTTGAAGAATATTGCACCAACTTTGTGGTTAAGTTGGTCTTACACTTGAGACGTTTCTAAATCCAATAATGGAAGTGGCGGATTTTCACCACTTCAACGAATAACGAGAGGTTTCTCCGATGATGCATCTGGCTATCACAATTCTCATTCCAGACAGTATATATCCCGGGAACAAAAATGATATTGCACACGAACATAGTGCTCTCTAGCCTGCCTCCACGCTTCAACGTTCCACAAATAAACCACGAAATTAACCTGGCAAACATCTCCCTAAAATATCACCCGGCAGACACAAAAATCACATTTTTTGATTTGCAACCACACCTGACTGCCAAGGACTTTACCCAGCACGGTTTACACGTGAGACCGTCTGGGAAAAAGCACTTCGTTTCTCTTCTAGCTTCACATCTGACCTCACATCATCCACCTGCCCCACTACCCACTCCTACACCTCCTCCTGCACCTACCTCATCTCCTCCTTCTGCTCCTACCTCATCACCATCTCCTCTTCCTATCTCGACACCCATTTCTTCTCCTTTCCCCGTTCTTTCACCTACTTCTTCCTCATCTCGCACGTCCTCATCTATTCCTCCTGCCGCCCCCATACACAGTTACAACTTGCGCTCAGGAGTACGATGTGGTACTCGAAGGTAACAATCGCGTTCAAGTGCAGTGTGCGGGCTTGATCCGGAACTAGAAGCTGTACCAATTTCAAATTCCTCTCCACAATCTAACGTCGATTCCATTTCTCGCGAGCCACAAACTCTTTGCGAAAATAAAACAATTATATTTCATCATAATGTCCAATCCCTTTCAAACAAATTGACAGACATTGAAATTCTGGTACACGAAAGTCGATTCGATTTGCTATGCCTCACAGAGCATTGGCTTTCAACTAAGAACATCAACGTTACTGTTATTTCTAATTATTATTTAGCAAGTTCTTACTGTCGACAAAATTTTAAAGGAAAAAATCCTCACTGAGAGACGAGTATCTACGTTTGTAATGATATTTTATCTTCTCAACTGCCAGGATACTACGAAAACTTCTGTGTAGATTGTGTGTTCCAGTTTTCTGCAGTTAATCTAATAGACACCGGTGTTGTTTTGTGTATTTATAGACCACCTCAATCAGATCTTGACATATTTTTTTGCAACCTCGAAATTGTTTTAAAATATATTACATAAATCTACTAAATCTATCGTTATATGTGATGATTTCTACATCGATTTCCTGAGTACATCCGACTCTGCACATTCACCAATTAATCAATTCAAGAATATTATAGACTCCTTCAACCTTAGTACTACGATAAACGACCCCACTCGCCTCTCCGGTTCATCTCAAACATTACTAGATCAAGTTATAGTCAACAATGGAATCTCGTATCTCTCTGAAGTGTTTATCGCCGGATGCAGTGATCACCTTGCTCAAGTATTAACAATTAATAATAAACTAAAACCGCTTAAAATCTTTACAAATTTACAAGAGAGTTTAATGACACAAATAAATCCATATTTATAAATTATTTGCGTGAAGAAACATGGAAAGATGTTTACAATTGCCAAAACACCGACGACAAATTTAATGTATTTGTCTCAATATCCCTAAAACATTACAAATCTAGCTTTACCATAAAACGTAAGTTAATTAACGCAAGGAAATGCAATAGATGGATCACTCAATGGATATAAATTTCTTCAAAAAGCAAACGCCGCTTATATTATCTTTCAAAACTCTATGACCAACCACCCGAATTATATGATTATTATCGTAAATATAAGACTATTCTTCGAAAAGTAGTCTATGCAGCTAAAGTTATGGAGAACGAGAAGCAGGTACTAAAATCGAACAACCGGATGAAAGCCATGTGAAATATTATTAAAAATTACACGTCAACTTCTGAAAATCGCGAATAAAATATTTCTCTACTAAATGATGGCAAAATCGTATCAGATCATCAGGACATGGCAAATTTGTTTGACTCTTACTTCTCAGAAGTAGGTAAAATAACTCATTAAATATCTAAACACGAAAGTCCTCCGAATATATCCACTTACGTGCCCCATTCCATGTTCACTTCCGAAACAAAAGGCAGTGAAATCATTAAAATCATCAGTTCACTAAAAACAAATTTTAAAAAGGTATAGTCGCTGTACCAGAAGTTATTGTTAAATTTTCGTCCCACGCTATATTAAATCCACTCATAAATATTTTCAATAGTTCTTTATCGGAAGGGGTGTTTCCTAACATATAAGAGAGCTAAAGTGAAACCTTTACACACAAAAGAAACAAACTTAATATTGGATATTGCCGACCAATATCTCTACTACCCACTTTCTCAAAAATCCAGGAAAAATTGTTCAATAAACGTCTTCTAGATTTTTTATGAAAAAATAACATTCTCTCTGACGATCAA
The DNA here is from genome assembly GCA_002313205.1 of Laupala kohalensis. Classification (NCBI taxonomy): domain Eukaryota; kingdom Metazoa; phylum Arthropoda; class Insecta; order Orthoptera; family Trigonidiidae; genus Laupala; species Laupala kohalensis. Next base: position 1,662,509 of record NNCF01126410.1, on the reverse strand, counting down.
CACGGTTTTAGGAAATCCTTTTCCACTACAGGCGCCATATTTTCTTTCTTAAACGATGTTACCACATCTCCATCTCTAGACCGTGGAGAAAATCCTCAGGGTGTTTTTCTTGCCTTATCCAAAGCATTCGATGTCATCGATCACGAAATTCTCCTTTCAAAATTGCATTCTTTGGACATTCGTGGACTTCCACATCAATGGCTAACTTCTTATTTAAAAGATAGATATCAACAGGTCGAAATATCCTATACTAAAAATAAAATACTTCAGCGATGTCTTTCAGAAACAAAGCCACTTACTTGCGGAGTACCCCAAGGATCAATTCTCGGACATATACTCTTTTTATTGTATGTGAACGACATGTCAGCATCCACATCAGATTGCAAAAAGATTCTTTTTGATGATGACACTAATTTACTGTGTAAACACGCCAATGCTCAAAACGTTTTGTCTAACCTTTCGACTTGGTTCCATACAAATCGTCTCATTGTAAACACTGACAAAACAGTGTCTATGTCATTTCACACTAGTAATACAAAATCTTTACCCCAGGTTTCTCTTTCTTTGAACGGAACACAATTAAAAACTGTTACGAATACAAAATTCTTAGGTCTCCATATTCAAGACAACCTCAAATGGAATTGTCACGTTGACAATCTTAATTCCCAATTAAGCAAATTGTGTTACGCATTCCGAAACTTAGTTAACGCAGTTAGTCCACGTATTTCCCGTTGCGTATATTTTGCAAACGTTTACTCCCATTTACGTTACGGCATTACCTTCTGGGGTAATTCCGGTCAGAGTATTCAAACTTTCAGAATTCAGAAGAGGATAGTTCGGATAATTTGTAAATCTCACCCCCGAAACTCTTGTAAACCTTTATTCAAGGAATTAAATATCTTAACACTTCCCTGCATTTATATTTATGAAACGGTCGTGTTTGTTAAGACCGAATTACTGAAGTGCCACCCTTGCTTTATACGAAACAGTCTCGTTCACGAACACAATACTCGCAATAGTTATAATATTCATCGGCCTAGAGTGTCAACCACTCTTTGCCAAAAAGGACCGCATCATTCGCGAATCGTTCTATATAATTCCCTTCCCAAGAATATAAAAGATATTATNTATATAATTCCCTGCCCAAGAATATAAAAGATATTATGAAATTGAATATCTTCAAATCCTCGGTTAAAAACTACCTCCTGCACCAGTGCTTCTACACTGTAAAATAATTTATTGATTTTAATAAAAGTTACATCCGTCGNATCCGTCTTGTACTTTATCACGCCATTGCTGTAGCACTTTTTAAATAACTTATAACAATTTCAAAAACTATTTTCTTGCATGATTGTGTTGCCGTATGGCTCATATTAATTTAGTTTTATGTGTACTCAACTTAGGCACGGTTGTGTACATAAATTCTGTAGCCCCATCCAGGCCCGGGTTTTTCTCCGTTTTTCCTTCGGGTAGAGGCGGATTTCTTATACAGGTTCTCTAGACTTGTCTAGGGGCGTTTTTATTGTAAAAAAAAATCGTGAATTTAGTGTT